>JACGWL010000014.1:10748189-11274905 GCA_034509725.1 Sesamum angolense
AAATACACAACCCATACAATAATCCATAAGTTTTTCCAATATTCTTCTATTTACATTTTTCCAACTCTGTATTATCTATCTTGACAACAATTTCCATAATAATACTTTTCCCCCCGCCCCTTTTGTTTATGGGAATATATACCGGCCTAAAAATCCCAAAATTTGTAAGGGTAGAAACTTCCGAGAACCCAGTTTTTTATTTCAGCGTGTCGCAAGGTTTTTATGTAAAGAGGGATTTTGTTATATTTTACTAATTGTTGTATAATTTCACTTAGCAAATTTAAACGACTTTTTGGGTAGATCGCCTCTCTGGGATACAAGTTCGTAAAGAATTTCGGTAGACCGTTTATGTCTATTATTCGAGATAGGATCTTCCGCTAATTATGAAGATCACCTTTTTTTTCTATTTTTTTTTTCTTTTTTTTTTTTTCTTTTTTCTTTCGGTTTATTTAAATTTTATCGAGGCCAACTAAGCTACACAATCATTCTTAACATCAATCATTTTCACCTATATAGTCATTTATTGGGAAGTTCTAGACGTGGGTCATTCTTAATATAATATGAGGGTTTCTGGCTTACACGAATACTTTAACTTAATTGTTTTGATTTAAATTGTGACTTAGCTATATTCTAGCACTGGATTTGAGTTGAGGAGGGCGTATCTACCTTCTGGTAATGTGTATGTGTGATGTGTACTTCATACAAACATATTCAGATTATTAAATCTATATCAAATTAAATTTACATTCAAATTGCATCATGTCATCACTATAGTACCTACACATTGATATATATACACAAATTAGTCGGTACATTCTTCTAACTCTAGGTCACCTCCACCAGTATTGTAGGGACGATCATACCCTCTATTGATTCTATCTACTTATTCTTACTAACTAATGGGTCAGCGTGTGCCACATATCAAATTATCCTTCATCACTAGTTATGTCTCATCAAGTCAACAGTTCACCCTAGAAACGTAGACCTGCTCTGATACCACCAATGTGACACCCCCTCCGTAATCACATTCAATTACCCTCACAACTCACAATTATCTCAATAAAATAATTGACAAAGTCGATATCTGACGAACACCCCAAGCAAATTACATATTTCATTAGAGCTTTTAGCTATTGCAAAGCATAAGACACTACTTAATGACAATTTCATGTTCTTATGTCCATCTATGTAGAGCTCTCGAATTAGCATGGCACCACTGACCCCCTATACGGCTGACGTTGGCTTATGATCTATCTCCTGAAAAGAAAAATATATACGACAATTTTATGAGTTGTCAACTCAGTAAGTATAGCCAATCAAAATTATATATATATACATCTCAAGTCAAACACAATACAATCATGTCAACCAATCAAGGTTTATCAATATTATCCGTAGATATAAGAAACAACGCATGCTCATTATCATATATCAGTTTATACCATAATAATAACATCTTTGTTTGTTTTCTTAGGGCCCTGCTCAACCAAACTGGAGTGCATCACTCAATGGCTTGTCGGCTATCACATCGTCATCTCAATCACAATATCTTTTCTCTTTTTTTTTCTTGATATCACACAGCACACAGCTCGTATGATATCCCATCACCACTGATACCACACAGCACACAGCTCGTATGGCATCCCTCATCAATCATATCACACAGCACACAGCTCGTATGATATGTCACATCATCATCACTGATCAATGACAGCACACAGCTCGTCATTAATCACATCATCATAGCCATTGCAGTATACCCCTCCCAGTTAGGTAAGCCATCTTTTATTCCATACACATATATCATCATCATTGGCATCATCAATCAACTCCATTTAATAATTATCTTCTCGTCAATAACTATTCTCATTTAATTAATTCGATAATCAAATGTAAGAGCTCATAATCATTTGTTTGGCTTCCACACAACACCACTATAGATAGACACATAATAACAATTCAACAGATACTCAGGTAAGCCAGACAAATAGTCCACGATAATACATATAAACAACTATTATACAATATCCACCTATATAAATACAAATCCAAGTTCGCAATCAGATATACAAGCAACCAATATGTATAATACTACACATATAAATATATATATATATATAAATCCAATTAGCTATACTTACCTCACTTTCCCAATTATGTAAATAGTATAATGATGTGTACAATCTCGAACGTTGTTCCTGTGTCCTAAAATGAGGTATAAGATGTATCGTCAATGAATCGTCGATATTGAAGTTCTTTCAAAAGCACTAGACTACAGTCGTACACTTCTCACTAATTTCTGAATATCTCTTTCTATAAAATTCGGATCTTTATTCCGTTTTCTTATACATAAAGTAGACTCAATTATCTTTCCATCAATATATATATATATATTCTGATTTATTAAAATCAGTTTTTATATTTTAGAAATTACCCTTACAGCCTCTGAATCTACAATCTTCACAAAATGAGCCCTTCTCACTAAGTATATCATAACTTTAATTACAATCACTAACATTAGAAACTGATTTAGTATAATAAACTAGACATAATAAGCTATCCAATGATGTATGATTTGTGTTTTTAACCATAAAGGTCTATTTTATAAAAATCTGTCCTTTTTACGAAATTGTTTTTCCTTGACAGCATCTCTGTCTCAGTTTATAAAATTCCCTCAGACAAACATACAATTGATAAAGATTCAATTTTTACACCAAGTATTCTCATGAGTCTCTAATTACATTTACAGCAAGAATCATACAAATTAGATATGTATATAATTAGTTATTCAAGTTTTAATACAACCTGGTCCCTTTAGACAGCAACAGATTCAAATCTTGTTATTTTAAAATTCTCTGAAAACTCATATACTGTTCCAAAATTTACCAAATTTTCACAATATAACCTCCTATGTATCTAGTTTCAATTTACACAAGAATCATTCGAATTTAACCAGTAAAACTCAACTTACAAGGTTTTAATTACACCCTGTCAGATTACCCGCAGAAACAGAGCAACAGAATGTTTCCTCCATTTTACCCATTCAAACGACCGATTTTAGATTCTTCTCAAAACTACAAACATTTAGTACACATCTCAAAGTTTTCAAGGAATCAAGAATCCCTAAATTTGGACTGATATATCTCAAGATAATCACAATTAACAGTGGCTGATCGGACGGATTAT
Source organism: Sesamum angolense (assembly GCA_034509725.1). Classification (NCBI taxonomy): domain Eukaryota; kingdom Viridiplantae; phylum Streptophyta; class Magnoliopsida; order Lamiales; family Pedaliaceae; genus Sesamum; species Sesamum angolense. Next base: position 10,751,376 of record JACGWL010000014.1, read on the forward strand.
TTTCTGCTGCTTCTTTTCCATGTTAATTGGGTTGTTTTCTTCAATTTATAACTAACATGCAGCTAACAAAACTGTTTTGAAACAAGAAATATAAACTGAAACTTACCAAATTAGATGGAGAATTTGCCTAAGTTTGAAAGTAATGGAGAATTCACCACCTCCTTCTCTCTTTTTCTCTCTTTCTCATCCCCTTCTCTTCTTTCTCTTCTCCTTTCTTCTCCTCTCCTCTCTTTCCCTTCTTTCTCTTGGTTCTGCTCTTTTCTTCTCTTTCCTTTTCTTTTCCTCTTTTCCTCTCTTGCTCTCCTCTCCCCACTGCCTCACTCTTTTCTCTTTTTCCTTTGTTATTTTCTACACTCTTCTAAGTGTTGTCTAGGTATATATATATATATATAAGTTTGTAAGTGGGTGTATATTATATATATATATATATATATATATATATATATATATATATATATTATAGTATTTGATATATATATTGGTAAAGATGCATAAGTTCACACCTTGTCCTTATTCCACCATCCCGTCTCATTTTTTTCATATTATTTGTATTTTGTTTTACTAACTTTAGTATATAGGATGTAGATATGTATAAATCAAAAGAAGATTGTATTTGTTCCATCCCATCTTTACAATTCTACACTTATTTCTATTGTTCAAATTTTCACTCATCTCCACGAATTTATCATATCAAATAAATTTCCACTTAAACACCAAATATTATATAAATCATAACACCACTTATCTATTATTAAGCTGATAAATGGTAATTATGTATTAACGCATGAGGATGTTACAATATAAATGATTGGAACATTTATTTGGGAAAGTCCATTGAATGGATGGTCCAACAATTAATTGGATTAATTGATTTTGGGCTTAGTACCTTTAAATTAATTGAATTACTTTATTGAGTTTGGTTTAATTAATTGATTAGATCAATTAGTTAGCGCTTGGACTTATTATTTAATTGAATTAAATAAACTTTTGAATTTCTATAAGGTTTTAAAATTAATTAGATTAATTTAAAATCCATGGATATTGGACTTGATTTAATTTGATTAAATCGAGATCGGTCAAAATCGATCAATGAGTAGAAGTCAAAGTCCAAGGTTGAGTGTAAGTTGAGAAGGAGTTTAACTCTCCACATGAGCCAATGAAATGTGCATGTGTATGTGTATGTATCTTAGGTTGCATTTGGATTGAAGGGGATTTTAAATCCTTCAGAACAAATCCTTTTGTCATATTTGGTTAATTTCAAATCCAAAGGATTTCAAATCCTTTTATTTTAGTTTTAAACTAAATTTTGATGAATTTGGATGGATTTCAAATTCCTTCCAAATGGACTCATTTGAAATCTTTTATCCAAATCCTTCATTCAAATCCAAATCTATCAATCCAAACACACCCTTAGAGATAACTTGCGATTTTTTTCATACTACACATTATACACATACTTTTCTCAACTCCTTGGCTTGACCACCAACAAAACCACGAATTTTTCTTCATTTTTCTCCATATTTTGAGTTCTTGAATTAAATTCAAGTTAAGAACAAGATAAATATGGTCTAGTGTAGTACGGTCTCGTTTCTTCCTCGATCTAGCTTCTACCTAGCGACAGATCTAGATTTATTTTCATATATGTGGTGTGGACAAATTAGAAGGGTTTCTAATTTAGATCCTAAAGTGAACGAAAAGAAAACAACGCTTGTTGCCGTTCTACGTAAGAAAATAAAAAGGTAATATTTTGGTTTACATTTCTCCCACCTTTTTATTTCTCCTTTGACCACACTCTAAAGCATCTTTTATTTGTTGTTATATGCGTTTGAAAACACCAAATGCCCGAGAATTCAAATGGAATACTCCTTTGAAACCGATCTTAAATTCTTTTATTTTACGCTTCAGTCGCGTTTTCAAATCATACTGATTTTTTCACACACCTCATTACTACAAAAGACATCAAATGATGTAGCCTACAGTAAAGTTAGTGTCACATGAGATTTTTTTTTTTTTTTTTCCAAAAACCACCCAAAGGTGGTGGGAGCTCTTCGGGGGTCCCATCCCTTCTATATTAAATCAAAATAAGATTTAAATTAATAGCACGGAGTACTAACTCTCTAGTATCATCTAGAAATCGTAAAATAATGAGTACTACTCCTTACAGTTAAAGATCATGTAAGCGTAAATAAAATGTACTATTTCCCTTACAGTAAATGTACATGAAAGCATAAATAAGGAGTCCTATCACATGAAATATTGTTAGCTCTAATTTCATATGAACCAAAAGAATGAATGATATGCGGTGTAGAAATAATTTTTTGGTGGTTGTTTCGCATACTTTTTAAACATGATCATGATATAGATAGAGGGATACAAAAAGTTTGAAATGTAGGGGGCACGCTACAATTTGGTTATGCTAACTAAATATTTTTTTTAATTAAGAAAAATAATTTAATAATATATAAATGGTTGGGATTTCTGAGAAGCTCAGAAAGTCAATCGGCGGGGATGAGGGCAGCTTGGGGGTTAGGGTGCGAGCAAATACTAGTGGGTAACTGACAAAGAAGGGCAGACAATGGGGGAACAGTGCATGGCTACTGTTTTTTTTTTTTTTTCCAGATTTGCACAATTTGTGGAGCAAAATTTAAATATGAATTAATTTAAATAATAACTTCAAATATAGGGATGGTAAAGTAAATCCTAAGATTTTTTCTTGCAAATAACCTCTCGAGCTATTTGGCATGTGATATTCCAAAATTACTATTTATAAAATTTTAACCATAACACTTTTTATTGTGAAAAACGTCCTTTGGAACGACTTGTAATATTTTAAAAAGGTTAAAATGTAATGATTTAATATATATAATAATTAAATGTTATAATAGTCATGTATCCCTACATTATTTAAAATATTTTTTTAATATAATTTGACTCATTAATTGAGCACTTTACTTTAAAGTTGAAATATGAGTAGAAGTGAAACATATAATTCAGATAGACATTTAATAAACTAGGGGTGCAAACAAGCCGAGCTCGACCAAAAAATCTGAGCTCGAGCTTGAAATAGCTCGCCAAGGAGCTTGAACTCAATCCAAGCACAACTCAAAAAATCAAGACATTTCATCAAATACTGAAAGAAAAATTCTTACTCAGAAGATTTTCTTTTTACTTCGTGATTTAGTACATACAAAGAAAAACTTAAATTTATAAAGGATTTAGATTTATTAATTTTAAATTTAAAGAAAAAAAAATCCTACCCCACCGCCTACCCCATCCCCACCCCTGATTTGGCGGCATGATCGTCGCTCAGTAGGCAATGGCCGGACGTCGTCCTCTACGACCGCGCTCCTCAATCTTTTCTTAAAAAAATTAATATTAATTATATGTATTATTAGATTTCTTTTTTTTTTAAATACATATAATATTAATTTAAATATTGTAAAAAATAATATAATTAAAAATCTTTAACCCAAAATAATTTAAATAATTAATTTATAATTATTATAATTTCAGATTTATATTCATGTAATAAATTTTTAAAAGGGTAAAATACACTTTGCCCCACTAAACTATTTTTGATGTAACATTTATCCTCTGAACTAACAAATATAACACTTATCCTCTATAATTAAAATTTTTGACTATGTTGTCTTTATATTATGTGTATATATATACATATATATATAGTTCAAAGAAAAACTTCCGAACAATTATGCATTTTAAGTTTAATTATGATTTTCTTAATTGAAGAAAAATCTTTTAATTATAATGAAGTAATAAAAAATTAGTGAATTAAATAGTTTGAATTTTATCAGACTCATAATTAAGTAATGAATTTCATAAAAAGATTTTATTAATTTGATAATAAAATTAAGTTATTAACTATTTATCTATTCGATAAGAAAATAGAAATGAAAAGGTTTTCGGATATTATTTTTTTAAAATATAAAAAAATATTTTTATATTTTATTTATATTTTGGTTAAGCATATATATTTCAACTTTAAAAATATAATAATTACACTTATTTTAAAATTCTTTCCTAGTGATGATTTAATGTGCAAAATGCAAAAATATATTAAAAAATATAATTATTCAAAGCATGAGGGGAATTTTTGTCCAATTACATTTGTTAATTTAAGGGGGTAAGTGTTACATTAGTAATAGTTCAGGAGAGAAAAGTGTATTTTACCCTTTTAAAAATTAGTATATTATTCTTTTAATGTAATTTTTTTTATTTTTTCGAAGATTTTGAAATAAAAAATAATAATGTATATAAATATGAATAAAAAGATATATATTTTTTATTTTTTTGGTATCTCTAAGATATTTAAATAAATAATAATGTAATAAATTCAAATATAATTTATTTAATATTTAAATTAGTTAATAATGTATATATTATGAATATTAAGAAATTATGGATGTTCATTTTATCTTCCATCCTCTTTGTATTCTACCATAAATTGTAAACATTTTGGTTCATATCCCTTCATCAAAGATGAGACATTTGGTTGTAATTTTGTAGCATATAAATAGGCCATTTTATTTTGTATGATGATATGGTGAAATAATATAGAATCCTCCCCCCTTTTCTCTCAATTCTAATTCTCATATTGTTGCAATATTATACAAGTTTTATAATACGTTATCAGCACGAGAGTTCTACATTTTCAAGAAAGCTCCATCTAACCGTCAAGGAGATCTTTGTAGTAAGATTTAATTTTCAAAGTGATATTATGTCGAATCTTGCAAAACTTGACTTTGTGGCTCTTGACATTACGGGGAAGAATTATTTTCTTGGGTATTAGATGCTAAAAATTCATTTGGATGCAAATGGTCTTGAAAATACTATCAAGGAAGGTAATGAAGCATCTAACCAAGATAAGGCCAAAGCTATGATTTTTCTGCGTCACCACCTCCATGAAGGATTAAAAATCGAATATCTCACGATAAAAGACCCACTTGTTCTATGGAATAATTTGAAAGAAATGTATGACCATCAGAAAACTGTAATTCTTCCAAAAGCTCGCTATGATTGGATGCACTTGAGATTGCAGGATTTTAAAACTGTAAGTGAGTACAATTCTGAAATATTTAGAATAAGTTCTCAGTTAAAATTGTGTGGAGAACAAATCACTGATGCTGATATGTTAGAAAAAACATTCTCCACCTTCCATGCATCTAATATGCTCCTGCAGCAGCAATATCGTGAAAAAGGTTTCACAAAATATTTTGAGTTAATTTCTTGTCTTCTTGTGGCTGAACAAAATAATGAGCTTGTGCTGAAAAATCATAAGTCTCGACCGACTGGTTCTGCTCCATTCCCTGAAGTGAATGTAGCAACACGCAACCACTATAATCATGAATCATATCGTGGTCGTGGTCGTGGTCGTGGTCGTAATCATAGTCGTGGTTGTGATCGTGGTCGTGGTCATGGACGTGGATATCGTGGTGGTTATTCTAAGAATATATCTTTCCACCAGAAGTGGAAAAATGGTGAAGCAAAATCTGAAAAGGAAAACAGTGGGCAAACTAGCAAACATGTGGAGACTTCATGCTATCGTTGTGGTGGAAAATGTCATTGGTCTTGTACCTGTCGTACGCCAAAGCATCTTATTGATCTTTCAAGAATCTCTAAAAAATAAGAATAAGAAGATTGAAACCAATTTTGTTGATGACGAAAGTGATGGATATTTGATATGACTCATCTAGACGTTGTTGATTTTTTTGCTGATCCAAATGAGAAAATTGATTTCTTAATTGGTGATGGAAGTGTTAGCAAGTAATTTTCTTATTTCTTGTTTAGAATTATGAATCTTGTGTCTAGTATGTTTCCTATTATAATAAAGAACTTATTTACATATTTTGTATCATTTTTATCTCACTTGTGGCATATACTAATATTAGTTTTATATTTTCGTCATTTTTTATTCAAGAATGAGTATCTCTTTGGTTAGCGCCAACATCAATAATGAATATATATGTCTCGCTGATTGTGCCACTACTCACACAATACTTAAGGATAAAAAGTATTTCTCTTATTTAGTAATACAAGAAGCTAATGTTAGTACTATATCCGGTAGTACAAAGTTAATTGAGGGCTCCGGAAGAGCTAATGTATTGTTATCCGGTGGAACACAATTTTATATTGATGATGCACTTTATTCCACCAAGTCTCAAAGAAACCTTATAAGTTTTAAGGATATCCGTCGAAATGGATATCATATTGAGACAACCAACGAAGATAATATTGAGTATCTCTATATCACAAATATGATCTTGGGGAAAAAATACATATTGGAAAAATTACCGGCATTTTCTTCTGGATTGTACTACACATATATTAGTACAATTGAAACTCATGCTATCGTAAACCCGAAGTTTACAAATCATAATAAGTTTGTTGTTTTGCATGATCGATTAGGCCATCCCGGATCAATTATGATGAGAAAAATAATTGAAAATTCATATGGACATACATTGAAGAGCCAATAGATTCTTCAATCTAATAATTTCTCATGTGCTGTTTGTTCTCAAGGAAAGTTAATTATTCGACCATCACAAAAAAAAAAATGGATAATGAGTCTCTAACATTTTTGGAACGTATACAAGGCGATATTTGTGGACCAATCCACCCGCCATGTGGACCATTTCGATATTTCATGGTTTTAATTGATGCATCAACTAGATGGTCACATGTGTCTTTGTTATCATCTCGTAACCTGGCGTTTAGGAGATTACTTGCTCAATTAATTCGATTACAAGCACATTTTCCTGATTATCCAATAAAAAAAAATACGCCTTGATAATGCTGGAGAATTCACTTCTCAGACTTTCAATGACTATTGTATGTCTATTGGAATTGATGTTGAACATCCTGTAGCACATGTTCATACACAAAATGGTCTTGCTGAATCATTCATAAAGAGTTTGCAATTAATTGCGAGACCATTGCCTATGAGATCAAAACTTTCCATTTCTTGTTGGGGACATGCTATTTTGCATGCATCAGCACTAATTCGCATTAGGCCAACAAGTTATCACAAGTTCTCTCCCCTTCAATTAGTTTTTGGTCAAGAACCTAATAGTTTCCATCTAAGAGTTTTTGGGTGCGCGGTATATATTCCAATTGCGCCACCACAACGCACTAAAATGGGTCCTCAGAGAAAGTTGGAAATTTATGTTGGGTATGAGTCTCAATCCATCGTAAAGTATCTTGAACCATTGACAGGAGACTTATTTACGGCTCGCTTTGCCGATTGTAATTTTGATGAATCAGTTTACCCAACATTAGGGGGAGAGACCAAGCAGTTGGAACAGAAAATTAGCTGGAATGAATTATCATTATCTCATCTTGATCCTCGCACTAATCAAAGTGAACTGAAAGTTCAAAAATAATTCATTTGCAAAGATTAGCTAATCAACAGCCAGATGCATTTACTGACCCAAAAAGTGTAACTAAATCTTATGTTCCAGCTGCTAATGCTCCGATAAAAATAGATGTCCCTATTGGACAAGCTAAAATTGCAAATGAGCTTAAAACACGCCTGAAGCGAGGTAGGCCAATCGGTTCCAAATAAAAATCCTCGAAAAAGAAAAGGAGCTATTGATCAAGATGGCCAAATCGAGGATACAACTCTGGAAGAGTCTCCAGGCATAAATAATGTGTTAGTTCCAGAAGAAACTCAGGTACCTGAAATTCATGAAAATGAAGAGATCTCTATAAATTATGTCCTGAATGGAATATGTTGGAACCGAAACGAAGTCATCGTTGACGATATTTTTTCATATAATGTAGCGCTTAATATAATACATAATAATGAGGATCATGAACCAAAGTCTATTCGGGAATGTAGACAAAGAAATGATTGGCCAAAATGGAAAGACGCAATTGAGTCAGAGTTAAACTCGCTCGCGCAGCGAAAGGTTTTTTGGACCTGTAGTCCGTACACCTGAAGATGTAAAACCAGTGGGATACAAATGGGTATTTGTACGAAAACGCAATGAGCAAGACGAAATTGTCAGATATAAGGCAAGACTTGTTGCTCAAGAATTTCGCAAAGACCCGGTATTGACTATGAAGAGACGTACTCTCCTGCGGTGGATGCAACTACTTTTCGGTACTTAATTAGTCTGGCAGTAAAAGAAGGATTAGATTTGCATCTACTAGATGTCGTTGCAGCCTATCTGTATGGCTCACTTGATAATGATATCTATATGAAACTCCCTGAAGGATTTCATTTGCCCGAAGCATACAATTCAGATTCTCGAGAACATTATTCTATCAAATTAAATAAATCCCTATATGGGTTGAAGTAATCAGCGTGAATGTGGTATAATCGTCTTAGTGATTATTTATTGAAAGAAGGTTATAAAAATGATCTCATTTGTCCATGTATTTTCATGAGGAGATCTGGAAATGAATTTGTTATAATTTGTGACACCCCTCCGTGATCACATCCAATTACCCTCACAACTCATAATTATCCCAATAAAATAATTGACAAAGTCGATATCTGACGAACACCTCAAGCAAATTACATATTTCATTAGAGCTTTTAGCTATTACAAAATATAATACACTAACTTAGTCACAATTTCATGTTCTTATGTCCATCTATCTAGAGCTCTCGAATTAGCATGGCACCGCTGACCCACCTATACGGCTGACACTGGCTTATGATCTATCTCCTGGAAAGAAAAAAATATACGACAAATTTATGAGTTGTCAACTCAGTAAGTATAGCCTTTCAGTATATATATATATTATATAAGCAACAAGTCAAGTATAAAGCAATGATACCAACCTAATCAGTATTCACCATGCATTATTAGCAGACGTAAGAAATAACATAGCTACAATTAGACATCAAACCAGAACATAATAGTGGCATTTTAGTCTGTTCTCTTAGGGCCCTGCTTAACCAAACTGGAGCGCATCACTCAATGAGCTTTGCCGGCTCTCACCATCATCATCTCAATCACAATCCTCCTTCTTTTATATTTTTTTATGATACCACAGCACACAACTCGTGTGTATCCCATCATCACCGCTGATATCACACAGCACACAACTCGTGTGTATCCCATCACCTCCACTAATATCACACAGCACACAGCTCGTGTATATCCCATCATCACCACTAATACCACACAGCACACAACTCGTGTGTATCCCATCACCTCCGTTGATCAATGACAGCACACAGCTCGTCATTGATCATATCATCTAAGTCATTGAGTATGTCCCAAGTTAGGTAAGCCATCGTTTCCGTTTTATTTCTAACATCAACATCATTAACCTCCTTACTCAATTTCATGAAATAATTATTCTTTCGACAATAGCCTCTCCTATTCGATCTCAATTCACCAACCCATTCAATTACATAATCAGTCATCCAACATTCGTGCAAAACAATCACAATTGAACACATAATAACCATTTCACATATATAAAGATCATCCTGACAACAATCCACACACATGATCAAGTATATAAGCAATCCACATCAATAGATATCTATAAATCAAATAGCCAACATATTACACTCATGTAAATATATAAATATATTTATATAAATCCCACATTCAATATCCATATTCATATCAATATATATATATAATATAATATATATATATAAAACCAATTAGCTATACTTACCTCACTTTCCCCAAATATTTAAATAGTAGAATGATGTGTACAATCCTGAACGTTGTTCTCGTGTCCTAAAATGAGGTATAAGACGTACTGTCAATAAATCAATAACATTGTAGTTCCTTCATAAAGCATGAACCACATTTGTACACTTTTCACTAATCTCTGAATATCTCATTCTATAAAATTCAGATCTTCATTCCGTTTTCTTCTACATAAAGAAGATAATTTATCTTTCCATCAGTATATATATATTGACATATTAAAATCAGTGTTTATATTTTAGAAGTCACCCTCACAGCCCTGAATCTATAATCTTTACAAAATCAGCATTACTTACTAATTATAAATAACTTTAATTACAATCATTAACATCAAAAACTGTTTTAGTGTAATAAACTAGACATAGTAAGCTATCTAATGGTATATGATTTGTATTTTAAATCATTGTAATTAATTTTATAGAAATCTTTCCTTTGCATGTACTTACTTTTCCATGACAGCCCTCTGTCTCAACTTATAAGTTCTTCTCAAACAGAAATACAAATGATAAAAGTCTCATTTTTACATAACATATTCTTAAGGATATCTAGTTTCATTTACAATAAGAACCATGCAAATTGAATACACATACAATTAATTATTCAAATTTTGGTACAACTCAGTTAATTTAGACAGAAACAGATTCGACTCTACTCTTTTAAAATTCTCTGAAAAGTCATATACTCTTCCAAAAATTACCAAATTTTCAGAATATAACCTCATATGTACCTAGTTTCAATTTACAAAAGAATCGTTCGAATTTAATCAGTAAAACTCAACTTACAAGGTTTTAAATACACCCTGTCAGATTACTCGCAGAAACAGAGCAACAGAATGTTTCCTCCCTTTTACCCATTCAAACGACCGATTTAGATTCTGCTCAAAACTAAAAACATTTAGTACACATCTCAAAGTTTTCAAGGAATAAAAAATCCCTAAATTTGGACCGATATATCTCAAGATAATCACAATTAACAGTGGCTGATCGGACAGATCGGACAGATTATTTTCTGCTGCTTCTTTCCATGTTAATTGGGTTGTTTTCTTCGATTATAACTAACATGCAGCTAACAAAACTGATTTTAAACAAGAAATATGAACTGAAACTTACCAAATTAGATGGAGAATTTGCCTAAGTTTGAAGGTAATGGAGAATTCACCAAATTCTTCCTCTCCTTCTTCTTCTCTCTCCTCTCTTCTCCTCCTCTCTTTCTCTTCTTCTTTCCTTCTCTTCTTCCTCTTCTCTTTTCTTCTGCTCTTTCTCCTCTGCACCGTCTCTCTCTCTCTCGCTCTTATTTTCTTCTCTTCTCCTTTCTTTTCTTTTCTTTTGTTTTTGTAATATGTGTGTATATATATATTATGAAATTCTTCTATATTTCTTATTATATTAAGCTTTACTTATTCCTCCTTATTTTCACAATTTTTACCCTTTTTAAACCCCAAAATTTCTATTATTCAATTTTCTAATAATCTCCAAGAATTTATCATATCAAATAAATTTTACTTAAAAATCAAATATTATATAAATCATCACACTACTTATCCATATTACTAAGCTAATAAATGGTAATTATGTATTAACGTATGAGGATGTTACATAATTGCAGTTTATGTTGATGATTTAAACATTAATGGAACTCCAGAAGAGCTTCCAAAGGCGATAAATTGCTTAAAGAAATAATTTGAAATGAAAGATTTAGGACAAACAAAATATTGTCTTGGATTGCAAGTTGAACATTTAAAAAATGGAATCATTGTGCATCAAGAGACTTATATTGCAAAGGTATTAAAGCGATTCTATATGGACAAATCGCATCCATTGAGCACCCTAATGATTGTAAGATCATTAGATGTGAAAAAGGATCCTTTTAGACCTCAAGAAAGTGATGAAGAATTACTTGGTCCTGAAGTACCATACTTTGCAATTGGAGCACTTGTGTATCTTGCTAACCATACAAGATCTGATATAACATTTGCTGTTAATTTATTAGCAAGATATAGTTCTGCACCCACGCGAAGGCATTGGAATGGAATTAAGCATATACTTCGCTATCTTAGAGGTACGATGGATATGGGGTTATTTTATTCAAAAGTATCAATTGTGATCTGGTTGGTAATGCCGATGCTGGCTATTTATCTGATCCTCATAATGGTAGATCGCAAATTGACTATTTATTTCTTTGTGGTGGTACAACAATTTCATGGCGATCTATGAAACAAACAATAACAGCCACATCATCAAATCATGCAGAAATTATAGCAATACATGAGGCAAGTCGAGAATGTGTTTGGTTGAGATCCATGATTCAACACATTCGAGGGACTTGTGGATTGTCACTTGAAAAGATTATTCTAACGATCCTATATGAAGATAATGCAGCATGTATTGCTCAACTAAAAAAGGGTACATCAAAAGGAGATAGAACGAAACAAATTTCTCCAAAATTCTTCTTCACTCATGATCTTCAAAAGAATGGTGATATTGATGCTCAACAAGTCCGTTCAAGTGAAAATCTGGCAGATTTGTTCACCAAGGCACTTCCTACTGCAATATTCAAAAGTTAGTCCATAATATTGGCGGTCGTCACTTCAAAGATCTTAGCTGATACTTTCATGAGGGGGAGTAAAATTGCACTGCACTCTTTTTTCCTTGACCATTGTTTTTCCCACTGGGTTTTCCTGGTAAGATTTTTAATGAGGCAGTATATATTCACATATTAAAGAATAATATACTCTTTTTCCTTCACTAGGTTTTTGTCCCTCGGGGTTTTTCCTAGTAAGGTTTTAACGAGGCACTTTCTTAATTAATGAACATCCAAGGGGGTATTATGAATATTAAGAAATTATGGATGTTCATTTTATCTTCCATCCTCTTTGTATTCTACCATAAATTGTAAACCTTTTGGTTCATCTCCCTTCATCAAAGATGAGACATTTGGTTGTAATTTTGTAACCTATAAATAAGCCATTTTATTTTGTATGATGATATGGTGAAATAATATAGAATTCTCCCCCCTTTTCTCTCAATTCTAATTCTCATATTGTTGCAATATTATACAAATTTTATAATAGTATAGATTTTATAGTTAATTAATATCCATATTTGTTAAGATATTTATATTTTCTATTGTGATCTTAATTAATTTGTTAATTTAAATTTTTTAAACATTAAAAATTTTATATAATTTTTTTGTATTTTAAACAAAATTTATTTAAAAGAATTTTTTTTTTACTTTTTTAGAGAGATGAAAATGAATTAAATGATACGCAAAACAAGCTAAAAATAAGTAAAAAAAAAAAAAATGCCCAAAAACTATTATATAGTCATAATAGGGGTATTTTAATCATATAGGCAACAAAAATCATGCAAACGAGCCAAAACAATTCTCATATTATTTGCAGTGTGCACGCTCTGGCAATTTCTAATGGGGGTTTTTGCAGGGGTTAACAAAACATGAGGAAAGTTTTTGCCAATTTTTAACTAATTTAGGAAACACAAGGGGTAAGTAGCCTTAAATCATCTGAGGTATGATTATATTTACACCCCTCATCTATTGTTTTTATACACAAACCACCACTGCCTTGTGAAAAATTACAGAAACCAACCCTGGTAGTTTTTAAAACTCCAAAATACCCCTAGTTGACATTTCAAATATATTTTAAGGACAGAAATGCCCTTAAGGGTGTTTCTGTAATTATGAACAAGTAGAAGGGATGTCAAAGTAATATTTATGAAGATGAGTAATATGACCCCATATATTATTTTTATTATTTATACTATTTTTTAATTTAAATGTGAAGTATTATATTAAATTTCTTATTGAATCTCTATATAAAATTACACCTTTAATAATTAATATATTAAATTATTTAATTAATATATAAATTATCAACTAGTAAAATTATTTAAAGTTAAAAGATTAGTTATCCTCATTTTTATTTATAACTGTAAAGTAATAATTTATGTATTTTATATAAATCATATTAGAATTTGTAAAATAAATTATTTATTCATAAAAGATATTTTAAATTGTTAAATTATTTATCTTGAAAAAATATCCCCAACCACACCGCCATGCCCACCCTAACTCCCGTTTTATTAAAATATATTTTTCAATAAATAAATTTATTTATTTTAATTAAATTTATATAACATACATAAATAATTTTTAATTTTTATTTCAGTAAAAGTTAGTTATAAATAAAAATAGCAAATAACTAATCTTTTAATTTTAATAATTTTAAATAATTTATAAAAATGTGATAATTTTTAATTTAAACTTATAATATATTAACTAATTTTATTTATATATTAATTGAATAATTTTATAATTTAATTATTAAAAAAGTATAATTTTATATTGAGATTCAATAAAATAATTAATAAAAATTGGTACAAATAATAAAAAAAAAATATGAGATCATATTTCTCAATTTTATAAATATTACTTTGACACCCTTCTACTTTTTGATAATTACATAAACACTCCTAAAGGTATTTTTGTCCTTAAATATTATTTGAAAAATCGACCTAACAATTAAGAGTATTTTGGAATTTTTAAGATCATCATGAGTAATTTTTATAATTTTCAAAAAGGCAGGAGTAATTTGTATAAAAAAATAATAGGCGAGGAATGTAAATATAATTATCTCTTAATAACATAATAGAAAGACCGTCATAAGATCTCAGTATTGGGAAGACATAAATGCTTTAGTAACCATTCCCAAGCGCTAATGCAAATTTAATTTGAAAAAAAAAATGAAAAAACACCAAACTGGGAAACAGATAACACAAAAAAGCCAATGGGCTGTAATTCAGGAGATTGCTTTGCTGCTTTCTAAAATTTGAGGGGTTAAGCTTGATTCTTGTCCATTTGAGAGGCTTCACAACTTCCCAGGTAAAATCAGAGTCATCTCTACCGAAATGTCCATATGCTGCAGTCTTCAAGAACCTGTTACCAGAACCCCTCTTAAGGTCCAGGTTGATGGAAATCATACCAGGCCTGAAATCAAAGTTTTCCTTGACAATCTTGAGAATTGCCTTGTCAGGGATTTTTCCAGTTCCATATGTGTCTACAAAGACGGACAAGGGCTCGGGCACACCAATGGCATAGGAAACTTGCACAATGCACCTCCTAGCCAGTCCTGCAGCAACAATGCTCTTTGCAGCTTGCCTAACAATGTAGGCACCACTCCTGTCCACCTTGGTTGGGTCTTTCCCTGAGAAAGCTCCACCTCCATGAGCTCCCCATCCACCATAAGTGTCGATGATGATCTTGCGACCAGTAAGACCAGCATCGCCGTGAGGGCCACCAATGACAAAACGGCCGGAAGGATTCAGGTGGAATATGGTCTTCTCATCAAGGTACTTTTCAGGAATGACAGGCTTGATGACATGCGCCTTCAGATCAGCAGCAATCTCATCATTGGTTACAGTCTCATCATGCTGTGTTGAGATCAAAACAGTGTGAACACGGATGGGAACCATGGCACCATTGTCATTATAGTACTCAACTGTCACTTGGTTTTACCATCGGGCCTCAGCCACGGGCAAGTACCATTCTGCGAACCTCAGTAAGACGAGCACCAAGCTTCGTTGCAAGGACATGGCTAAGGGGCATCAATTCAGGGGTCTCATCAGTGGCATACCCAAACATGTGTCCCTGGTCGCCAGCACCAATCTCCTCAGGTCGCTTGGTGAGATGGCCATGGACACCCTGGGCAATATCAGGGCTCTGCTGCTCAATGTTGACAAGAACCTTGCAATTATCAGCATCCAAGCCCACATCATCGGAGACAAATCCTATAGCACGGCATGTGTCACGAACTATTTTCTCATAGTCCACATTGGCCTTGGTGGTAATCTCACCAAAGACCATGACCATATTGGTCTTGGTGCAGGTCTCACAAGCGACCTTGCTCTCAGGATCCTGGGCAAGGCATGCATCAAGAACTGCATCAGAAACCTGGTCACAGAGCTTGTCCGGGTGTCCTTCATTCACCGACTCTGACGTGAACAAGAAAGTCTCCATCTCTTTCAGCCTGATCGCCAACAACAAATATCAAATATTCAGTCAATCAATAGTTCTGTCAGAAAGTAGAAAACTTCAAAAGGAATTGGACCACCGCATCCTAACACAGTCTACCACCAGGATTAACGTCAACAAGTAACTAGTTCCTGAGAACAACTAAAGGAATTCTACAATGGAGTATGAGGAAATGCAGAGATCTGGTTCACTAGCATGGTTATTACTTACTTCCACGGAGTTACTCGCTAATAAGCAGATGCAAGACAAAAATCAAGATTTGAGAAATATATCGTTGCAAAAATTACAGATCTACACAGAGCGAAGTGAAGAAACACTTGAGATCTCTACAGTGACCATGTAAAATTCACTTGAAGAACTAATTACAATTGCCATCATAACACCAATAGAGAGCGTAACATGCCTCAAAGAGCAGTAGAAAAGCATAAAAAAAAAAAAAAAAAAGATCAAAACTTTGCGAGGAAAAACAAGTAAAAAAGACTTGAGATCTCTAGTACAAGAATCCGACAAGAAGCATAAGAATCAGTAGAAA
The DNA here is from genome assembly GCA_034509725.1 of Sesamum angolense. Taxonomy (NCBI): domain Eukaryota; kingdom Viridiplantae; phylum Streptophyta; class Magnoliopsida; order Lamiales; family Pedaliaceae; genus Sesamum; species Sesamum angolense. The sequence continues at coordinate 10,767,654 of JACGWL010000014.1, forward strand.
AACAAGAAGTGGGAGTGCAGCAAATAGCAAAGACAGATAGATAAACAAAAAGAGAAAGAGAATAGAGGCAGGACCTTGGGTTGATGCAAGGAGGTGGCAGAGCAAGAGAGAGAGAGAGGAGTGAGGGTAGGTGGTGAGAGGAGAGGGAAATATATAGAAGAAAGAGAGGAAATGGGTCTGGATGGGATTTGAGAGCAGATTCATTTGAGATGGGAATGGACGGCTGAGGATTAAGAATCCAAGTCGGTGGCAGCAGTCACAAGTCACAAGCCCCAGCCTGTAATATGCTGGACTGACCATTCTCAACCCCTCGTGGTCTCCTCCTTGGAGTGAGTGAATGATGAGTTGTAGTAGTTTTCACTGCTTTCATTTTTCATGTGTTTTTTCTTTGTTTTTTTGGGTATTCAGATTCAGTATTGTGGTGAATTGATGATGATGATGATGATGATGATGATCACACATCCCTCCTTAACCTTATAATAATAGCATATTTGTTTAATCTCGTGATGACTTTCAACAGTTTCCAAAAATTTATCATCAAATCCAACAAGCTGTATGTGTATGTGTATGTGTATGTGTTGGGTAAAAAGGGGATGCTTCCTCGAAATACGACTACTCAACTTGTAGTAGTCGTACATTTGTTTGAATTGGGGAACATGTCAAACACGCCTCACATGCATTGCCCACCACCACCACCACCACCACCACCGCCAACTCTTCTCCAAGCCCATCAAATCAAATACGCCAACGCCGCGGGTCCCAGTCAAAATTCCAATTTTATGATCCAATTTCAGGTTTATAGCATGCTTTGGATCACTCAAACTGCACATCTCTCCACATTCTTTCTTTTTTCTGACTTGCGAAATTAACGCCATTTTGTATGATATCCAGATTGGATCTACAATCATCACATGTCCAACTTCCACAAAACTCCCTACATTCATTTCAAAATGCAAATGTCCTCCACAAATTGAAGAAACGTCGACATTTTTCCTTAAAGAAAGAACATATCTTACAACGAGAGAATGTCCTTACAACAACTAGCAACAAATCTTCAAATGGCCATCCTCTGTTCCTACAAGAAAAAGCCGGGAAAAAGGTAGAATACTGATGGCCGATAGCGCAGGCATGTTCTTTGATTCCCCATCTGCCATATAGAGATGTTGAGGGGTCGCTCGATACTGCCCATCCTGTGCCATTACACAAGACAAAGATAAATTCCCATAAAATATGAAATCAACACGGATATAAAAACCATATCAGGGCGTACACAACCTTACTCAGTATAGTTTCATATAAACCTACAGACTTCTACTTTAATAATTGTATGCTACAAATCAGAGACAAAAACCAAATTCTCCGTATGGACTTGCATAATTTTCATTATTCAGATACAAATTGTTGCGTCTACAAGGAAAGTACTCTCTCACCATCTACAGGAAGATTTATAGACAAGTTAGTGATGAAGAGATCTAATCTTGTGCCTTTTCTAGTTTACACCAGTTATACCCCAGTCAATGATTCCGACCACATACACGGGCCTGTGCTACAAGTGGCATACAGCATGACGAATTTGTACCACAATCACATCCACAACTTGATCATTGTAAATCATTAACATCTTAAACATTGTATACCAAATTAGTGCTATGAGATAATGACCACCTTCTACATATTCACACCCACCACCCACCCATCAACACACATACACACACAAATACACGCATAGACACATATATGATTTTGCCAGAAAAGCAAAATCTTTTCATGAGGACAAGCAAATAACAAAAAATTGCACATCTATACAACTCAATGGTTCTTCTCCCAACTTCCTTTTTTCTTTTTCCTCTTTGGGTAGGATGCAGCGGGTTGGGCAAGTGGTTAACAGAAATCTGGTTTTGTTTCTCTTGACAAAATATAAAACTGACTACATTTCAAGTTTGCTGGTGGAAGATGGATAGGAGGAGGCACTTGGAAGCCTGTTATTCAACTAAAAGTGGGAGAAAACAGCACATACATGCCCACAGAGAATGGATATTTGTGCATGATGACAGCAAGTGTGTGCGTCTGTGCGAGAGAGAGAGAGAGAGAGAGGGTACTTCATCTGCAGGGCTGTGTAAAGAAGAAAGTCCAATTTTATTTCTACATATAGAGATCACATTTTGCCCCCACACTGAGAAGCCAGAAACTCCATCAGTGTAACCTCTGAAAACTGTGTGTTCTGCGGTCCAATTCCTGTGAACATTCAGAGAAAGGGCATTAGTGAAGGCCATGATTATGATAACTGATACAAATAAAGCTTTGTTATGATAGTTTCCATCAATATCCAACAAAGTCATTCAATAATGTTATAGAAGACCATTACTATTTCAGAATTAAGGTTTCTTTCCTTCGACAAAATAAAATTTGAATGATTTGTTGAAATAAAGGTCAATCACGAGAAGGGTCATGTCACCACAAATATAGAGGTTCTGTGCCAATACATATGCATTCATACACAAGTTCATGTCAACCATAACACATAAGACAAATATTACATGGTCTTACAGTTTGACTGCAGGAGCATTCAGATGCAGTGATGCATGAAAGCACATAATATTTCAAACCAGAACTACAGAAAGTGAGGCACTCCAGCAACATCAACGTTCTTCGCACCATTATTTAAAAGTTTGTTTTGTTTCTTCTTCTCAAAGAAGTGCATGTGCTTGTTTAAGTAGCTGAACGTTTTTTCAGTTTGCTAAACTGTTTTTACATTTCATCAAAGATACTTCATGTTTTTTCCTTCCCTTGCACGTGTTTGCGTTACAAGTGTGCTGATAGTTAGTTGGACGGCCTTCTTCAACGTGGTGCATCCGAGCTGGCATCATTCCCCCATTTCTCCCCTGAGTTTTTGTTTATAAATAGAGAGATCTAGCGCTTTGAACAATTGTAACAGACTAAGCATTTTGTATGATTTACAAAAGTGAGCTCACTCCCATGGCATTCATTTTAATTCTTTGCACAAATTATGATTGTGAGTGTGCCTCAGAACAAAAATTTGAACTCATAAGAGTGTATCTCGAAAATAATTTCCTTCTCCAATAATAAATCGAACTAGCACCCAGAACAGGAAGTAATTAGTTCCTTAACGTGGTAGAGGTATACCTGATAAAGTAGTTATCTTTAAGATCTAATTCCACTACATGATCTAGGTTTGATTGAGCTCGGTTCGATGAATGGTAACCGTCAGCTAAGTCCAGTTGCATACTTAGAAGTGACAAAAGTAAATTACCTTCTCAAATCCCAAATTCGCAAAGTTTTGTCAAGAGAGCTGGAAACAAGCTGATGATCTGTAGCTGCAGCTAGCTGCAAGAATAGAATAATTGTAGGTGAATCAGTATTTTCTTACAGGACTTTCATCCTAAATTAGTTATACCTTTGTCACATATCCATCATGAGCCTGCCATGAGGCAATAATTTTTCCACTTCTCATGTCAAAGAGCTTGCAATAACCAGTACTGAATGCAGCTGCAACCCAGGATGGAGAGGCAACAGATTCCTCATGATGCATTTTGACAGAGCTAGATGAGCAAATGGATGATATAAGTGAAGGAATCCAGAATCAATGGATTCACTCCTCCAAAGATGAAGTTTCTGACCTTGATTGGCATCAATGAATCTGTGGGCCATTAAGATAACTTCAGAGACATGTGTAAGAAAAGATTTGGACTTGTCAATGCGTAATTACCTGAGAGATCCATTTCCAGTACCCACAAGAAGTCTATTACTGAATTCCAGGTAGTCCATAGTAGTGTACGAATTCCCATGAAATGCAGTACTAAGCATTCCACTTGGTAATGGATTAAAATGAAGTATATTGTCTTCATCTCTTTCAATCAATTGTGGGAGGCTAAAGAACTCTCGGAGAATACGGAAATCAGTTTTCCGTTTTGTCCATTCCATATATGAACTGTTCCATCACAAGAAGCCACCCTTCCAGAGGCTAACACACAAATGTCATTTACGACCTGACAACGAAAAGGTAGTAACAAGGGCATCAGAAATTACAACTAGTGACTTCATGATAAAAACACAGCAGCAAAGCCTGACAGAACAAGCAACCATGCGATTCTAATAATACTTCTTTCTGTTGTTTCATTTTTTTGTTAAGGCAATTCTATTAGTAGCTCTCTCTATTCTTAAACAGAAATCAAATTGTCACAAATAAATGCAACTTAACCAGGGTTAACTGAAGCAAACCTCATCATGGCCATTATAGCTTGACACACAATCAACTCTTGACAATTCCCACTTCTGAATATTTCCTTTGAATCCTGGTCCAATTCCTGCTGTGAATACTGTACACTCGTTTTGACAAACAGCAAAAGATCTCAGAGCTCCATGGTGTGCACGAATAGATTGTATGATTGATGCTCTAATTTTCCATGGAAGTTCATCCTTTGGACCACCAGCACGACCAGTGAAATCAAGTCCATCCCAACTAGTTGCAGGACTAGGGAACCAATACCAAGGTTCCTCCAATCCTAAATTTGTACCTGTCCCATGCCTCTCTACTGGATTCTGATTATACTCGGACATACTTTTACTTGGAAGGAAATTTTTGGCACCTCTTTTAACCTGTGATTGTGGTCTTGACCATCCAACCCCATTGAGTAAGAGTTTGGCAGGGGTATTTTCAGATGTTGAGCCCCTGTGGTAAGAGGGTCTTCTACCATTCTCCGGACTGCTTTGATTGGATTCTCCTGCATATTCCCACTGAATAACAACGTTCTAAGAAGGTGCTTAAATGCATAAAGTTAAGTTTGCAGCAGCAAATTTACCAAATTTTGGCACTCTTGTGAAGCAATCACTACGCTTATGCTTAAGGATGATATCATTTCTTGTCAGATTTTTATCAGTGTGTTTTATCTGAGTTAAATAAATATATTTGACAATGGCTGCATGTCAGAATGATACAACGTTGGCTTCTTATGTTATGCTATAAGACTGCAAGACTGGAGATCAAGTAGTAGCAAAAAAAGGACTATAGCAACTTTAAGATCCAATCCTTTTCCACATCACAAAGTTAGGTCATTAAGTGGGTTGCAATTCCAAATATGATCCTAGACAAATGCATTTCCTTCATAGTATGAGAATGACCTGACTGCGCACTTGTAAACTATAAGAGAAAGCCCATTATAATAAGTACTGTACATCTAGGGTGTCTTAGTTGCAGCCACAGAAGATATCTCCATAGTGCTCACATGATGCTGGACTGACTGCTCATTATTACAATGACATGGTCAATGCACTACCAGGATGAAAACGCAAATTTGCATAGCCGTATTTCAAATCTTATTACATCTATTATTACAATTAACATATACAAGCCACGTTGTGGTGTACTGTGTACAAAGAGTATATCCTCTATTATATTTGAGGAATGGTTTTGTACATGCGTGCATATATTTAATCGAATAAACATGCATAGAAATTTGGTATAGAAAATCCAATCCAATCTTCATAGCAGAACCAACATAAAGAATGAAGGTCAAACCTTCCAGTTGTGACGTCGTAGAAGGAATTGCTCAAGAAGCAACCATGTGGCACAACACTGGCGAAGTTTCTCTATTCCAAGTAGAGAAGCAAATTGAGGATACAAAAGTAACCTGCCAAAATATCAAAATTTATGTGTGCATCTAATGATTATGTAGATTAACCCCAAAAGAGGTCCCAAGAACATCACAACAGGACAGAGACTCACGCCAAGTCCATGCGACTTTCAATGCAATCTTCATCACTCACTTTCAATCTAGGCCCTCCCACGCTTCCAACCAAATTGACAGGATAGCTGCTCTTTTTCTGAGAAAAAGCAAGCTCATCGAATAACTCCTTCAGTTTTGGCAGAACATGCGACGCTGTTGAATCTGGGCCCACCTGCTGGCAAACTCTAATAAGACTCTTGGCAGCATTCTGGAAGATAAAGTAATTAGTGTCAATAAATATTGGTAGTGATTTGACAATGTAAAAATGTACACGACTATGAAAATTATGATTAATCAGTTGAAAATATTTTAGAACACTGATCTTCATCTATACCAACTCATCAAAGATCCTACATGTCAAAGGATCTTTTGCCTGGCACAAAATGGAGGGGGAGAAAAGAGGGAACCCCAATAAATACACTGTTAGAATATTCAGGATTTATCATTATCATTTGTGCTTATCTTTTGTTATCTATTCTCGATAGGTATCTTTGGTTGTTATCCATTAAGTTGTAGTTATCTTTAATTCCACCTCTATATATAGAGGTGGAATAATCAATAATAAATACATAGGCACTCTCTTTTATTTTATCTTTCTACATGGTATAAGAGCAGGTTTAAAAAAAAAAAAAAAATTAAACCCTAATTAGGTGAAACCCTAATCACCCACCCACCCCCACCCGCCGCCGCTGACCAACCGCGCCGCTGATCATCAGCTCTAAACCGCGCCCCACCGCGCGCCGCCGCTCGGGCGCTGTTCCTCGCGCCGCTGCGGCACTGCACCCCGCACAGCGCGCCGCCGCTGTTCCTCGCGCAGTCAGAGCGCCGCCCTGGCTCCGGCGCTCTAGCGCGCGCCACTCTGGTGCCCCCGCTCGCGCCGCCCAGATTCCGGCGACCGTTCTGCCGGCGCATCTGTCCGCGCACAGGCGGCTCTGTTCCTGTCGCCGTTCACCCCGTCGCTCGCGCCCCTCCGGCGCTTCTCCTCGGCCGGCCGGACTGCCGTACTCCGCTGCTCATGGCCTAAATGACTGATTCTCCCTTGTTTTATGAAAATGGCTGCAGCTGCCACTGCCACACCTTCCTCTCCGGGTGTCTTTATTGCGTGGTGGTCTATATTTCCTCGATACAACTCCACCTGATGATGCTGAGTGCCTTTCTGTTGGTGTCTTGCACCTAAAACTGGTTGTCTTCTATGGGCCAAGTGCCTTTCTACTGGTGTTTTGCACCTAAAACTGACTGTCTTCTACACTGGTTGTCTTCTATGGGCTAAGTGCCTTTCTACTGGTGTTTTTCTTCTATGGGCTAAGTGCCTTCTACTGGTGTTTTGCAAAAACTGACTGTCTTCTACACTGGCTGTCTTCTATGGGCTAAGTGCCTTTCTACTGGTGTTTTGCACCTAAAACTGACTGTCTTCTACACTAGCTGTCTTCTATGGACCTACAACTGTCTGTCCAAGTTTTCGCTTCTTTTGTCCAAGTTGGACATTACAATCAAGATCCCCATGTCCAACTTGAGGGGGAGTGTTAGAATATTCAGGATTTATCATTATCATTTGTGCTTATCTTTTGTTATCTATTCTAGATAGGTATCTTTGGTTGTTATCCATTAACTTGTAGTTATCTTTAATTCCACCTCTATATATAGAGGTGGAATAATCAATAATAAATACATAGGCACTCTCTTTTATTTTATCTTTCTACATGCACTAATGGACATCAAATGCCAAAAAAAGTTCCCTAATTTAAGACTGGCATTGTATGCTTTGCAAAGAGTTTTGTTTGGCAAAAGTGTGCCTCATACAAAATAAGTAGGGGCAGCCAAATCTTTAATTCTTAGGCTAATAACTTGCCTCAGATAAAACAGAAACGGATCATGTCCTTTAGGTTTTTTAAGAAGATAGATAGCATCTACAAACAGTTCCTATATCTGAAAAACAACAAGCTGGAGTTCAGCTGAGCTTATGGCAGCAGACCTTGGTTCTCTATCACTAACTTTAATAACAACAAGAGTGAACCTGTATTGCTCCCTAATTTGTTTAATGTCTTCTTTCTATGTTTAAGAAGTGCATCCAAACAAAAAGATCTACTATTGCTTAATGTCAAAGAGGGAATCACATATGATATCGAAAATAACAGGAATAACAAAATGGGTTTAAATTGAAAGCAAAAAAGAAATTGAAGTACCTGAAGAACCTGGATTCCAATATCTCTGTGCATGAGAATCTTAACATATGGGCAATTTCCATCCTGTATAAGCATAAAATTTGCTGTTTCTACGGTATAAATTTGGCCTACAATGAGAATACATATTCCAAAGAAATGTTGTACCTCAATCAGTTCCTTAACAATCGTCTCAGTTGTCAATACAGGAACGAGGCCATCTAATGCTGTGAGGCAATCTATCAAGGCCAAAGAACCCCAACTCTGCATGGGTTCAGGTTTAGTGACATGTGAAGTAGAGATGCAAGAATGGATGATGTTATTTAACAATGGCAGAATTTGTTTCACAACAAATTTTTCTCCAAAAAGTCCACCTGAAAAATAAGTGAATCAACTTATAAGTTGCATGCGGATTTTTAGAAACAATCCACTTCCATAAAACAATTCTGGGAACATACCAATTCTAATCAACACATCAACTCCATCAATGCATAGCCCTTTACCAAAAGAGAGTATCAGAGGCAAAATTGTCTGAACAATTAATAAAGATTAGCCTGATATAAATACAAGTATTCATTCGATGCACATTTCAAGTGATATCAAAGAAGTATTTGCTTTGATGTAACACAACAGAAGTTTAAATATAAGCAGACCTGGTGAACTGTAATTGGTACACCAAGCTCTTCGCTGGATCCAATGAGTAGAACAGAGGCAGCAGTAGTTGAGCTTTTATGAGGGGCAAGGCACAAATTTGATATTATAAGTGGGTGTATTGTCTCAAAGTATACTCGTTTACCTATCCTGTTCCATATCTCCTGCATAAAAGAGCCTTGAAGAAGAGAAACCTTCAAATGTGAATAGCCTGTAGCCTAAAACAAAGTCACCTTTGATGTGAGAAGCCGAGGACGAAGAATGAAGCAGAATGGACATACTGAAAGAAAGTTAATAACTAGCCTGTAAAATTCTCTGAACAGATGGCACCACAAGCCTTATCACTGCCTCTGACTCCAGGCATTTCAGAAATTCTGTCAGTAATACATAAGCCCATTCAGCTTCAGCATCCGAGGAAGAATTCACTACAAGAGGTAAGCAATAAGGAGCACACATTTCAGCTCCAAAAGCTCCCATTCTTCTCAGAGCTCCTCGTTTTGCGAATGTTGCAGCATATTGAAGACGGGATTCATCTTTTGCTAGAAGGTGAAATGAGGCTAAGAACAAATAGGACGATTTGACTGATTTCGGGAAGTATGGAGATTCTAAAAGGCATTTCGCAGAAGGCCTCCTAAAAAATTGAAATGGGAAAGAGGATATTTTAGCTGCAACGGGATTGGTCCCAAAATTCAAGTATTAACGGGTAGAGGTAAAGGAGATTGACAGTGCTTGAAACCATTCACATACACTTCTGCTAGGAGTGGTTAGGAGGGAGAAAGTGTAGGGAGCTTTACCTGTTCCACTCCTTCTGAATGCAGGCTTCAACAACAACGTTCACGTGATGGGGAAGTTCTTGCACTGAACTTGGTAAGACACCAGTCTCCAAGTATGAAGCTAATGAAGAAAGACCAAAAAGTGGCTTTCCCAGCTGAAGTTCTGCTAAAATACATCCAATGGCAAATATATCATCTGCAGATCTTTTAGAAGAAATCTTTGAGGAAGATGTCTGCTTCCAAAGCAGTAGTTCTTGATATCCCATAGAATCGTCATCCACCTCAATGTTCTCAAGAAGATGATTTGAATCAATACTTGAGGTCTGACTATAGTTCCCTGCAGATCCAGGTTCTCCAGATGACACATCTTCAGAAACATCCTTCAAAAGCTCGGTTTCACAGGGCTCATCCTTCAGACAGTCACTGGAGTAAACATTGTAAGTAGGAGCTAAATCCCATGAATTCTCACAGAACAAAGTTGCTTCTTCCAGATTACTTAAAAGATTAGTTTCAATAAGCAGAGCATGCTTGCCCTCATCATAATTCACTTTAGTCCTACCATTGCTCTTCTCATGAGTTGCTTTTCTAACAATTTGACGTGGAGGGTGAGGTTGAGCAAAAAGCTGGCGGCGGCCCATTGACCTTGGCATTGTGGACGTTGATGCTGGCAACATTACATTCTTTGCAGCAATAGCAGCCTCACCAGACATTTTGTAGCCAAAGGTGACGTCAATCCAGTGATGTATTTGACATGAAACTCGGTTGCTTTCTAAAGCATCTCTATGCAATTTAATGAACTCCTCCGGAGTTCCTGCCCATGAAGGCACAGCCAAATCAGGCATGCTAGAATGTAGAGAACAAAATATCCGTGGATCACAATAGAATTCAGGGATACACTCATCAGGGGTCCATTGGTATAACCTTTGCATGTTAGAGGGATACTCATTAGGTTCATAAACTGAACGAACGGCTGTCCGTAAAACACTCAAAGGCAACCTCCTAGCTTTATAACTGCAGACAGCCAGTTCAGATAGGCATTCATCCGAGACATGGTGAGGAATTTCCGATGTTGAGTAAGTGAAATCCAACTGTTCATCACCTTTTGCCAAGCGCCACTTGCTCTTGCTCAGATCTCTCCACCCAGCATTGCTATCTTCATCAGGTTTTACACTAAAATCTATGACCCAAGGCATGACTGTATAAAATGCATGGTCGCCCCACCTTCTTCCTGCTAATCTGTTTAAAATGAGGAGATACTCAAAATTACTCAGCTCTCCTTTCCACCAACTATAGAAACTAGATTGCCAACTCCCAGATTGAGAGAGATTTAAATCAGCATAAAGGGCACGAGATAAACAGCCTTTGAAACAAGAACCACCACCAGAAGGGTTGCAGAACTTGTAACTTCGATTAACCTTGGAGTTCAGCAGCTGTTTCTCACTAATTTGTAACCAACACCAAGACGTACCAGTCAATATAATGTTGGACGGCCGTACATTCCCATGCGCAATACCCAGACCATGCAGGTAAGACAAAGCTGAGAGTAGCTGGTAGATTAAAAGCCGGACATGCCAATCAGACTTTATGGCACCAGGACTGTAATGGAGAATATTTTCAAGGGTATATGGCGTCTTTGGAAGCACTACACTAATTTGGCTAGATGACTTCAGCATCCCCAAAATGGGACCAATGTTTGGATGCCTTATGCAGCCAGGAAAACCATTCTCGTTAAACGACGGCAGTCCTACCAAGCTAAGAAAGTTTATACTGTCTCGGCCTGCAGATTTTCCTTCTATAAGAAGACTTAATGAATGCAAAATGTGATCTTCAACTGAACCAGATGCGAAACGTGAAGCAATGTCTTCGAATAATTCATAGGACATACAGCCAATCTGAGCAATTGGTGCCAATGAAGTTATTGTCCTCGAGCAACAAAACCTACTGGAAACCCTACATGTTTCACAACCTATTACGTACAAGTTTCTGCCACCATCCGAGAAATGCCGACATTCAGTTGATGCAGTATCTAAAGCAGAATTTTTATCACTGGAAATTCTGATACTGACCTCTTCTTGGTCTCGATTTGTATCAGACAACCTCATGTTCTCCATGGCACTATAATCGCCGCCTTCAACTGCACAATATTCATCACTGCAAAGAACGCAACACTTCATTCATCTCAGAAGTACCAAATTGACTAGCACAGATTATTACTATTTATTATGTGCTCAAGCAAACTTGCTTGTGAAGTGATATGTATGAATTGTACAACTACATTACTCGTAACTTGTCTGTAGTAAACTCTTTCTCAATAGTCGTGGATGTAGAAGATTGTTTTGATCTTCAATTAGTAAGAAAAAATTAGAAAAGTTCAACTCAGTGAGAGTTAGGCACGCATTATACCAACTTATATAAATAGCATTTATCACGTCAATAATTAATCAAATTGTGCTCAAGTACACACAAACAGATATATGTATATATAACACCTTTTTGGCAGTCAATAATCTAAAGAAAAAACGGAGAAAAAACATTCATAATAAGATCAAGGAATAACAAGAAATCAGCTAAGTCATCCTCAAAGAAGACAACAATATGTGAATAGGTGAATGCGCATGAAAATACATATAACAGTAAGGCAATCATACACGTATCTGGATAAGCAGTCCTCTTCTCGATAAGGCACATAATTCAATACGAACTTCTGTGGCGCCACACCACCAGACACCGACAGCTGCATCCAAATTAATGATCTTGTTAATACATAGGAAAACATCAACTGCACAAACATAGACATATCTATATATAGGTCAGAGACCTCGACGAGCGCGCTTGAACCGAAGGGAAGTGGGGAATCCGAGAGGCCATGGATGAAGGTGAGTCTGCCGGAGAAATCAGCTTCAATCCGTCGCTGAAGGCACTCGAAGCACATTTCCGGCGCGCCACCCATTTTCCTAATCTCTCCTTCTTCAAAATCGAATTGGACGATTCATTAGATTTTCGGAGAGAAAAATCATTGAAGTGCAGATCGGCAATTGGACTTGAAGACTTGAAGTGCAGGAAGGTCGGCAACTGGAGAATGGAGATGGTACGGTCAGCTGCCCGAAAGCGAAAATTATTTGTTGCTACGACGCCGTTTGCACCATATTTTGGGCCTTTCAAATAATGTGGTGTGATCCAAAATTCAAATGGGCTTTAGTTAGTTAAAAGGCCGGCCAGTAATATTTGGTCCGAAATTGAAACCACAGGATAAGAAGCAGACAACAGAAACCATGGTGGTGGTGGTGATGGTCGCGGTCGCGGTCGCGGTCGTCTACTGAGGGAGGTGGTGGACAATTGAGGTAGGAATTGAGTTGTGAAAGAGTAGTTCGACAGTAAGCTTTCTTATTTCATATATCATTTATCAGCTTTCTTGCCGACTACATAAGTATCTGAAATTATTGTAATTTTTTGGTCGACCATGGAGTTAATGGTTCCCACCAAGCAAGCCCATCTAAATTTTTGCTCATTTCACTATGATATACCTGAGCAAACCTCCACTTACAATAAAGATAGAAGTTTTCACTGTTCTAAGTTTCCTTCTGCTAATATACCTGGTTTGAAGAAGCGAGGGTGCAGGAAACAAAGGGGCTCTGGCGTTAAGGTGTTAGCTGTTTCAGTTGTTGAAACTTTTGGCACTAATGGTAGGTTAAGGTTGTCAAATGTCGAGAGAAGCCCACATGGCAAAGCACAAGGGCAAGTGCAAGGGAATTCATCTCATAGTTTTCAGGAATTTGAGAGTAATAACTACCTCCGCCGGTTGGTGAGGAACGGGGAGCTGGACGAAGGGTTTAAGCATCTTGAAAACATGGTTTGTCGGGGTGATATTCCTGATATTATCCCATGTACTAGTTTGATTCGTGGGTTTTGTAGAATTGGGAAGACTAAGAAGGCTACGAGGGTTATGGAGATTCTTGAGGACTCTGGAGCTGTTCCTGATGTTATAACTTATAATGTGTTGATTAGTGGGTATTGTAAGTCGGGGGAGATACATAATGCATTGAAGGTCCTGGACCGGATGAGTGTTGCTCCTGATGTTGTCACATATAATACAATTCTCCGTACTCTGTGTGATAGTGGGAAATTGAAACAAGCCATGGATGTTCTTAATCAGCAGCTGCAAAAGGAGTGCTACCCGGATGTGATAACTTACACGATTTTGATTGAAGCCACATGCAAGGAAAGTGGGGTGGGGCAGGCTATGAAACTCTTGGATGAAATGAGGAGCAAAGGTTGTAAGCCAGATGTTGTTACTTATAATGTCCTTATAAATGGGATTTGCAAGGAAGGGAGGTTGGATGAGGCAATCAAGTTCTTGAATAATATGCCATCATATGGTTGCCAACCTAATGTTATCACACATAATATTATATTGCGCAGTATGTGCAGTACAGGCAGGTGGATGGATGCTGAGAAACTGTTAGCTGAGATGCTTAGGAAAGGCTGTTCTCCTAGCGTTGTTACGTTTAATATTTTGATTAATTTCTTATGTAGGAAAGGACTACTGGGCAGAGCAATTGATATTTTGGAGAAGATGCCTAAACATGGTTGTACCCCAAACTCCTTGAGTTATAATCCGCTACTTCATGGTTTCTGTAAAGAAAAGAAGATGGATAGGGCTATTGAGTATCTAGAGATAATGGTTTCCCGGGGGTGTTATCCTGATATTGTGACGTACAATACATTGCTCACAGCTCTATGCAAAGATGGGAAGGTTGATATTGCAGTTGAAATTCTTAATCAGTTAAATAGTAAAGGTTGTTCACCTGTTTTGATTACCTACAATACAGTGATTGATGGGCTTTCCAAAATGGGAAAAACAGAACGAGCTATGCAGTTGTTGGTTGAGATGCGGGAAAGAGGTCTGAAACCTGATATCATTACCTACTCTTCACTTGTGGGAGGACTTAGTAGAGAAGGAAAGGTCGAAGAAGCCATCAAGTTCTTCAGAGAGTTGGAAGGTTCGGGGGTCAGGCCTAATGCTATCACCTACAACTCTATCATGTTAGGACTCTGCAAGGCTCGCCAAACAGATCGTGCCATTGATTTCTTGGTCTATATGGTATCAAAAGGATGCAAGCCTACTGAATCTACGTACACTATTCTGATTGAAGGTCTAGCTTATGAAGGCTTCACAAAAGAGGCTTTAGAGTTGTTAAGTGAGCTTTGCTCTCGAGGAGTTGTGAAAAAAAGTTCTGCTGATCAGGTGGCGGTCAAATTTTAGCTTGAATTCATACTGTCGATTTTGGCCAGACTCTCTGATATCTAATGAACACTTTGGTCCGGTACATTTAGTCTTCGAGCACTAAATTGTCCAAGTATCTCAGCACATCAAACCCCCGGCCCCCCAGGCTTTCTTCCATTATTCACCTGGGTTCCTTCAAGTGGTCTACGAACAACGTAGCAAACCCTCAATTTTGCAGTTATACACAAAATATGATGTGCAAAGTTCTTTGCTCAATGTTCATTGCACGTCTCTGAATGCTATAACAATGCAACTAGTTTTTTTTCTTTTCCTTTCAAGAATGCAGCATTATGTCATGTATCAATCAGTAAGTATTTTACAACTAGATACATTCTTCCGAATTATTTAAATCTTGCAACTGTTTTTCATGATGTTACTTGTTGAACCTCACAGTTTGACAACTTCATGCTACCGGTTCTCTGATCATTCGCCTGTGCAAAGATTGAAAAGGAGTTTGTGATTTAACCCCGTCATCTCTATGTGAAATGCATTAAGTGGTAATTAATTTGAAAAGTGTGTCACGAAGAAGAGAAAGATCTTTACACGAGTGTTTGGTTGCTTTCCTTTTGGACATGAACCGTAGTTTAATCACATTGAAACGAGTTTTCTGCTCATTATTGAAATGGTTGGCATTTAACTGGAAAGTGTACCCTACCTTCCAAAAGGGTATGAATCAAAGACATTCACTGTGAATGAATTGAAATCAGAAACTCTTTGGAGGCTGAAACATATATCATGATATTGTTCACCCACCCTGATGAACTTTACATTTTCTACGAGTATCTATGTCACACTGACCATGTACTTTCCATTGTCTCAAAAGACTTCATCTTCTTTCCTTTTGAAGCAAATACTGGTGAAACATAACTTGATCAAACACGCGTTTTAAGTGCTTTCCCTTCACAACCCCACATCATATGTTCGTACTGAAATTGATCGTAGAAATGATTGATAACTAAAATTCCGAAATGTGTCAATCAGCACCATTTAAGTCGATTCCACCTTTCCAATACCATCTGCAGTGAACTTCATGACTGCCAACCCATACCTAAATTTTCCCCAAGATATACCATGTCAAAAGTTTCCTTTCGGCCTACACCTAAAAACCTTTTCTAAGACGTGATCTCTTGGAAACGGTTGAGGCAGCAGAACACATGTGCGCCCTGGTAATGGAAAGTAGTATGAATTCCCTTGGCAAGAACTCAAACTCTGTGCATCAAAATCCTCAGATCAACTTGCAGATCACGTAACCAGGAAAAACGCGGTTTTGGTGCTTCGTTCTTGGTTGGAACCTGAAGTTGTGTATCACAGTGGTTAGCAAGTTGAGTCCTCGGAGATCTGATTAAAGCGTGTGTATGTCAAATGAAATCAAAGTTACCTGTCAACTGAAGCAATTATTGTTAATATCACTAGCTTTTAGGAGATATTAAGGAGATTAGGATGAATGATTGATGGGACCAACATACTTAGTGGGGTTGTCCCATTCCACAAAAAGGGAGCAAGAAAGAATATATTGATTCATCTCAAAAAGGGCATATTGCAACTTCTTTATTATCAGAGTTGCACCAAAATATATATGACACTTTTATATCACAAATATCCTTAAACAGCCCCAAACTTTAACCCCTCCTTTCTCAGACAGTGGAAGCTCCATCAAGAAAGATTGATGGATTCACCTCAGTCTCAAAGCCCTCCTCGCCAATATCCAGAAGCAATCCAAATTAAGCTTTATCAGGCATTCATATTCTCCATTCCTATCCTCTTCTCAGTCATTCTTTTTCTTTTGTTCTACTTGTTCTACCTCAAGAGAAGAGCTTCTGGTATCTCATCAACTCCACCTCGTCTTCCAAGGACAATCCACGATACTAACATCACAACAGTAAGCCTTACCACCGACGTGATCTGTCATACCGAGATTGCATATACAGATAATTACATTCAAAACCGCCTATTGCTTTGAAATCCCCGTTATTTTGTTTTGCAGTGTTTGTCTAACTGAACATGTGTGCAATAATGAAAATTTGCACATTTTTCCTCATTTTGTTGTCCAGCCTTCTGATTCGGATTTGAAAAATGAGCTGAACGACAAGCTGTGCACAGTCTTGTTTGATGAAGATATGGAAGCAAGGGATTCACTGTAAGTTGTTCCTCCAGCACTTAAATCTTTCTTTACTCTTTGGAATCAAACATGGACTACTACATTGATAAGAGTGGGATAGATATTGGGTCACAAAAGTGGACGGACGATCCAGGTTGAAGATTGTGGGAATTTTTTAACTTTTTTCTTTAGACAAGGACATATGCTAGAACCACTAAGAAGCAATACACTTTTTTCTTCCATATAATTAATAACTACGAGTCTCAGAATAACTGAACTAAACCACTTTCACCACAGGAATCTTTGATATCATGTTCTAATCAATCACAAATATTCATGGAACGTTCAGGTGCTGTGTTTGCTTAGGAGAGTTTGAGGTGAAAGAAGAGCTGGTTCAAGTTCCATCTTGCAAGCACATATTCCACATTGACTGCCTCCGGCGCTGGCTCCTCAAAAATTCCACTTGTCCACTTTGTAGGTCCCCTGTTGTCTCTGGCAATAACTCTGGATCCCACCACCATCAGCCACCCACTTCTCCAGCCAACTTGATGCTTGTAAACAGAGACTCTAACAACCATCAAGGTGGCGGTACTTCTGCCATAGTGACTGCCATTGCAGCATAGCACAAGGCCTGAGGGGGTCATGTGGTGGTAGTTCATACCGGTCTATGTAAAAAATACATGGCTTTTACCAAGTAAGTTGTGCAATTTTTTTGAGAAAATGGCTTAAAGCTCAGTTACAATTTATTTCCCCCTAAGAATAGAGTTGCAAGAAATATAAGTATGCATACCAGTTTGCTTAAAGCTGGAAAGTATTATCGACGAATCCTCAGCGTAGAAACATCTTAAAAAAATAATAGACATTTCTTTGAGGATTAAATTGTGGATAAATAGTAGATAAACATAGACAGGCTTCCACAAAAACTTGGAATTAAATTCCTTGAATGCAGAGTGAAATGTTATATAGTCAGTGAGCTAAGTTAAAAACACAGGAATCAAAAGCATTACAATGAATATATAGTCTGGATTGGACTTATACATTCAAAATTGCTCTGAGAAGCAAAACAAATACTCCCAACAATGAAGGCGCTCCATAACTCTTTCCTCCGTTTATAGCACTGACTCCACCTAAGTACACCAAACAAAGAAGAAGCTCATTTCAATGATCAGAGAGTCGCCCGCCATGCTCATTTATATACAACATTAATATATATATATTATATATATATATATATATATATATATACAAAAGGATACAAAAATATAACCTGTGGAAAACTCCATATACCCCTCCTAGTCCTAAGAATGGATTCATTCGATTTCAATAACAAAATAAACTTGTAAGGTTACACAAATAAAGTGATTTGGTAACTCATTTTATCCACACTTGGTCCTTGCTAAAACTACCTATAAAAATTAGGAAAGCAAAGTCTTTACTAGAATTTAAGAAAGTACAAAGTTTTCAACTTCTTTTGATTGTAAAAACAAGAAGGGAATGTCATTGGAGAAGTGGAGAGGCTAAATATATAGGATTCTTTACCCATTTTTATCTTTTTCGAATCATCAAAATTACTTTATATAATTTTTTTCCCAAAAGATCAATCAATATCTTTTTGGGATAATTACACTCCCCTCTCCCGAAATTTGGTATAATTACACGTAAATTCCTTATAGTTTGGGAAATTACATCTAGCAATCCTGAGGTTTATTTCGATCTAATAAATTTCAGGAGTGTTTATTCAGGAGTGTTAGATGTAATTTTTCAAACCACACAGGATTTAAGTATAATTACACCGAACCAGGGAGTGTGATTATCTCTATCTTTTTTCCAAGAAAACCAAAAGAGGAGAAGATGAAAAAAGAAGGGGTATTCATCATAAGCAATAATTACCACAGTCTCTTGTAGCATTGGTGGTGGTAGAGCAAATGCAGACGAACACTTGCGTCTCAACATCAAACCCACAAGTTCCCCCGGACTTGGCACACCTCTCACATCCCAAATCAGGCAGGCTATAAGATAGTTTAATCCCATAAAGCCAGTCCAATGGCCCAACCCCCTTCAACGCATCCACATTATACACACTGGTATAATGCGTGCAGTCCAGTATATTCATGCTCATGAACCTCACCGTATCGTACGTCGTGAAGCAGCACGGTGGCGTGGCATTCGAGAGGATGTGGAAGAGCTTGAAGGAGGTGCAGCTGCCGTAGAGCTCGTCGCACGAGTGGCCAGAGAAGTTGAAGCATAGGGACCTGTAGTGGTTGAGCACCGGCGAGTCGATGGAGCAGTTCATGAGGACGAAAATGGTGTCGGGGGACGGGGGGATGGTGGCGGACTGGATTTCCGTCATGATGAAGTCGTGGTGAGGCTGGAGGATGGAGCAGGTGGACATGGAGGGGTCGAATATTACGACGGTTTTCTTGTTGTAGTCTATGGTTTGGATTTTGTAACTACCGGAGGGAGTGAGGAAGAAGAGGTCGGTGGCGGAGCAGTTGAGCATGCGGCGGAACTGGGGGGCGCCGCAGCCGTCGTCAATGCCGAAGGGGTAGTTTATGGGAATGTTGTTGCAGAAAGTGCGGCAGAGAGAGGCGGTGGCTGCCAAGAACTGTAGAAATATGATCAAGACTGTAAGTTTAAACCTGAAAAGTAGTACAAAGGATGGATCTTGAGAGGTCATTGTTTCTCGAGGAAATGGGAAAAAACAAGAACTGGTTCTGATGATTGATGATTCTTTTTACGTGGGATGTTGAAAAAAAGGTTGGTGCTTTTGAAAAATTGAAAGAGAAGTGGTGCAGTTTCTGGGAGAGGCAAAATGATGACAAGTACACCGCAAATTACTGGATGTGTGAGCTGCTTTTTTGACTATTGCCTGCCTGGGATCCACTTCCACTACTGCACAAGCTTGAAAACTTGAGTCAGATTGAGAAGAAGCTTTCACTGCATAAGCCTCTCTTTATTTTGATATAAAAAAATTAATATAAATTAATATAATAATAATAAATCTGTACTAATTATTATTACACTTAAATAACTAATATCACTTTGAGAGCTGGTATAAAATTAATTCCAATGTTACACCAAATGTGAATAACAATAATAATGATGATGATGATAATGATAATAATAACAATAATATAAAATAATGATAATAACAACAATAATAACAGTAAAAAAATAATAGTATAATGACAGTACCAATAAGAATAAAAATAAAAGTAATATCTTGTTGTCTATTAAATTTTATAAATATGAGCTCCACGTAATTTTCCTACCAAAAGTATGTGGATACATTAAACTAAATACTTGATAAAATTTATTCTACTTTAATAATACATATAAGTAAACACCTAAGTAATTATACAGAACTTTTTATCATTTATTTAATAAAAATAATTTTATCATTCATTTAATATAATTCTCAAAGTAAATGGGCCTAATGAGAATTTTCACGAGATTTTGGCCTGAAGCTCATGGATTACTTGTCCTTTCTGCGTTTTTGCTCTATTTTCTTTCTCTTTTTGGCCAACTACTTAGATAAAATAATTATAGTATTTAGAACTTTAATCAAGCAAAAATAGTATTTCATAAATTCAAAAGTATTATTTTTAAATTTAATAAGTATTTTATAGATTGATGTGAATCAGAAATTTGACCATACCATAAGGGTTGAAGGATTTTCAAGAAAATTCTAAAATTATCAAAAGATTAGCCCTGCAAAACAGAGGTTAGCACTCCGATGCTTAAATTAGTAACAAATTAAAGAAGAAATAAAAGAAAAACTTGAAATAGCTCAAGAATCGAGATAAAATATGAGAGAAAGTGAGAGTTTGAGTTCAAAAACTATGTCCCTAGAAGCCTGCACAAGACCATTATTTATAAGCTCATATAGAGTTGGATACGAGGTCAATTGCTGAGTGTCGTACGGCATTAGAAATTTCTTTGAATTGGCTTTCATCGACAACAAACCGCTACAGATTTAGATAAGAATCGATGGAGATACGTGAGCTGGACAAAACCCTGCCAGATATGCCTATATTTCCGAGAATTGATTATTTACAAACTTTCTAGCTCATTATGACCGATTTACCTGGAACCACCTGGAGATAATTTAGGATGATGTGTATAAATGTGTTGGCAAGCTGTATGATGTGTCCTCCCACCTGTATGATAACGTGCCAGGCTGAAATGAATTTATTTCTTGGGCATGCCAGTTCGATAAACCAGCAGGTAAACATGTGGTTTTTCTTCCCTGTTGATGGGCTCTTATTCGTCCTGTTGATGAGCTAATTGGGTTTTTAGCCGGCTAGCTAGTATGCCTAGCTTGTGGGCTTGACCCAATAATTTTAGGGGGCATCATCACTCCCCCCTACTTTAAAAGTGAAAGTCGTAGAGTTGGACTGCTAGAGTAGGTGACTATCCTGCAAAAAAGAAGAAGAATTTTCTTGCTCGTCAGCAGGACAAATCCCATTAAGCTTCTAGAGAAATGCCGACTGGCTAAAGGACTCTAGTTGGAAAGCCCTTTCTGTTATGCTTTGTTGTTCCTGAAGGTTAGTATAAATACTTGGCTGAAGAATACCTAATTTATTTGCTACGTAACAATGTTCCTTACAGGTGTTAAAGCAATGCTAAGTAGGATAAGCAGGTTTTATAAGCATTATGCTAAAATAGATGTGTCAACAAAAGGCAGTTAGAAACTGAAGTGAGTGCGTTAGCTAGTAGCTGCTTGTAAGATATATGTGCCAAATGGTAATGGTTAAGCTGGATGTGTGCGCCAGCTAGTGGCGATTTAAGTAAAGCATGCACCGACAAGGCGATTTAAGTACAACGTGCACCTGCAGGACGGCTTAAGTGAAACGTGTGTTAAAAAAGGTCGCTTAAGTGAAGCGTGCTCCAGTAGGGTGACTTAAGTAAAGTGTGCGCCAGCAAGGTGACTTAAGTAAGGCATGCGCTAGCAAGGCGACTTAAGTAAGGCATACGCTAGGAGAAAGGTAAGGCGTGCGCCAACAGGGCGACTTAAGTAAAGCGTGCGCCAACAGGGCGACTTAAGTAAAGCGTGTGCCAAGAGGGCGAATTAAGTAAAGTGTGCGCCAGCAGGGCTGACTTAAACGAAGCGTGCGCCAGCAAGGTGGCTTAAGTAAAGGATGAATGCCGGTAGTTAGCTTTATTTGGAATGTTATCCTGCAAGTGCCACTAGATGGAAAGTAAGAATTGCTTTTATTTATGTGAGATAATGCTTGATTACATGGATAACAAGCTGTAAATAGAGAGTATGGATTTCAAGAATAAAAACTTCCCAAGATTATAAGTGTTCTATGGTCGAGAAAATCTCCTAGAGATCATTTGCTTGCTCCCTGCTCTTGCCGGAGGAAAATAACTCGTTCTCCCTCGGTCTATCGCGGGTGCTCCTTCTCACCAGCCAGGCATCCTCCAGGTTCATGTACTTTTCAGCCTAAGCTAACATATCTAGAAAGTCAATGGTTGGCTTCTTAGCTAGAGACTCGATAAGGGGGCCTCCAAGGAGTCCTTTGATGAATACATTGACTAGCACCTCCGAGTGAGTTGTTGGGACCTCAAGGATGGTTGTGTTGAAGCACTGAACATAGGTCCTTAGAGTCTCATTATCTTCCTGCTTGACCCCGAAAAGACTAATAATCGATTTTGGTTACCTTTTGCTGCTAGCAAACTGGTGTTGGAAGAGGGAATTGAACTCTGCAAAAGATCTAACTGATCCAGCAGGAAGTTGATTGAACCACTACTGGCAGAATTAGTTAGTGTAGTAAGGAAAACACGACATTTAATGCCATCAGTATACCTATGCAACAAGGCTACATTTTTGAACTTACAAATATGTTCAATCGGGTTAGTGGTACCATCATAAGCAAGTAGGTGTGAAGGTGCTCGGAAATGAGTAGGGAGTTTTTCCGCCATGATGTGCTCGTTGAAAGGAATGCCACGCTCAGCACGCATGGTTTCTTTTGCCACTTGGTGGTGAAGCTCCACCATCTCCTTCATCAGTGTTTGAAAGATTTCAGAGGGCTGTAGGGGGGCTATTTTCTTGCTCGCGAAGTCAGCAGGAACAGATTGATCCTGCTGGAGCCCAACAGGAATCTGCTCGTCAACGCCTTTGCTTCCTGGTGTTCCACCTCTTTCCAATTGGGAAGAGGGCCCTACTCCGCTAGCTTGAGAACCACAGAGGGTTAAATTGATGGTCTCTACAATGAATTGACGGAGCAGCTCACAGAAGAGTGGGTTCATAGCAGCAGGTCCAACTATTTGGTCAAGAGTTGGAGATGGAGAGTTAGTTCCTAAAGTCGGATCTAGAGCAGGAGTGTTAGTAGCTACTGCAACAGAATCTGCAGGCGGAGCAGTAGGACCAGCTACAGCAAGGAGGGAAGAGTTTCCTTCATAGGATCCGTTGTTGCCTCCATTGTTAGAATTCGCCATAATTCTTATGCCAAAGCTCAAGTGTTCCCACAGATGGCATCAATGATGCGTATTAGAAATTTGGCAACACCACAAAAGTAGAAGGATCTTCAAAAAAATTTTAAGATTATCAAAGGACTAGCACTGCAAAACAAATATTAGCACTCCGATACTTAAGTCAGTAACGGATTAAAGAAAAAATAAAGAAAAACTTGAAATAAAGTAAGAATAATGGTATAACATGGTGATGAGATGTTTATGCTCATGTGTAGTGCAAATTATAAGCTTGAAATAGCTCAAGAATTGAGAGAAAATATGAGACAAAGTGAGAGTTTGAGTTCAAAAATCGTGTCCCTAGAAGCCTGCACAAGACCTCTATTTATAGGCTCATATAGAGTTGGATACAAGGTCAATTGCTAAGTGTATGCAGAATTAGAAATCTCTTTCAATTGGCTTTCATCCGCAATAAATTGTTACAGATTTGGATAAGTATTGGTGGAGATACGTGAATTGGATGAAACCCTGCCAAATCTGCCTATATTTTCAGGAATTGGTTATTTAGAAACTTTCCAGCTCATTTATGTCTGATTTACCTAGAACCACCTAGAGTATTTTAGGATGATGTGTACAAATGTGTTGGGAAGTTGTACGATGTGTCCTCCCACCTGTATGATGACGTGTCCGGCTGAAATGGGCTTATTTCTTGGGCCTGCCAGTTCAGTAAAGCAGCAGGTAAACCTGTGGGCTTTTCTTCCTTGCTGGTGGGTTTTATCCATCCTAATGGTGGGCCTTATCCACCTTGCTAATGGGCTCTTATTCGTCCTATTGATGAGCTAATTGGGCTCTTAGCGCACTAGCTAGTATGCCTAGCTTGTGGGCTTGGCCCAATAATTTTAGGAAGCTGCTAAGGAAACGATTTGGATGAAAATATACATCCAAGAGTTGGGCGTAGTGCCTAGCATTGCCAATCCCATAGTTATCTTTTGTGATAATAATGGTGCGATAGTGCAAGCGAAGGAGCTGAGATCTCATCACAAATCCAAGCACATTCTTAGACGCTATCATCTACTGTGAGAGATGGTGGGCGGGTGATGTCAGAGTGGATCGTGTCACATTAATAGAAAATACGGCAGATTCGTTGATCAAGCCCGTTTCACATATTGTCCATACTCAACATCGGGACAGGATGGGACTAAAGTAGATAGGTGGTCAAGTGGAAAATTGTTAGAATAGGTGATTAAAAAGCTAATTAGATTGGTTATTTTGTACTACTTAAGCAATTTCTTTTTATTTTGTAATATTAAATTAAATAAATAAGAGTAGGTATTCATTTGGCCTTACTTTGTTGTTCTTACTCATGTAATTTTCATACATTGCAACAAAGCACACATATCACTGATCTACCAATGAAGTTGGGTTGCGCATTTTAAGTGGAGAAACATAATCAGAATATTAAGCATAAATATCTAGTTCAGGATGGGAACCGATGATCAATTCCATCTTCTAAACTAAAACCGGGAGATGATCAATTGAAGGACCATACTCGTATGGCACTCGGTAATCTTAAGATTCACTCTATTTTCACTATTCTCTAGTACCATGACCATTGCTAGACGACCACCATGGTGACGGGTGTTTTTGAATTAAATATTAATAAAAAATGAGTAATGAATATGATTTAATTAATCTAGTGCAAATATATTTGCCAATTAAATTATGTATTACACAAGCCCAAGTCCAGCTGAGGGTGAACCTACGGAGTCACACAAGACACCACCCAAGGAAGTAGTAGAATTAATTATGAATTAATTGTAGAAGGAATGAATTAATTTAAAGAGTTTAAATTAATTCGAGAGATTAAATTATCTGATCATTTAAAACGGAAAACCTATGTGATGGAAAACCCAAGATTTAATTAATGATTAATTCAATTTGGGTTAGGTTTAATTAAGTTGATAAGATCAATTTTAATTGAACCAGATGAATTAACACAACTAAAAAATACGGAATTGTAACGGCTTTTTGTAACAATCATTGTAACTGTTCTGTAACGGTTCGAGAGGGCTGATGTCATATGGGGAAATTTTATTTTCTTATTTGTAACGGCCAAAAACCGTGCATACGGCCGTTACAACTGGTGTGGTGTGCATAAAACAGTTACAACATTTCGACCATTATAATATTCTACCGATTTTTGTAACGGCTAATGCATTATAACAAATTTTTCGGATGAAATAGAAGTCGTTACCTATGTTGTTACAATGACCATTCCAAATGTCATCACCAAAAACTGGTTGTTACAATAGCCGTTACAAAACAACGGCTATTTTTAACGGCTAATTTTCAACGACTACTTTTCAACGGCCATATTAGGAGTTACAATAGTCGTTACAAAAGCCGCTACAAATTATCTTATATATATGTGCAAGATGTTTTCATTTGATTACAATTCATGTTTTAGAAAATCTTAGTAACCACAAACACTCTTAGTACTCGAATTTTCTTGTATATTTACTTGAGTGGCTTATAATATTCAATTAATTATATATAACATCGCTTGAATTCTTGGACAGTCAATCAGCTAGGTAGTGGTGATCGTCTTTTGAGTTGGTCGACCAAGTAACAACGTATAACTAATTTAGTATTGTATTGCATTTAATTGAATTAATTATATATATTTTTCTAAGTACATAGGTAGTGATTAATTTAATTAGTTTTTATGATCGATTTTTTAATTTTTAATTATATATATGTGTTAGTTAATATATTGTTAATATGCATGTATTCACCTAATTAAGTAGTGTAATGCATGTAATTAATATTTTAAATTTATAAGTCATGATCAAATTAGCTGGAAATTATAATTTAATTATATATTACATACGTGTGCATTTGCAGTATATATAATATCATCATGTTACGAGAATTGAGGAGATGGATGTATTATAAGAACCTTTCGGGGAGGGCAGGTATTACACCAGAGTTTGAGGATGGGGTTAAGATTTTCATAGAATGGGCTAAGGTCAACGTAAACATATGGATGGAGACAAAATTAGGTATCCTCGTCGAAAGTACAAGAACACAAAGTTTGGAACACCCGATGAAGTCAGTTATCCTTTATGCATGCGAGGATTTATGGTTGAATATTATAATTGGATTTCGTATAGCAAGGATATTGTGCAGGATTATTATGAGGCTCCTAGTGTCCCTTAAGTGTCAGAGGAGCTAACCTCAGCTGGCCATGTTGAGGGTAATTATC
Organism: Sesamum angolense; assembly: GCA_034509725.1. Classification (NCBI taxonomy): domain Eukaryota; kingdom Viridiplantae; phylum Streptophyta; class Magnoliopsida; order Lamiales; family Pedaliaceae; genus Sesamum; species Sesamum angolense. The sequence continues at coordinate 10,794,045 of JACGWL010000014.1, forward strand.
CACAGTAGGGTGATGAACAACGTATGAATTGTGCGCAGAGGATGGGTTTTTTATGCAGTCGGGCCGAGTTATTTTGCTTCTTCTCACGAAGGTGTCCCTGATGATGGTACGAGATCTTGCCCTATGGATGCCGGTACTAGGTCATATGTTTACGACGGTGGTGGTCCGTACGATTATGATGAGTCAGGGTTAGCAGATCATTTTTTCAATGTAGTGCATGTTGCAGACCAACCTTTGTGGAACGGTAGCAATCAATCTCAATTGGGTGTTGTTGCTGAGTTGGTGGATATCAAGGCGAATAGTCATATTTCTGAGCGAATATATGATAGAATATCCCAATGGGCTAATAGAATATTACCATCTGATCACACTCTACCGAGAGATTACTACAGCACGAAGAAGTTGGTAAAGGATTTAGGTTTACCCATTGAGAAGATTCATGCGTGTAAGAATGATTGCATGTTGTACTAGAAGGACGCGTCGATTTGGAGTACTGCAAATTCTATGGGGATGGTAGTACAAGCCTGCTCGAGGGTGAGACCCACACCGGAAGAAGTCCCCGTATGCAGTCCTTAGGTACCTGCCGCTGACTCCCCGACATAGAGGTTGTATTCTTCGAGGGCGACTGCCGAGCACATGACGTGGTATGCCACACATCAGAAAGTGGAGGGGTCAATGTGTCATCCATCTGATGCCGAGGTGTGGAAGCATTTTGATTCGATGTATCCTGATTTTGCAGAAGAGCCGCGTAATGTTCGGCTGAGCCTTTACACAGATGGTCTTACGCTGCATGGTCAGTACGGTCGTACTTATTCATGTTGATCGATTATCATTACACCATACAATCTTCTCCCTGGTATGTGCATGAGTTTCGAGTATATGTTTCTGACAATGGTAATCCTTGGCCCTTCTAATCTGAAGCGTCTAATCGATATGTACTTAAAATCATTGATCAAAGAGTTGCTACAGTTGTGTGCATGTGGATGTGAGAACGTATGACCATGCCATGGATCGGGCTTTCATGATGCGGACGGCATTAATGTGGACTGTGAACGACCTACCCGCTTATAGAATGGCGTCTGGGTGGAGTACCACGGGGGTTATGGGATGTCCGATCTGTATTGATGATACAAGGGCATTCCATTTGTAGCACGGTAGGAAGGTGCTACTTTGACTGCCACAAACAGTTTCTCCTTGTGCACCATCCATACCGAAAAAATAAAAAAGCCTTCATAAAGAATCGTGTCGAGAATAAGATTGCACGTTCGGGGCTAACAGGAGACTAGATCCTCGATTAGGTTGCAAATATTAGTCCTGCAGTTGAAATACTGTTGTTATTACCTAATGACTATGGTAGCGATCACAAGTGGACAAAAAAAACATATTTTGGGATCTCCAGTACTAGTCAACACTTCTTATCCGACACAACCTTGATATCATGCACATTGAGAAAAATGTGTTTGACAATATATTCAACATGGTGATGGACATCAAGGGAAAGATGAAGGATATATGAACACACGTAGGGATTTGAAAATCATATGTAATCGTCCTGCGTTGGATGAATGTAGACCGAACATTATGCCTAAAGCGGTAAATACACTAGGGAATGAGCGGAAGACGAGGGTATGTGAATGGATTAGTGGCCTAAAGTTTCCTGATGGATACGCGTCTAACCTCGCACGCTGCGTTAACATGAAGAAATTATGGATGCATGGCATGAAGAGCCACGATTGTCACGTAGTCATGCAGAAATTGATCCCGATTGCCTTTCGTGAAATGCTTCCTAAGCATGTATGGAGCGTATTAACTAAGATCAGTCTATTATTCCAAAGCATATGCTCGACCACACTGGATGTTCACAAGCTTCATGAGTTGGAAAACAGTATTGCCATTCCCATGTGCAATCTTGAGAAGATATTTCCACCAGCTTTTTTCGAGTCAATAGAATACCTCATTGTTCACCTTTCGTATGAAACACACGTAGGGGGACCAGTGCAATAAAATTGGATGTACCACTTTGAAAGGCTTCTATGTGAGTTGAAGAAGAAGGTGAAAAACAAAGCACATGTTGAAGCTTCCATTGTCAAGGAAATTGGCATGTTTACGTCATAGTATTTTGAGCCAGACGTGCAATCCAAACGAAGTATGCCACGAAAAAATAATGAGTGCACGAGCAGCAATTATGGATTCCAGGTGTCTATTTTCAACTATCCTGGCAGAGTTAGTGGCGCCACAAGTTGTAACGACTTTTATAATAGCCATTACAAATTATTTGTAATGACAGGAAAAACTGTGGTAGTCGAAGCCGTTACACAAGCCGTTGCAAATATAAATATATATATATTTATATTTATATATGATATACGTATATGTATATATATACATATACATATATATATGAAGCTGTAAGGATGAGGGAGTTATTACTTTTACCCCATAAATATAAAAGTAAGTAGTATGAGGTAAAAGTAAATTATTTTATTAATTATCCTTAGAAATATAATATGACTATAAAATTAAATTTAAGTAAATCAAAAAAATGAAAATAATTTTAGGAAGCTGCTAAGGAATGGTTTGGATGAAAATATAGATCCAAGAGTTGGGTGTAGTGCCTAGCATTGCCAAGCCCATAGTTATCTTGTGTGATAATAATGGTGCGATAGTGCAAGCGAATGAGCTGAGATCTCATCACAAATCGAAGCACATTCTTAGACGCTACCATTTACTGTGAGAGATGGTGGGAGAGGTGATGTGAGAGTGGATCGTATCACATCGGCAGAAAATACGGCAGATCCATTGATCGAGCCCGTTTCACAGATTGCCCATACTCAGCATCTGGACAGGATGGGACTGAAGTAGATGGGCGATTAACTTTAGGTCAAGTGGGAGATTGTTAGAATAGGTGACCAGAAAGCTAATTTGATTGGTTATTTGTAAACTACTTAAGCAATTTCATTTTATTTTGTAATATTGAATTAAATAAATAAGAGTAGGTATTCATTTGGCTTATTTTGTTGTTCTTACTCATATAATTTTCATACATTGCAACAAAGCACATAGATCACTAATCTATCAATGAAGTTGGAAAAATCTCATTTTTGGTCCCATATATTAGGCCATGTTCAATTTTGGTCCCATTCATTACAAAAATCTCAATTTCATGACATTAACTTTTAATTTGTCTTAATTTTAGTCCCATCGTCAAATATTTGATGGTGAACGTTAAGTTAACCACGTGCTCCTCACGTGGTTAATCAAAGTTGCATATTTGGGGAAAATTGAACATCTGAACCCTAATCTCCCAAAATTTCTCTTTTTCTCTACAAAAATTCTTACCAAAATCCATCCCAACTCTGTTGTTTTTTTCTTCGAATCTCCCATCGAAGAAGTGGAGAAGGAGAGGTTGTTACTAGAAGATGAGTTTTCGAGACCCAAAGTTCAATGATTTTCCCCCACCCGACTATCGTAAGTTTTCTACTTTTTTTTCTTTATTTCGAAAAAATAATTTATGTTGATTTGGATTTTGGTTTTTTTGTTTTGTTGGAAATAGTTTATGTTTATTGGGAACTATGTTGATTTTGATTTGTTTTTTGCTTATGTTTGTATGTATTGTACATTTGTGGTCCTTCTTCTTTCTTTATTGCTGATTTGTGTTGTTTTAAGAGATTCCGTGGACCACTATGGAAACATGCTTTTTTTTTTTTTTTTTTTTTTTGTCTGTTGAATGTTTGCTAGGTGGATAGCATTGTGGTAATATACTCATTTTTTTTTTTGTGTTTTGTTTTTATTGCCAGATCCACTTAATCTTGCTGTGACTTTGAAAATACACCATGGGGGCCAAATTTGTAATACACCACCTATATATGTTGGAGGATGTGGTCAGTGTGTTTGATCACGTTGACTTGAACTATATTAATATATCTTATCTTGATAAGTTGTGTGAACAAATAGGGTATTGGGGTGAAAAAATACTACAGGTTAGATGCTTGTTTTGTTCTACTTTCCAGTGGTAAACATATTTTTGATTTATGCATTGAACATGAAAGAGATAGGGAGGTTCATGTGTATTTAGAAGGTGAAATTGGTGGGGATGTTGAAAATAATGAGGATGCTATAGAATTGAATGAAAACAATGGTGATAGTGGGGACAGTGAGGACTGCTTAGATGGCGATTATGATTTGGGAAGGGAGGAAGTAGATGCCAAAAACAATAGGATAGATGAGGATGATGATTTATTTAATAATCATGTAGATGGAGAAGAGAGTGAGGAGGCAAGGGGAGGGGATGAAGAAGGGAGTGAAGAAGATTTGTCTGATAACTCCAAGGGCTTTTCTGATTTAGATAACTTTGATAGTGATAAAGCATCTGATGATGAGAATGGGCCTAAATATCCTAGTTTCAATTCTATTGATACTTACAATCCTCAATTTCAGCTTGGTATGTTGTTTAGTTCAAAAAAAGTTTAAGACTGTTGTGCAGTCACTTGCTGTGAGAACAAGAAGAAACATAAAATTTGCAAAAAATGATAAAATGAGGGTATATGCTAAGTGTGCAGAGGAGGGCTGTGATTTCAGAATTCATGCTTTGGCCTTAGGCAATCAACAGACATTTCAAATCATAGAGTATCATTCTGTTCATAAATGTGGGGTGAATTTTCATGTCAAAAACTGCAAATCTACATGGCTTGGGGAAAAATATGAAGATTTGTTTAGAACAGATCCTAGAAGGGCAGTAAAAGGGTTCAGACAGGATGCTATAAAAGATATGAGGGTGCATGTTTCCAGAAATCAAGCCTATAGGGCTAAATGGAAAGTTTTGAAAAAGATTGAGGGAAGTTTAGAGGAACAATATGGTAGATTGAGGGACTATGCAGAAGAACTTAGAAGAAGCAATCCAGGTTCTACTGTCATCCTGAATAGTGATTTAGATGATTTTACTGGGGTGTCAAAATTTGGTAAGTTTTATGTATGTTTTAATGGGTTGAAACAGGGATTTCTATCAGGTTGTAGGCCAATTGTAGGGTTTGATGGGTGTCACCTAAAAGGGCCTCATGGAGGGGTATTACTTACTGCAGTTGGCATTGATCCAAACAATGCATGTTATCCAATTGTTTTTGCTGTAGTATCTGTAGAAAATAGAGATGCATGGGAATGGTTTTTGAGGTTACTGAAACATGATCTGGGGATAGAAAGGGAGTCCAATTTTACATTTATGTCAGACAAACAAAAAGGTTTACTTCCTGCATTTGAGTCTGTACTTCCATTAGTAGAAAACAGATTTTGTGTTCGACATTTACATGGTAACATGAAGAGGCAGGCTTCACAGGATTAGCTTACAAGAAAGCTTTATGGATGGCTGCTAGAGCAACTACTACAGCAGAATTTGATGTGATGATGTTACAGATTTGTAAGCTTAACATAAAACTTGGTGAATGGATGAATGATAAACCTCCAAGTCAATGGAATAGGTCACACTTCAATCCATACCCCAAGTGTGACATTTTGCTTAATAACCTGTGTGAATCTTTCAATGCAAGTATTCTTGAAGCTAGAGAGAAGCAAATCTACTCAATGTTAGAGTGGATCAGAGAATTTCTCATGACAAGACTTCAACAAAACAGAGACAGGGCAGCAAGCAGGTGGAAGGGTAAAATATGTCCAAGGATTAAGAAAATTTTTCAAAAGAATGGGGATAAGGGGTCATCTGATTGCATTCCCGTCAAAGCAAATGATATTCACTATGAAATATCATGTTTAGATGGGTCCAGGTGTACTGTTGACTTGCAGAGACACACATGCTCATGTAGGAGATGGGATTTATCTGGAATCCCTTGTAAGCATGCCATGAGCGCAATCAATAGTCAGTGATTAGATGCAGAAGATTTTATTGCTAAATGTTACAATGTTGCAACATACTTGAGAGTGTTTCAGCCTTGCATAATGCCTGTGAATGGTCTTGAAAAATGGAAACACACTGATCTTCCACCATTACTGCCACCAAACATAGCCAGAGGAGTCGGGAGACCTGCTAGAGCTAGGAGACTTGAGCCAGATGAAGTGCCACTAAAGCACAAAGGGATCAAGGGTAAGAAAAAGCCAGTGAAATTGAAAAGACAACAAGCACTGTTAAGTGCAAATTTTGTGGAGATGAAGGACATAACAGGAAGGGCTGTCAAAAAGAAAAGATGCAGAAGCAGCAGAGATTGAGAGAGCAGTGCAAGAAGCAGAAACACTTTTCTCTGTAAATATAGAAACACAAGTGAGCATAGATCTATCATCTCAAGTAAGTGTGGAGACTGAAATCAACATGGAGACCAACCAGAAAATGACTGTAAGTTCTTTTATTCATACTTGTTATGGTTTTTTTATTAATACTTGTTGACTTTAATAAGCGTTGATTGCAGGCTAGAAAGAGGACAATAATCCCAACCAGAAGCAGCACACAAATCACTTTGCAGCCTGGGAAAAAGCCTAAGGCAATACTAACAACTGAAGGCCAAGACATAACAGTAAGCTAAGAAAATTTTCATTCTTATTTGATTTATTTGTCATAAAATTTTATTTTATTTTACATTTCATAGTTGAGGAGATCCACAAGATTGAATGCAACGGTTAGTGGTGAAGAAAATGCAACAACATCAAGACTAGCAACAAAGTCATCAACCCCTGTTTTCAAGCCACCAAGACCAGCAACAAGGCCATCAACTCCAGTCCCAATACCAGCACCTTCACCAACAGTTCCAAGCTTGGTTTTGAGGCCACCTGTGCCATTTGCTCTTGGGCATCCAACTGTGGCAATTTCGATGACAACTCAACGGAACAAACCACTTCCACCACCTTTCAAAAAGGTGGAAAAAAATATGTGACAATGAACAACTTGACTGCTGCAATGAATGTGAGAAGAGCTAAAAACATAAGCAAAGGACAATCTAGCAAAAAGGTTTAGGAGGTTGTTTTTTCTTATGTATGTGCCAAACAAATTATTTTTGTAAGTGCCTTTTTGGCCAAACAGATTGTTGTTGCTGCTATTTTGCTTAGTTAATGAATGAGGTTCTTTGTTAAATCTTTTGTGATTTTTAATGTTTATGGTTGCCTTTGGTTTATGCTATTTTTACAGTTTGGAAATGCTATATACTGCAGTTTGAAAATGTACTTTACATTGGCAACAATAGTAGTAATACTTTTGAACTTTTTTAGGAAGAAAAAAAAAGAAGCATGTGGTTAATTCTTGAACTCAATTTCAAGGCATACCCAACTGAGTCATAATAATATTACTTCAAATCAAAATTACATTACATTACCAAAACAAAGTATCAACAAGTGCTAGTCTACACCAATCTACTACATCACCAGCCTACATCACCAGTCTACACCAATCTTCAAATGCTACATTTTATTTTACCATAACCAACTCAAAAATAATCAATGTCAACCAAACACTTACGCAAGAAATTCACTTTCTTCTTCATTTCAGCTACTTCTTCTTCCATTTTATGCAACAAATTCACCTTGTTCTTCATTTCGGAGAATTCTTCTTCTATTTTGTTCAACTTGTGAAGGAGCCCGGGTATGATTTTCTTTGACCTTGTGCACATTGGTGGATCTTCCCATACAAAAAATCCACACCCACTTGCAACATCACCACAACCATAGAATCTTCTTCCCGGGTTATTGTTTGTCCATGAGGTTCTTAGACATGCTTTCTTACCACAATAGCACATGAGAGTTTTGATTGTAGAAGTTGAATCACTTGATGCCATCTTTTCGAAGATTGAAGCTGTCTTCGGTTGGAACGGATTTCGATTGGAAGAGAAGAGAGAGAAGAATGATAATAATTTCTAATTTTCCCTCTTTTATGTCTCCCATACTGTAAATTGACCCCCAAATATGCAACTTTGATTAACCACGTGAGGAGCACGTGGTTAACTTAACGTTCACCGTCAAATATTTGACGGTGGGACTAAAATTGAGACAAATTAAAGGTTAATGTCCTGAAATTGAGATTTTTGTAATGAATGTGACCAAAATTTAACATGGCCTAATATGGGGACCAAAAATGAGATTTTCCCAAGTTGGGTTGAGCATTTGATGGTAACTATGAAATCAACTTTCGAATGTTGGATTTGAAATGTTCCACGTCGAGAGCCCTAAAATGGGCATCAAGGATTCTATTGAGATTTGCACTAAATATTGCATCCATACGATAGGTGTCGTGTTTCATAGGTGACAGACGTATGACGTCTATGCAATTTTAGTGGGTGGTTGACAAAGGTTGTCAAACCGACTGAACTGACTCGCGGGGAGTCATCATATAGAAGACTGTGAGGCTTGGTCGGTATGACTTGAACGCCTCGCTCCAATAGTATGGGATTTAGTCCTCAATCTTGAGAATCCACGCAGTATTATATAGGACAACTGTATCTAGGGCCTGGTAAAAGATGATCATATTCTGATGTGGTTATTATAAGCCTTGTTCCAGTTCAGTCAGAACATATATGGAGATCGGTGAATTCCAATAGAGGATCCGTCGTCTATCATGAGATGAGATGTGTGTTGTGCTCTCGGGAGTCTATGGCCACAACGAGTGATCAAATAGGAAAGTATTTTTCTATATTGATCAAGTGGAGAAACATAATCAGAATATTAAGCATAAATGTCTAGTTCAGTATGGGAACCGATAATCAATTCCATGCCCTAAACTAAAAACCGATGGAAGGACCATACCCATATGGCACTCGGTAGCCTTAAGATTCACGCCATTTTCACCTATTCTCTAGTACCATAGACCGTTGCTAGACGACCACCCATGGTGACCGATGCTTTTGAGTTAAATATTAATAAAAATGATTAATTGAATATGATTTAATTAATCTAGTGCAAATATATTTGCCAATTTAAATTATGTGTTGACAAGCCCAAGTCTAGTTGAGGATGAACCTACAGAGTCACACAAGATACCACTCAAGGAAGTAGTAGAATTAATTATGAATTAATTGTAGAAGGAATGAATTAATTTAACGAGTTTAAATTAATTCGAGAGATTAAATGATTTGATCATTTAAATAGGAAAACCCATGTGACGAAAAACCCAAGATTTAAATAATGAGATTAATTCAATTTGGGTTAGGTTTAATTAAGTTGATAAGATCAATTTTAATTGAACCGGATGAATTAACACTACTAAAAAATGGGGGGATTGTAACGGCTTCTTTTTGTAACGGCCAAAAGTCATTACAATTATAACGGTCATTGTAACTGTTCTGTAACGGTTCGAGAGAGCTGACGTCATATGGGAAAAATTCATTTTCTTATTTTGTAATGGCCAAAAATCATGCATACGGCCGTTACAACCAGTGTGGTGTGCGTAAAACTATTACAACATTTCGATCGTTATAATATTCTATCGATTTTTGTAACGACCAAAGCATTATAACAAATTTTTCGGATGAAATAGAAGTCGTTACCAATGCTGTTACAATAACCGTTCCAAATGTCATCACCAAAACTGGCTATTACAATAGTCGTTACAAAACAATGACTGTTTTTTAACGGCTAAGTTTCAACGACTACTTTTCAACGGCCATATTAGGAGTTGCAAAAGCCGCTACAAATTATCTTATATATATGTGCAAGATATTTTCATTTCATTATAATTCATATTTTAGAAAATCTTACTAACCACAAACGGTAGGAAGGCGTGCTACTTTGACTGCCACAGACAGTTTCTCCCTGCGCACCATCCATATCGAAGGAATAAAAAAGCCTTCACGAAGAATCGTGTCGAGAATAAGATTGCATGTTCGAGGCTAACAGGAGACCAGATCCTCGATCGGGTTGTAAATATTAGTCCTGTTGTTGAAATATTGTTGTTATTACCTTATGGCTATGGTAGCGATAACAAGTGGACAAAGAAAAACATCTTTTGAGTTCTCTCGTACTAGTCAACACTTCTTATCCGACACAACCTTGATGTCATGCACATTGAAAAAAATGTGCTTGACAATATATTCAACACGGTGATGGACATCAAGAGAAAGATGAAAGATAATATGAATACACGCAAGGATTTAAAGATCATAAGTAATCGTCCTGAGTTGGATGAACGTAGACCAAACGTTATGCCTAAAGCGGTATATACACTAGGGAAGGAGTAGAAGAGGAGAGTATGTGAATGGATTCATGGCCGAAAGTTTCTTGATGGATACACGTCTAACCTTGCACGCTGTGTTGACATGACGGAATTACGGATGCATGGCATGAAGAACAACGATTATCACGTATTCATGCAGAAATTGATCCCGATTGCCTTTCGTGAAATGCTTCCCGAGCATGTATGGAACGTATTAACTAAGGTCAGTCTATTATTCCAAAGCATATGCTCGACCACGTTGGATGTTCACAAGCTTCATGAGTTTGAAAACAGTATTGCCATCATCATGTGCAATCTTGAGAAAATATTTCCGCCAGCTTTTTCGACTCAATGAAACACCTCATTGTTCACCTTCCGTATGAAACACGCGTAGGGGGACCAGTGCAATAAAATTGGATGTACCACTTTGAAAAGTTTCTACGTGAGTTGAAGAAGAAGGTGAAAAACAAAGCACATGTTGAAACTTCCATTGTCAAGGCATACATTATCGAGGAAATTAGCATGTTTACGTCACAGTATTTTGAGCCAGACGTACAATCCAAACGAAGTATACCACGAACAAATGATGAGTGCACGAGCAGCAATGATGGATTCCAGGTGTCTATTTTCAACTATCCTGGCAGAGCTAGTGGTGCCACAAGTTGTAATGGCTTTTATAATGACAATTACAAATTATTTGTAACGACAGGAAAAACCGCGGTAGTTGAAGTCGTTACACAAGCCGTTACAAATATAAAAGTCGTTCCAATAATCTTAAAAAGTCATTACAATAATTTTTTATTTTTTTTTGGTAGTGTAATTAATAGGATCAAATAATTAGAGTTTGACTTGATAATTTAATGAGATTAAATAAATCGGGTTAGACTTAGTTATTTGATGGATTAATTAATTGGGCTATTGGCTAGAATTTATTTGATAAGATCAAATAAATTTCATTTGGGCTTTTAAAAATTGATTGGATTATAAATTCAATGAAGGTCCAAGTCTATGGGCTTAATTTATTTTTGAATTAAGCCCAACAGAGTGTATATATATATATATATATATATATATATATATATATATATGTGTGTGTGTGTGTGTGTGTGTGTGAGTGTGTGTGAGTGTGTGTGAGTGTGTGTGGCCCTAACTTGAATATATATATATATGATATACATATAATATATATATGAAGCTGTAAGGATGAGGGAATTATTGCTTGAGTATTTATGGTACTAATAGGTTGTGTACTATGGGGACACACATTGTACCTATTTTTTACTTGACATGCGATGTATATATATATATATATACATACAATAAGTACATGAGATGTCTCTTGTGTGTATATAATGTATAAGTTTGTGTATATGCTATATGGTATATGATATACAAAAGACAATACTACTCCTCTTACATACTTATCATTTTGACAACTCTCTTCTCCCTCTTTTTCTCTCTATTCTTGTTCTTATTGAACTAGTTTCAAGTTAGACTAAGTTCATCTTCAGTTTGATATACTAAGTTAATAGTATAATCAAGTCTCTTATATATACTACATACACTTTACCTCTAGCAAGGTTTGGTGTAGACCATCTTGTAGTATAGTGTGTGTTCGACATAGAGGATATCTCATTGATCTTTGCATGAGCACATGGTTAGAGGATAAAAGCTTGAAGAAAGTTTTCAAATTGGAAAGGTAAAATTTCATGAATACATTTCCGTCACTCAATATTACAATAGCCACTTGTTCTATTTCAAGCTTGTTTATGCTTGTTGAGTGACGAATGCCTGGGATTGAGGGACTAGTTCCCTTTCAATTTTCATAAATTTTTCTAGTTATTTCATGTTATATTATAAAGGTATTTTTATCTAAGCGTATCATATTATGAATATAATATAGAAAAAAATTGATATGAGTAATAAGTACAATGTGGAAAGTAGTTAATGAGAGTAAATAATAAATATAAAGTAATTAGTATGGGATAAAAGTAAATTATTTTATATAACTATCCTTAGAAATAATAATATGACTATAAAATTAAATTTAAGTAAATCAATTTTTAGGGGATTCATATATTTATAGATATAGAGATAGAAATGGGCCAAATTAATAGGGTTTTTGGGCAATACAGTATATGATTGGTCTAAATTCAGTGTAATTAAAACTTTTGTGAAAAGAACTATTCAAAGGGACAGTATGAAATGTTTGAAATCTGGTCAACTTTTGATAACGGGGCCTTCTTTGAATCGTATATCTCTGTGAACTTTTAATAATTATCAAAATCATCAACTCATAAATATTATCTATTTGAGGGGGCTGTGGAAATTAATTGCTTGTTGAGTTGTTAAAAGTGCTCAGAATTTCTGGTATCCATAGATTTCAAGGCATGCATAAAATTAACAGACAGAAGAACAATCAAATCGGGATTGTGTTGTTTTTCCTACAATATCTATCTAAATCTGGCGTTGTAGAAGAAGCATGCAAATTCGGAGAAATTTATGTTATTATTACTATCATTGCCTGAATCCACTCAACTACGTATATAATTCCCAGTTGTACTTACTAATTTTCATGTCACAAACAACCCGGGATTCAAGCATGCAAACCAAGTTTTTCATCACTATATCTAATTAAATGGGATGGATATTATACACTAAATTAGAGTCAGTTATGTGCGGTCCCTGTTTCTTTTCTTAATTTCCCATCTAATTTATCTCTCTCTCTCTCTCTCTCTCTCTCTCTCTCTACAAATATATATATGTATTGCTGAAGGTGGCATTGAGAAGTTGAGAGTTTTGTTGGACAATATCACAACATGGTTGAGGGTGGAATCACAGGCACAGACAAGACAGAGTTTACAGAATGCTGGAGGACAACTTGGAGAACACCTTATATCATGAGGTTGGCCTTATCAGCTGGAATCGGAGGCCTCCTCTTCGGCTACGACACTGGTACAAACATTTTGCATATCCTCTGTATACAGCTCTGCATGCTGATTTTCTTCATCGATTCTACAGGTGTTATTTCTGGTGCCCTCCTCTACATTAAGGAGGATTTTGAATCTGTTGATAAGAAAACATGGCTGCAGGTATGTCATTTCTAATTTCTAATCATTATTATTCCACAAACCACTGGTGGATGGTATGCATTTCATCAGTCGATCTATGTTTTCTCATCTGCAACGTCCATCTTTAATTTGCCTTGAGAACTAAGCCAATTTATGCTTGCATATTGAAGGAAACCATTGTGAGCATGGCTGTCGCAGGTGCCATCATCGGTGCTGGAGTAGGTGGATGGATGAACGACAGGTTTGGACGGAAAATATCAATTTTGGTAGCTGATTTTCTCTTCTTTGTGGGGGCAATTATCATGGCTCTTTCTCCGGCACCATGGATGATCATTCTTGGTAGAGTTTTTGTGGGATTTGGAGTTGGGATGGCTTCCATGACTGCTCCCCTTTACATTTCAGAATCTTCACCTCATAGGATCAGAGGTGCACTTGTAAGCACAAATGGTTTTCTAATCACGGGAGGCCAATTCCTTTCGTATCTTGTCAATCTAGCGTTCACCCATGTAACCTTCTCTTTTCTCTTTGTACTTACCACTTACTAGTGATATTTGGAGAATTTCATCAAGTGATAAAGCAAAAAGTAACATGTCTTAGGTCAAGGGGAACTGGCGTTGGATGCTTGGCGTTGCTGGTGTTCCTGCAGTGGTACAATTTGTGCTGATGTTGTCACTCCCCGAGTCCCCAAGATGGCTTTTCCGTAATGTAAGCTTATCGCTTCTGTATTAGTTCATCAGTTTCATAGTGCACTTCAACGGTCAATCTTACAATCCAGTAATTCGTGTTTTGCGTTTTCAAACGTGAATCAGGGGAAAGAAGACGAGGCGAGGTCCATAATAGAGAAAATTTACACCTCTGAAGAAGTTGAAGACGAGCTACTAGCTCTGCGCATCTCAATCGAGCAAGACAAGGCCAATGAAAGTTCTCTAGGGGATGGGAGCATGTTTGGCCAACTTAAGAATGCCTGGAGGAACGATGTTGTGCGAAGAGGACTATATGCTGGGATTACAGTTCAGGTGGCCCAGCAATTTGTTGGTATAAACACCGTCATGTACTATAGCCCGACAATAATCCAATTTGCAGGATTTGCATCAAACAAAACAGCAATGGCACTCTCTCTCATCACTTCTGGCCTAAATGTAATCGGCTCCATAGTCAGCATGTGCTTTGTGGATCGTTACGGCAGGAGGAGACTTATGATCATCTCCATGATGGGAATCATTTCCTGCCTTGTGGTGTTATCTATCGTATTTTATCGAGCTTCTGTCACTGCACCAGATATCAGCAAGACAGAGAGTGCATTTTTCGGTGCCAATTCAACTTGCCAGGCCTACACCAAAGCCAATGATACCGCTTCTTGGGGTTGCGTGCGATGTTTGGAGAAGGACACTGGTTGTGCTTTCTGCTCAGCTGGAACCAGCCTAGTAAGCTCACAAAAACTCGCTTATTTCATAGTATCCTGCATCAAACCGTTGCCCGTCTCTTACCTGTTAAACACATACTGAATTAATCTATCCATATATAATGTTATGATCAGTATCATGCCGGTGCATGTCTGGCTTCAGACGATGCGGTGAAAGGTGCATGTCAAGCAGCAAATCGAACATGGTACACACAAGGGTGCCCGAGTAAGGTGGGATTCTTGGCTGTTGTATTCCTAGGATTGTACATTATAATCTACTCGCCCGGTATGGGGACGGTGCCATGGATCGTGAACTCGGAGATATATCCACTCAAGTACAGAGGCTTTGGTGGTGGGGTTGCTGCAGTTGCCAATTGGACTTCTAATCTGATTGTCAGCGAAACGTATTTAACGCTGACGGAACATTTGGGATCTTCTGGAACCTTTCTATTGTTCGCGGCATTTTCATTGACTGGACTTGTCTTCATTTTCTTCTTTGTACCAGAGACCAAAGGTCTGCAGTTTGAGGAGGTGGAGAAGATGTTGCAGAAAGGATACTCTCCGTTTAAGAAGAAGCCGGGAAAGGGTAAAAACTTGAAAGAGGGTCACGAAGTTTAATTATGTTGGATATTGGGTCAGATAAGTGGATTCGTGACATAATATACATCCATATTTGAGATAAAGTTTGAGTCTCCATATACAAAAAAGGGTCTCTAGTTTCTCTTCTCATGATGAGTGTGGCCTGGCCTCGCCTGTAAATAAGCAAAACATTCGATGGTTGGAACTATATCCGTGCAATGCACCACATTCCTTTTGGTGTTGGTGTTGTGTTTCCATTAGAATTGGAAATTATAGACCAAACCCGACTCGTTTAAATTTGAACCAATCATGTGTCAAATATAGTATCGTACGAACAATTTAGAAAAAGTGATCAATCAATAACAAATATGATTAATTTAATTCGATTAAATCTAGTCCCCTCAAGAATTTCCCCTTTACCTATATTCAATTTTTCTTGCATCTTCCATGACCATACATAGATGTTTCTTGTTCATGTAAATTTCTTCCTACTGTGTCTGTACAGACTAATGTACATTAGTTGTTCACCCAAGAGGAAGAGTTTTTGAAGTAATTTTATGGAGCAGGTGTTGTGCGTCGGATTGGCTTCTTTATTCTAATTCCTGTTGTACTTTTTATTTTATTGGACGAACATATTAAAACATAAATTATTATTATTAAAGGAACACAAAGCAATTCGGTTTATGATTGTCATGAACTTAGATGCTAAAAGAACGAATGGATGCATTCACATGCAAGCTTATTTATTTTAATAAATAAAAAAATAACAAAAAGTTTATTTTATTTTATTAATAATTTTAAAACAAGATATAGATATAAAAAATAACAAAACAAAAATAGTTTTTATTTTATTAACAATTTAAAGGCAATTCATGGATGCTGCGGTTTTTAGTTTATAACTATTAAAATTGCAACAATAGTAAATTTTTTTTGGCTAAAATGCATAGAACTCCTTTGTATTTTAAAAAGTCGTCTAAAAACCCTTTTCTGTTTTAAAAATATGCTAAAAAACCTCATGTGTATCTTAAACGTAGCTCAATTGTCCCTCTCTATTAAATCTAACTAACGACGTTAATTTTTTTATAAAATGACCATTATACCCTTAATATATATAATTTTTTATTTTAATGACAGTTGGATCTTTTTTTATCATTAAATCTAATCAATTAATCTCAATTATTAGATTTTTTTTAAAAAAAAATGAGAGATCTGGATTCAACAAATTATTTAACTTATATTATATATAAATAATTTAAAACTAAAAAATATATTAGAAACCCCACCCCACCCCCCACCCCCCCACCCTCAACAAAACACAGGGGGATGAATTGTATTTTAGCCAAAAAGTATATATTATTAAAAATATTATATATTTTATATAAAAATTAGTATTTTTACTGTTTAATGAATATTTATATATATTATAATTATTAATAAATGTTATATATAATATATTATATAAAAATAATATTTATTCTTCAAAAAATCATGATCAGTCGCAAGTGGGGCAAGTGCAGTACACATCTCTCTCCAAACGGGTGAATTACTTCAATTTTAAAAACACAATGAGATAATTTGATATTTCTTTTTCACAGAGGTATTTTGCACATTACCATATCATAGGGGGAAAGCATGCATTTTGCCCTATATATATATGGAGTGAGGTTCATATTATTATATTTTTTCCCATTTTCCCCCTATAAGTAAAAAAAATTATATTATATGAAAATGGTAAATGAAGAGTAAAATTGAAAATTTATGTAATTTTTATTTGCTGAAATCAATATTTTTCATTCAAACCACAACATAAGTGAGCCAGCTATAAACGGCGAATTATCAGAAAGGATGTAAGTGTAATTTTGAATTTTTTTTAAAAAAAAAAGTATAATTTCGTATTTTTAGAAGGGGTTTAAATGTAAAAAATAGGAGTGAGCAAAATTATATCGGAGAAAAGACAATGTGATTTACTCGATCAAATCATTCTAAATTGGTTTGGTATTTTCAATCCCAAAAGTTTACATATAAAAATTTGAATTTGATTAATTTGGTAAGAGGACCAGATATAGTAAGTACTCAAAATCCAAGAAAATCAGCAATTATTTGAATAAGTGCGACGTATGAACGAACCATCACACCCAGTACTCGCCGCCGCACAACTAAGTAAATTTTTTTATTTTATTTTGACGTACATATTAAATATGCATTTATAATTAATTAACCTCATCTTTGATTATATTATGTATACGTTATTTGGATTCATAATTTGTGTGGATTCAATTCTTCAACGTATTTATAATAATAAAAAAAAATGGAGTTGATATATGGGAAGATTTTAAGAAATGTAATATTTTTTAGTAAAACCATCCATTCATAAATAAATGAATTTATTATTATATTACAAGTTCAATTATTGGCTAGCTATTAATAAATACAAATAAAAACTTCAATGTTTCTAGCACTATACTTTTTTAAGATTTATCATACTTATGGGAAATTTTTATCCGAATCAGGTTTGGTCAAATTTGAACTAATTAAAAGTGTAACACATTTGTCATGTGATTGATGTACAGTTTAAAAAAATTTATCAATCACAGAGAAAGTGTGATACACTTGCTTTGTGATTAGATTGGTTCGATAGAATTAGGTTCGGCAAAAATTTTTCCATACTTATATTTATTTTTTCATTATTTAAAAAATTATAAATATTATCTTAAAATTAAAAAATCGCCTAACAAATATCTCCGGTAACAGTTAGTTTTTTTAAAAATATTTATTATGTGGTAATTAATTTTGAAAAGTATTTAAAAAATTTGAAATAACAAAACAATATTTATATAATAATAAGTTGAAAAGAGCTCATTGTAAAAAGAATAAAATAAAATATGAATGAAAAAGAATGAGAAAAGTAAATAGCCCTAAAACCCTCTCCTTTCCTCCATCCATGCTCTTGATGATCTTCCCTTGTTTGATTTTAAAAAATTATGGTAATAGTGCGAAACCCCATGAAATGAATAATGAATGATGCATTTCTATTGCTGGAACCTTCTCCACGCTTCTTCTCTTTACTCCTACCAGCAGAAAACATTTCCTAGCTACTCTGCCGCCTTAAATTGCGCTCCCCTCACCCCCACCGAAGCAGCAATGGCTATAGAAGCTGCAGACGCTGCTACCCCAGAATTGGCTCTTGCCGACACTGAGATCAACTGGGACAGGTAATCATCACTACAACCTCGGTTTTTTATGCATGCTTTTTCTATCTGTCTACTTTTGTCACCTTTTATTTCTTCATTGTCGCCGTTTTGCTTGCTTGTTTATTTTTGGGTGATCCTTGTGTTTCGGCACAAAGTTTCCTGTGAAGGACCATCTGATTTTCTTTCTTGGTTTTCCCGGTCCAGAAAATAGTTGCTGCTCCCCGGTAGTAACCAAGACTCTTTCTGCTAAGTGCAGGGGAGCGTTGTAGTTTATCTTATTAAAGCAGATTTGGGTAGAATTAATTATTTTTTAGATAACAAGATCAAAAGTAATGTGATCTTGTAGGAAAGATGGAGAAGCTGCTATACATGGATACGCATAAGTTTTGTAGTATAGTTGTCCAAGTGTGTGATTGTATTCATAGAATCCAGAAATGATCACCCAAAAACTACTAATAACGACTTCTGTCGTTGCTGGAAGAATGTTAAAGTTGTGGAAATGGATTAGTTTTACTTTGCCCATGAAAATTAGCTTTTCTCATTTAATACAACAATCCCTTTGGCCCTGACCTTCTTGAGAAAATGTGCGGTGACTGTATTCATAACTGAGTGCTCTGATATCCTCTTTAAATTCGAATTGATGATATGACTCATTGTGCTGCTTGCCTGAGGGTCTGCCTTTCCTTCAGGTTCTTTACTCTGTGATATGAAGCCATCTTCCGGATGGAATAGTTTCTTATTTTGGCCCTTTGGCTTTAGGACTTTTGATATTATTTTTCTATTTATTGTATATGCTTCTCACTTAGTGATCCACCAGTAGCATGACAATCTAGTCATGAAATGGGATGGCTTGTTGAATTTTGTGTGTGCCATAACTGTAGGTTGGATAAGACAAGGTTTCATGTCATTGGAGCTATTCTATTTACTGCTCAGTCAGCTTTAATACATCCTACAGCAGTGGTGAAGACGAGGATGCAAGTAGCTGGATCTGGCTTATCTCAGATGACTGGATTATCTGTTTTCAGACACATTATTAGGAGGGATGGTGTTCCTGGTATTTTTAGAGGCTTTGGCACATCGGCCATTGGATCACTGCCTGGTCGAGTCCTGGCTTTAACTTCACTTGAAGTGTCAAAGGATATGACGCTGAAATATACTGAAGGCCTGAATGTCCCGGAAGCAACACGAATTGGTATTGCAAATGGAGTTGCAGGAATGGTTTCAAACCTAGTTTCTTGTGTATACTTTGTTCCATTGGATGTGGTGGGTATTCTCATCTTACCATATACTTGCTGGGTATTATTAATTCTTCCATATGGTTGAGAGTGTATGTTTGGGATCCAGCAAAGCTTATTATATAAAGCAGAGCAGATAGATCTGATAGCTAGAAATTACTTTGTCCCAGGAAAAATCTCTGCCAAGGCTATCTTTAAGAACTGATGGCTCCTATAATACATTTATGAATCGATGTGTGTCTTCTGTTCAGAATTTACACACACGTATATATATACATACTAAGTCTGGCCTGATCTTTGTACATGCATGTAATCACGTGCATAGTTGTAGTGGTTGGTACAACAGGAGTAGCAGTTCTCTAATACTTCCCCAAGAACTATTTTGATACCTTGGCAGAGAATCCTATGTAAAACTCACTGTTGACTACTTCCCTCTTGATCCAAACTTTAAAATCATTTACTTCTTCCCAGATCTGCCAGAGGTTGATGGTTCAAGGGCTTCCAGGGACCACATCTTGCAATGGTCCATTTGATGTCGTAAGCAAGGTGACAAAAGCTGAAGGATTTCGTGGCATGTATAGAGGTTTTGGACTAACAGCTATAACACAGTCACCTGCATCGGCACTTTGGTGGGGTGCCTATGGTGCCGCCCAGCACATCATTTGGAGGTAAATCTGTTCTCATAATCAAAGGAGTCATAGTGGCATCTGATACCAAAAGAGTTATACCACATCTGGTTGGTTCTCTCTGATAAATTTGTGTTATGACCTTAGGAGCGTGGGCTACAGGGATGATTTAGAAAGGAAACCATCTCATGTAGAAATGGTTGCTGTTCAAGCCACGGCAGGAATGGTTGCTGGTGCTTGTTCTTCAGTCATTACTACTCCTATAGATACTGTGAAGACTCGACTTCAGGTGATGAAATTTAAAATAGTAGCATTTTGCTCTCTTATCCTCTCTTCCAAAGAGTGAAAACCCTGTTTGATGTTTGCATTTTTATCTGTTTTAATGTATAGGTTATTGATAATTATGGTGTAGGAAGACCTTCTGTACTGAAGACTGCAAAGACTCTTCTTAAAGAGGATGGATGGAGAGGTTTCTACCGAGGATTTGGACCTCGGTTTCTAAATATGTCTTTCTATGGAACTACAATGATTGTGACTTATGAACTAATAAGTACGATTCTTTTCACCATATATTACTGAAGATGGGATTTGGTTAAGTGTAACTGGTTGGATCAATTGGCATGTTTTTTTGTAGATGCTTGTGCTTGCATTCTGAATGTGAGCAACCATAGTCGCCCCGGTTGAGACAGCCGAGACTATTAGTTTACTCCTGACTTGATGATTCATGTTCCAAATTAATGACGGATGTCCCTCTATTTTTTGTTGCACAATGAGATAACTGTTCACCCCAATTGTTAGAGGGTGTCTTTCTTTTGTTCCATTGGCTAATGCTTAGTACTGATGTGGTATTAATCTTTGTTTCCAGAGAGATTGTCCGTAAAGCAAGCATGATAAGCCAACGTCGTTGTAGGAAGCCCTCCACTCTGCGCATTATTAGTGAAATGGAGTAGAAAGGTCAGTGTTTTTCCCCCACGGTAGAGAACGGATGCCTGAAGATGGCACAGTCGGCACCAGCATGGAACTTGGCTCGTAGGACAGAATTTTATTAGATGGTGGTTCATTGGTTCCTAGTTATTCTTTGTTAACCTTGGACGCGGACTTTATTGCATTGAAGAAAAGGGGTTGTTTTAGATTGTAGCGTAAGAATCATGGGCGTAGCTATAATTGGATGAAGGCTCTAATTTTTGTATATCATATCCCATTACTAACATAGTGGAATTAACTGGTGGAGTGTTTTTCCTCATTACTAAGTAATCATTCACTGGTAATTTTCTTCGTATATGAACTCTCTCTCCATATATTTTGTCCGAGTGATGTATAAAAAAACCCAAGTTTGCATTTATTTTTTCTTCTCTTTTCCCACCGATCTATAGATCCTAAAATCTTGTAGCATCCTCAGCCCAAGTTTGCGTTGTGACTTGTGACTTTTTTCTCTCAATTTTCCTTTTTATATTGCTCACCAACTTCTTTAGTTTGGCTGAAAACTTTTCAGTTCATCTTCTGATTCTATTTGCTTAATTTTTTGTTATTAATGAGAATGTAATAAGTTTAGTTCGTGTTGTTGATTTTAATATAAAATTGCGAGTGAATCTTTTGCATTTTCATAATCAATCCAACTTTTTTCTTTTAGTTATAAACTAGGCCTTCATGCCATTTTGTGTTTGCATGCATGAATATAATATATAATATTTATAAATATAAATAAAATATATTAATTTGATAATTAAATTAATATAAAATTTAAAATATTGAATAAATAATTATCTTGTTAGTTGAAACGTATTTTTTTATTCACAAAAAAATGGTGTAGTGATGTCAAAAATAATCCTTCTTTTTCATGATAGCATAGATAATTAAATATTTAATTATTATTTTAAAAAAATAAGAAAAATATATTGAAAAGATAAAAAATGACGTGAGCTGGAAGAAGAAAGACAGATTCTTCTGACGTTACTTCCATACTCGCTGTCCACAACATGCGACATATAAAAAAACATAAAACAATTAAATGGTAATAAATAATTAGATTGAGAAGTGTAATTAAAGTTCACAATTTAAAACAATAAATAAAAATAAAGTCACCTTGATAATGTAGATAGTTATTAAAAATAAAAGGATAGATGTAGTGGATGAAATTTTTATATTTAATTTTTAAAATTTAGAACTTAAGGAAAAGATTAGTGAAATTATTTTTTTTTGTTTGTCTTGCTATGTTTTTTTTTTCCTTAAATTATAATATTATATAAATTAAATCCAAAAAATTATTTTTTGGTCAAAATATCTTTAATTTTTATTTTAAAACCATCGCTTCCTACCCAATCTATTAAATATTAATTTTAGTTATTGATTTAATATTCTTATATACTAAACTAATTTACCATTATTCAATGTTATCATTGAAAATTATAACATTAATTGAATGTTGTTATAATAGTATAATTTATTTAATCATATGACTATATTGTGCTATAAATAAATGGATATATATATAAATTAAGTTAGATTGAAAGGGTAATTTTGTCATTATAAAATATTATAAAATAAGATATGCATCTATTTGATTTTTATGTAAAAACTCACGTACCAATTAGAGCATTTGTAAAAATTCATGTATCAATTTGATATTTATGAAGAAAATCGGGTATTAATTCGATCATTTGCAAAAATTCATGTATCAATTTGATAATAATGCTAAAATTCAGGTACTAAAATAATTTTTACTCAATAATAAATGATGATATTTTTATTTATATATATAATCTTTATACAAAAATAAGCTAATTAATCAATAGTTGAGTAAATTTTAATATTTTAAAAATAATTATTTAATATGATACATAAATTTTATGTTATATTTTAATATCAATTTGAGATCTCTCATATTTTTTTAAATTGACAAATCCTAATAATTAACTTGTGATTTTTATATATCTATTTGTGAGTTTTATATTTATATCAAAATTCATTGTATGCAATCTATTTTATTACTTATAAATTTATGTCAAAATTTTGGTGATTTTCACGAATTAATCGAAAGATCATAATAATAATAATAATAATAATAATAATAATAATAATAGCAATAATAATGATGATGATGATGGATGGTCAATCACTATTTTGTACTTTAAATTAAAAAATTCATCTCCTTTTTTTTTTTTTTTTTTTTTTTGTATATAATGAGACCAACAACTTTTAAAAAATATTTTATATTTATTTTTTATTAATTTTAACAACTTATGAAATTATATGCAAGTATTTTGATAATTTAATCTATATATATTCTATACTACTACTAAACTAATTTGTAATTTATATTTATAATAATAAATTAAAATATTATGCTAGATATTTAATATTTTTTATAATTAATATAAAAATATTTAATATTATTTATTTATAATAATATAATTTTATTAAAACAATATACAAACCTACATTTTCTGCTCCTCTTTCTTTCTCCCTCTGAGGTTCTGAAACCCCAATGTTTTTTCCACTCTTCTCGTCTGACGATTCAAACGACACTCACTAAATTCTTTCACCCCAAATCTAAATCCTAAAACCCTAAGACCCAATCCATCTACCAACGGCAACGAGGAAGGCGATTTTGTTGTGTCGGCCAAGCAAGAAGCTCGAACAGGTTTGCCACTACTTCTCAGTTTTCTCGGTCTCACACCGTCGTTTGCTGTTGTTTGTTGTTCTTGGTCTCACACCGTTCTTAAATTTCTTGGTCTCACAGCGTTGAATCTAAACTAACAGTTCTTGAATTTCTTGGTCTCACACCGTCGTTTGCTGTTGTTTGCTCCTCAAGCTTCGGTTTTCATAGTTATTTCTGTTCTTTTAGTGGGTAAACAGAATGCCGTCCCTCCAAACAGCATTGCCTCCTGAGCTCGCCAACAATGCCATCAGGGTTAGTATTTCACGATTTTAGAAATTTTCTGATTTTCTTGTTGGACTTGGATGTTAGGTTTTATCAACTTTAGCTGAGATAGATTTAGGATTTTGTTCGGTCTGGACTTCCAATTTCAAGATGATGACGGCTACGTGGTTTTTAATCTACTTTTGGATTCTTAAAATTTTTTACCTTGATTTACTATGCAATTAGAATTAGTTTTGTATTATTGTCTCCTTTTTGTTGCACCCCTCTTCAATTCGAAAATTTTGAATATTATGATTTATACTGGTGCTTAATTAACTCTTTGATTTTTTTAGTTTGATTTTCCTAGATTTAAATTTATAATTTAACACAAATTTCTTTGTCTGTTTCTATTTCAGCTCTATAGGGAATGCCTACGGCGAGCTAAATATATTGGTCAAAAGGTATATAGTGCTCTATGCTTTAATGTGGAGATGTGAAAATCATGCTGTTTTTCTTATTGTAAGATGAAGAGAATGTTGCTACTTTGGTCTATGTTTTGCAATCACATTCATGGTATGAAGAAGATATGAGAAACATGGTCCTTTAAAAGTTGTGGAAGAAAATGGTGCTCTAGTTGTTTTCTTGGAATTAGAGCAAGCTAACAGTTGATGCTCACTGCATATATGTGCATGTCAGTAACTTATTCTATGGGTCTATTAGTTATATGCAGACTTGGATGTGTATGAATGAAAATACCTATCATCTCAGTCTTTTATAAAGATTTTAAGAGGAGCTTGAGTTGGGTGCTATAATGCACAGTAGTTAAGACCCTGTCCATATTGCTCGTGAATTAATTGGCCATAATAGCTATGGTGTCATCACAAGTAATTATGGAGCAATTGTTATTGTTTCTCAATGATGTAGTACTTTGTTGCATGCCTATCCGAAAAGAGGGGTAGCTCAAATCATGTTTTTTCTTTTTTCTCTTGTACGTTTCTGCAATTACATGCAAGAAGCATTGTAGTTTTATTGATGACTGCATTTCAACGTTGGCCCAGTCACGTAATGAAAAGTTTGTGTTACTTAGTCATGTGGAGATATTTAATTTACCAAAATGTCACTATAATGAATGTAATCTTGATCTTGACCTGAATCTACTTCAAATTGTTACTGTGCCCTGTCTCCATTTGAGCAAACAATTCAGTTTACTCAGCATTGCGTTCTCAGTAGGAAAGATAGAAACTGATGTAGTTTCTTTCATGTACTTGTTGAATGCAGAAATACAATACTGAGCTTCTTATTACTATGGTTAGAGAGCAGTTCAAAAAGCATATGCATGAGACAGATCCAGAGAAAATTCAGCAGTTGAAGGATGAGTGAGTTCCAAAACCGCCATAACGACCATCTTACTGTTATTGGATCTTGGAATATATTCTGTTTTGCTCACCTCTTTCAATCCTTGCTCTGTGACAGTGCGGCTAGAGGATTGATCAATCACATGCTATACGAATCTGAGAACTTGTCTGGGAAAAAATTCAGCAAAAGCTCTTGATTCGGATCAAAGCTAAACTTTATTCATGCTATCCTTTTACAGGCTACAAGTTATTTTTTGTACTGAAATAATGTGGTTTAAAAAGGCAGAGGAGGGTGAAGCTTTCTGCAAATTGTGAAAGCTTTTGTGAGCTGTATTTCGCACTTTACGAGTTCTTGAGTACTACTCAGCCTTTAGGAACGTCTTTGAATACGAATTGAACACTGTAGACGCGAGTTTCATGCTTATCATGCTGCTATATATTTTGCCACTCACTGTAACATGTATGAGTTTTGCTGTCAGTGGATATGTAGCATCTTTCTAAAGCAAAATGGATGCTTGAAAATGGATAATGCAGAAAGGAATCAGGATCTTGTTTTCTTTAGACATGAAGCGGATTCACGTCTCAAGAGCTTAGTGCACTTAGAAGAGCTGAAAAAAATCAAATGCAAGGATAAAAACGAACAGGGTTGATGATTTTAGAATTGCTTTTACTATGAATTGAAATTAAATAATCGGGAGTACGTTTAATAAGGAAAAAGAAGTAAATGGTGAGTATGATATGATAAAGTCGAGTCAATAAACGGTGAGGTACGAAAATATTTCAATTTAAAGATGTGATAACAAAAAGAATTTTCTTCAGTATGAAAGTTCCAAGCTTGTTTAAGAAGAAAAGCGGCATTAAGAATAATAGTGTTTTTAGCCCCAAACCTCCTTCCTCTTTCGCTAAATAAACATTTTGCCATTTAATCAAATTAAATTTCT
The DNA here is from genome assembly GCA_034509725.1 of Sesamum angolense. Taxonomy (NCBI): domain Eukaryota; kingdom Viridiplantae; phylum Streptophyta; class Magnoliopsida; order Lamiales; family Pedaliaceae; genus Sesamum; species Sesamum angolense. Next base: position 10,820,436 of record JACGWL010000014.1, read on the forward strand.
TATGATTAGGTTTTGCATTCCATAATTTTTTTTTTCATAAGATAAACATAGTGTTTGGATTTGTTTTTTGAATGTTTGTGAAGATAGAGAAGGAAAAATAAAAATAAATAATTATGTACTAGATACTATGTATGTTTGGATTTATTTTTGGAGATAATTTAAAATAAATATTGTATGTTTAATGTTGTGTTTTGGGAAACAAAAATTACTGTTCATTGTCAAATTATGTCTTTTGTTATATATATTTATGCATATATATATAAGGGTTGTATATTTAATGTTGTGTTTTGAAAAATAAAAATTACTGTTCATTGTAAAAAAGATCTTTTTTATATATATAGTTATGTATATGTGTATGTATATCTATGTATATATTTATCCTAAAACAGTTAAAAATACTGTATTTTTATATGATAGCAAATATTGAATATATTTTTACTCATTTTGAAGATAACTTAAAAATAAAAACAAACATAGGTTTTTCTAAGAATGTATTTTGGGATTTTGAAGAGAGACATGTAATAAATGGCTGTATTAAAAGAGCAAATATTTATGGTAAGTGGTAAAGCAGCGACCGTCAGAGACAGAGAGACTAAACAGAGTGAGTGGGTGTGAACCAAACGAACAACGCCGTCGTTTCGAGTTACCTGTAGAGTACAGTACCGACAAACACCAACAGCTTAGCTCTACTCTGTTTTTAGCAACAGGAATTAAGAAATAGCACTCATAGATCATCACCAATTCACTTGGAATTCAATAATCTATTTTGATGTTGATTTTGATTTTTCTTTCACGGTTTGTCCTCAGTTTTCCGCCATTTTCACACTGACTTTGTGTGGAAGAACAAGTACTCGATTTCCCCCAGCTCAATGAAAAGGGAATTGCTTCCCACAGTTTCATCCAATCTCCCCAGCTACCAAAAGTAAGAAAGTTTACTTCTTTTTAACTTTTACCCTCTCATTACATTGATTCTCCTCTACATTTCCATCTGCGCTTAATTTTTTTTTCTTTTCCCTGCTGCTTGCTCCACTCTTCATTTTGCACCTGAAACTTAGTTTTCAATTTTGTATCTTGTCCAAAGTTCAGTTGAAGATCTGAAATTTTGTGAGTTCAATCATGCTCATCTTTGACGGTAAGTGTGCCAAGAGTAGATGCATCAGTTAGATATATTGGACCAGCAGTTGAGCATAAGAAAATATTATGCAAAGCAAAAGTTGGGGATGAAGAAGTGGACTGGGGGTGTGTTGATAATAGGCCTTGCTTTGGTTCTGGTTCTCAGCTACAGTTTTATTGGGAAATCTGAATCTTCAAAAAAACAGTCTGCATATGATTTCTTCAATGCACATCCAGTCAAACAGGATCATTCCGATGTCAATACCAATGCTAGCGATGAGGTATCCGAAGCGAAAGCTAAAAGGCTGCGTACTGTTAGGTCAAAACCCAAGTTTAGAAATTTTAAAGGGTTGGGTGATTTGTACAGATTGAGTAAAAATATGACTAGAGATGATTCTAATACATTTCTTGCATGGGAGCAAATGAGATTTTTGTTTCCAAGATCGGATGCGTTGCCTGACACAGCTCAAGGGATAAAAGAGGCCGCTATTATGTTGAAAGATTTACTCTTGATGATTGAGAAGGATAATGTTTCAAAACTTGGGGATGCTACTATGAACAATGCTTGTCCACGTTTAGTTAGCGCATCTAATGCAACATTGTTGAGGAATGAGACTTTTCTTGAGATCCCTTGTGGTCTAGTTGAGGATTCTTCTGTTACTTTAATTGGGATACCTGATTCACTGCAAGACAGTTTTCAAATTGAATTGATTGGCTCACAACACAAGGAGGAGCTAAAGCCTCCAATTGTATTGCAATACAATGTGCTTTTACCAGGCCAGAACTTGACGAAAGAGCCTATAACTATTCAGAATACATGGACCCAAGAATCTGGGTGGGGCAAGGAGGAGAAGTGCCCTGATCATGATGCATCTGATCTTCTGAAAGGTACGATGTATAATAGTTATAAAAGTTACAGACTCCATTATGAATAAGTATCATAACCAACATACAAATAAATGAAAAGATGAAGTCTTACTGGTCCAAGAGTTTGTTGATTATAGTTGTTTGAAAACTTAGGAAAAGCATCATATTACCATAATGTGAAAAGTTACTCTGAATTGCAAATCTCATGGAAAAAATTGTTCGATGTTGAAAGCTCGATTTCTTTTGGTTGCATGTAGAGGTTTTTATTGGCACAGACCTGTACATCAGCTAGACTATGACAACTTTCAGAGTTGATATTGTGAAAATCTAAGCGTGAGCAGTGCCTCCCTTTCTTAAAAGGGTTGCACTGGTAAATGGTATCAATTCAGTTTTTCTGCAGGTTAACTTGTGCTTTATGTCAGCTTGTTAGAGCTCCATCTTTGAAATCAGTTTCAACTGTACAATCTTGTTTGACCTTTGATGCTACTCTTCTTTTTGTAATTTAACCTTGCTCAGCACATATTTTTCAGTTGATGGACTGGTTAAGTGCAATACACAAATGGTGAGAAGAACTGCTGAGGACAATCTAAATGCAAGTCATCCTGCAAACAGAAAATTAAGTAATGTTTCTGAAGGGAGCACCCATGCAAGTGCTGCCCTGCACTTTGTTGAAGGCAACCCATTTGCTGCCACACTGTGGGCTGGCTATGAGGGTTTCCATATGACAGTGAATGGAAGGCACGAAACATCATTTACATATAGAAAGGTGAGGTTTTCTTAGGCCTATTTGGAGTTTCCAACTATTCTCTAATGAGGCTTATACAATTGCAGAGACTTGAACCTTGGTTGGTTAATAGAGTCAACGTGAGAGGTGGCTTGAATATTGTATCTATCCTAGCGAAAGGACTGCCTGTTAGTGAAGATGTGGATTTAGTTGGTGATGCTCAAGAGCTCAAAGCTACTCCACTTTCTAATAAAAGGCTAGTGTTGTTAATTGGGGTTTTCTCATCGGGGAATAATTTCGAGAGGCGTATGGCACTAAGGAGAACTTGGATGCGGTATGATGCCGTACGTTCAGGGGATGTGGTTGTCCGCTTCTTCATTGGACTTGTGAGTAACTGCGAACTATAATCTTTATGAACTTTTCTTTTTGTACCCGGTTTTGCCAGCATCAAATCTACTAAGGTGATCCTTGTTTAGTTGTTTTTAGTGTTTGAACTTCATTGTGCATGCCACCTGATATGCCTCTGTTTAAATTATTTCCAAATTAGAAGCTCTTCATTCTCATAAATGATGAGGGACCAATATCTCATATGAATTCCACTGTTTTGATACTCTTTGGCAAATAACAATTGCTGACCGAAATTCTGCTGTTTTTTGAACTTGCAGCACAAGAATAAAGAGGTGAACTTCAAGCTCTGGAGAGAAGCTGAAGCATATGGAGATATCCAGCTGATGCCTTTTGTTGATTATTACGGCTTGCTCACTTACAAAACCATTGCTATTTGCATCCTGGGGGTATGCTTTTGATGAATCTTTTTTATGCTGTTTCAGTATAATCAACAAGCTATCTTCTTCAAATTGTGAAATTATATCATTCATGAGATTTTACTTGGTATGGATGGAAACTACGGAAACAAGTAGCATCTGGGATTAATGTGAGTCCGTCAATAGATTATTCTGACGACGACATACTAGCCTGCCACCTTGCGTGTTAAAAACGTGATCTTCACAAAATCAGCAAGAATTTTCCAACTAATTCATTCTCTGTGATGTTTATGGGTGCATGAATCAACTTATTTGTTCCTCTGTAACAGACTAAAATACTCCCTGCTAAATACATCATGAAAATGGACGACGATGCGTTTGTAAGGATTGATGAAGTTCTATCAAGCCTCAAGGGAAAGTCTTCTAATGGTCTCCTGTATGGTCATATATCCTTTGAATCAGCTCCCCAGAGGGACAAGGACAATAAATGGTTCATAAGCGATGAGGTATCAACTGAAACATTTATATTCTCTATGGTTGATAAGCAATGAGGAATATTATTGCTTTGTTGTGCTAATGATGCATCTCTGGACAGGAGTGGCCACATTCGTCGTATCCTCCTTGGGCTCATGGTCCAGGTTACATAATTTCTCAAGACATAGCGAGATTTATAGTCAAAGGCCACCAAGAGGAGGACCTCATGGTAACTAAAGCTCCTTCGTTATGTTTTGGACTAGAGAACAAATTTGTTCATGCACTTGGTTTCATATTAATAGTCGATATGCAACTTTCTCTCAATGAATTCTTACGTTACGTGATGATATTTCATACCATCTTAGCTTTTCAAACTGGAAGACGTTGCTGTTGGGATATGGATTGAGCAATTTGAAAAGAAAGGGCAGAAAATAGAGTATGTGCACGATGACCGGTTCAACAATGCTGGATGTGAATCAGATTATATTCTTGCGCATTACCAGAATCCAAGGATGATGCTGTGCCTGTGGGAAAAGCTGCAGAAAGAGCATAAACCTGAATGCTGTGAGTGAGGATCCACCTGCAACAAGTTGTTGAAGAAGATTTTATTTGGATTCATTTTTTAATTTATAGGAGTTGTGATGGGCTTATGCTGATAGTGCTAGATACATAAATATATTGTTTGGACCTTTTGCACACAAGTAAAATTTTCATAACAAGTAAAATAATATATTGGTTATCAATTATATTTTTTAACTTATTAACTTAATTTTAAGTGTAGATAGTTAAGTTAATTGAATATTTTATGTACATAAAATAAATGGACAATAAGTATCAAATTTGAAGTGTTTCCGTCAATTAAATCGTGTGCAGTCAAAGATTTGAGTCAATCAAAGAGCCACATGGAACAAATACATATACGTTTCAATAAAATCAAGATAAATAGTTTGATATTTATCTTTTTAAAAAATATAAATATTAAAGAGGTAATATCTAATTGAACAATGACATTTTGATGTATTTATCATTTTAAAATTAAATTATAAAGAGAGAATACAAAAAGTATTTTAAGTACATCACAACTCTACATCTTTAATATCTATATGAATGAGTCATTGAAACTCATTCAAGACACACAATTGAGACACAAGCAAAAGAATATTCAAGAACTCTCAAAATTCTCTCAAGCGTAAATCAACGAAGATCCATGGCATTCAAAACAAAAATCAAGACATTCGTCGCGGAAATTATTCAAATTCAAAGTTTGATTAAAGAAGAAGTCAGATGATCTGAAATATAACGTTATCAAGACACAAATCCACCTTGGTGAAAGATCAAAATTTCAAATGCATAAAGAAATATTCAAATTCAAGTCAAATATTCGAAATTTATAGCATTTAATTCAGAAACAAGTTAAAAAACCTTGTGTTAATATGTTTTAAAAATAAAAATCAACACTAAAGGATATTAAAACGCTAAGTTCCAACTCCAAAGTTGCCAAGAGGATCCATCCTTGAAAAAAATAAAAAAAATAAAACAGAAACTGTTGTCTATTTTTTTACCTTTAAATATATATTCTTTTTTATTTATGATGATTTATTTATATTTTAATTTGTTGATACGATAAGATAAGACTGACATCCTTAAAAGAGAACATCCCTTGTACCTAAGATTACATAGTGTGAAGAATGAGTTGAATTTTTTTTTTTTTTTTTTTTTTTGAGTGGAGAATGATTTGAATGGGGGAGTGCCAAATCTACACGTATTCAGCCACAAAATATTCAATCAATTAAAAAAAGAATAGGATTGTACAAGTTGTGATTTGTGTTGTACCCCACACACACACACACACACACACACACACACACACACACACACGCATTTACAATAATTTTTTTTTTATAAAATTTAATATAATTATGAATATTTTTTATTATTAATTATAAATAATTATTTAATAATTAGCTCAATTCATTAATATTTTAATATGTTTTTGTTATTTTTTAGTAGTTAACTGATTAAAATGCTCTTGTAAATTGTGAATTGTAATTTTATTTGAATGAATCTTTTCCTTACATTTTTTAATTTTTTGCATTTAACTCGTTAATTTGCTTTAATTATTTTTTTAAAAAAATACAGCAAGTATAAAATTAACTGTTTCATGCCGCTATTTAAAAATTACATAATTTTATGAAAAATTAAGAAATATTTATAATTTTTTAAATAAAATGAAAATTTATTGTAATTTATTTTGTATATAGATATATATAGATATACTAATTAATTAATTAATTAATAAAAAGAAGAGGGCGAAGGTCGCACACGGCACAGCACACCATATAGAAATCTCCAGATTCAGCCGCAACTATTTCTGTAATAATAATTATAAATTCAGAGGGCGCGTGAGTTTACTTTTCCCAGTGCATAATATAAGTATATATATATATAAGAGCAATCCAATTAAGAAACCTAATATCTGTATATAATACTATTCTCTCTATTTCCCCCTTTCTCTTTCTCACACGCAACGCAGCGCAGCGCAAGAACGAACATTCATCTCTGGAGAAAACCCTCCTCAAAATTGTTACTGCCTTTTTCTGATTCGATTTCTACCCAACTGCTATAATCAATCTATCAATTATGGTGGCAGACGCCCAAGTTTTTTGTCATCCAACCCTCGCCGTTCAGTACCTTTGTCTTCCGTCTCCCACGGCGCCCAAAATTGAACCCGATATTTTCGATGTCGCTCCCGACCCTAATGATACGCCGATCTCCATCGACCTCTCTCGTCGTGACTCGGTTCGTATCCATGTCTCTTGATCGTTCCTAATTTGATTTCTTGCTGCTGCTTCTTTTGTTTTTTGTTTTTAATTCTTAATCTCTAATTTCATCTGCTGCTGCTGCTGTTTTTCCCCCCTTCATAATCTGATTCATGATTGTGCCTGTTCCGTTTCTTAGTTTCTTGTTTGTATTTGTTATCTCTGTTTGGTCAAACTGCCTCTTCTTTTCCATGTTTCCCTATTAAATTCCTTTTTGTTATTCTTTTTTTTTTAATCATATAATGGGTTTCTGGCCGATGTTTTAACGTGGCCTTTTCCTGTCCGTGCTTCTTTTTGTTTATAGTTTTGCTCCTTATGTATGGTGTTTGGGTTCAAATTAGGGTTTCTCGTTATGCAGTTATTGGTATTTTTGCTAAGTCATGAGAGTATTACCATGGGGTTTCTTTTGAAAAAAATTCTCCGTTTTGGTTGCTCCTGCACGCTCTATCCTGGTCCAGGAAGTGTTATTGTGTTTGGATTCAAATTAGGGTTTTTCTTTATGCAGTTATTGGTATGAGTTTCTTTCTGCTAAGTGATGAGAGTATTACCATTGGATTTCGTTTGAAAAAAATTCTTGGTTTTGGTTGCTTCTGCACGCTCTTTCCTGGTCGAGGAATTCTAGTCAAAAGGTTTTGGTTTAGGTTAGAATCATGAAGATTGTATCTTAGAAGCTCAAGCTACATTGATTTCGCTTAATCTCAGTCAAAAGGTTTGATATTTATACTGAATTGGACTATAATTTTGCTGCGCTTGCTTGGATTAAGAAGAATTCAGGGGGCGGGTAGGGTATCATCTTGTTGAACTTCTACTCCATGTTTTCTTACCTAGCCAATCACGTGGCAATTTTATGGTATGCCTTGGAGCATGAAAAAATCACTTGACTTGTGAAAATCCAATTGAATAGTTTATCTTTAGGCCTTTACGGTTAGGCTTTACTTTTGTTTTCTTGATATGTTTCACAATTGCAGTCTAACAAGATTTCTTTCCTCTCATCAGGCTCTGAGCTGCTCCACGAGTATACAGACCACTGCAATTTTTGATTCTACAGCCAGAAAGTATGCTCCAAAAATCCGTTCCGGTAGCCACACTGATATTGGGCCTCGCAGTTCTAACGAGGATGAGCACATTCGGATTGATGACCTATGCACTCACTTGGGATCCAACTATACTTGGCCCGAGTCAAGTTCTTTTTATGCTGTATTTGATGGTCATGGTGGCCGTGATGCAGCAGTTTACATGAAGAACAATGCAATGAGATTTTTCTTTGAGGATGCTGAATTGCCTCAAACAGCTGATATTGATGAAAAGTTCTTGCAGGATTTGGAAACGTCTCATCGCAAATCATTTTTACTAGCTGATCAAGCATTGGCTGATGAGCGCTGTATTATCGATTCATATTGCGGAACAACAGCACTTACTGCACTGGTTCTTGGAAGGCATCTGCTTATAGCAAATGCTGGCGACTGTCGTGCTGTTCTCTGTAGGAAAGGAGATGCTGTTCAGCTATCACAAGATCACAGGCCCTCTTGTCAGGTGGAACGACAAAGGGTTGAGAATTTGGGTGGTACTATTGAATATGGATACTTGAATGGTGAACTTGCTGTTACTCGAGCTCTTGGAGACTGGTACATGAAACTCCCATTTGGATCTGCATCACCGCTTACAGCTGAGCCAGAATTTCAATGGACTTTGTTGACCGAGGATGATGAATTCTTGATAATTGGATGTGATGGGATTTGGGATGTTATATCGAACCAGGAGGCAGTTAGCCTAGTACGTCGTGAGCTTACATCATAATGACCCGCAGCAGTGTGCCAGAGAGCTCATCAATCAAGCATTAATGCGGGATACATGCGACAATGTGACAGCCATTATTGTGTGTTTCTCTTCCCCTGAGAGTCAGGACTCAGTTCCTTCTCGAAGGCCAAGATTTAGACTTTGCATGTCTGAGGAGGCAAGGAGCAAGTTGAGGAGCTTATTAGAAGGCAATTGAATGCAAATTCATTGGTATAAGTGCTTGCCTTGGGCGGACTGGTAGAGCTAAAGCAAAGATTGTTTGTACAGATGATGATTACATCTATGATTCTTTGAGTCTATTTTGAGATGGCAATAGATACAAGTGGGGAAAGTAACCCTGAGGTGTGTTAGGAGTAGAGTGAAGATAAAGTTTTGGTAGCTGGAGAGTTATGCCAGAATATTATTTTGATTAAAACAGTTTTGATGATGATGGGATTTACATTTGTATTATTGGATTTTACATGTTAATTTTCTGGGCAGAAAGCGAAGAGAAATTGTTAGTTTCTTGTACTACATGCCGATAAGATTTGATTGATTGATAGAGGCAGAGGCGGGGGGGCTATCTATGTGCCAGCGGCTGCTCATCCACCCATACTGATTCTAATCTGATCCATACAATAGGTAGGGAGTATTGGTGTTGGAATTGGGGTGCGGAATATGGTTTGGTTTGAGACCAATACATATTATAATAATAATAATAATAATAGTAATAATAGATTATTATCTACAGCAAGAATTGGTAATTGTTCTCCGTATTTGAGATGAGAAAACTAATAATAATAATAATAATAAATAAATGTATGTAATAGAAAGAAAAAGCATTGTGGGTAATAATTCTACTGCCTCAAATTCAATTCGGGCAGACGTTTTAAAATTCTCGTCCAAGTTAGTGAGTGAGGCATACAATTCGGACCATGACAAACGCCCTCCGTCCGATATCCCTGGAGTCAACAACTCAACGGTTGCGATGAGTTCTCACTCTCTCAAACAAAAATAAAAACACACACTCAGTAGTATTATACCTCTTCCAAGTTGTAAAGGCTCAACAGTGGTTCGGTGCGTTCCACATTCTTCAGGAAAAAAGCAAAAAGGAAGGAAAGCTATGGCGATGGCGAGTATTGCTAGGCGTAGAACCGCCAATCTGTTTTCTTCATCTTCAAAGCATCTCTACAACTACTCCTGGATTCTCACCAGGGGATTCGCCTCGGGATCTGATGACAACGACGTCGTCGTTATTGGCGGCGGCCCTGGTGGTTACGTCGCCGCTATCAAGGCCGCCCAGCTTGGCCTCAAGACCACTTGCATCGAGAAGCGTGGGACCCTCGGCGGCACCTGCCTCAACGTCGGTTGCATCCCTTCCAAGGTGCGTCTCTGTTCCGAGATTTATCATCCTCTGTGTCTATGTCAATCCCCATGTTTTCGGATCTTTGCAAATTTCTGTGCTGCTTATTTCTGTTGTTTATTTTCCTCTTTTTACTTCTTTAATTGGCATATACGAATCAGAGAAATTGTGCTGATTAGTTAGTTTAGGAGAGTATGAGCTGTGAGAAGTTGTTTCTTACACGATGGTTGCTGAGAAATGATCTCTAAGTCATTCTGTTTTTCCCCTCATTTCATTTGATGATTCAGGGATATGAATTTTGGTGAGCAATCTCGAGTTGGAAATATGAATTTCCCTTGCAAGTAACATGAATGTCTCTATTGACTGATAATTTGAGGCTAATTGGTGATTACTTATAAATATGGTGATGCCGAGGCAGTTGGCTGGCCCATGTATTTTGTGTCGAGTGAAAATACTTTTACTTGCTATTTAAGTATACTTGAATATATGCATATGCCAACCCTTTTCGGTGATGGATAAATGATTAACACTGGGTTGTGGGGAAAGGGGGGGTGGTGGTGGTTAAGATTGTATTTTCCTGACCTTTTCTTTAGAAATCATTTTTGTGCTCGACCTAGTCCTTAGGAAGTACCAAAAAATTTAAACTAGGTGCATCAAAGAAAGAATGCATGTCCAATTTTGAAGCCAATACGATGATGTTCATTGTTTTGCTCCTTTTATGAGACACCATTCGTGGACTATGTAAGTGATTGTTATTTCTCTTTGATTTTTGGGGTTGGGGAAAGGTGAGATGCCACTTACGCATTGTTCTTGTGACATTTAGTTCACACCTTTGTAGAAAAACTTGCCCTACTTTCTTTTTGCTCCTCTTCACTGTTTTCCATCTTTAATCTTCTTTTAATTATTATCAGAGGTTCTCAGGGGTTGGAATTAGTATAGACTATAGTCAATGAGACTTGCTTCTGATTTGCCCCTCACTTCAAAGGGTCCGCAAGAACTGTGTTATCATCTTGATTATCATCAGAACATCTTTAGTGAAAGATGTTTGAAGCTTTATAGATCTTTTATTTCAATGGAACTGTTGCATATGGTCTTGCTTCCTTGGAACATTCATGAACCACTATGATTGATTTTCCATTTTAAATGCAAGCAACACTAAAGTTTAATGCCTGAAACACCTTCTTTTGAAGACATGTCATAGCAAGCTACTATTTTATCTGTGTTTCTGGGTAATTGTATAATTCAAGTGTATTTGGAAAATAAAAATGGTGAAGTAAATATCCTCTTTTCCTGAACTGTTTATCTATCTGATAGTATTTTGAGATTTCACTTTGCATGAGTGGCATGATGCTATTGTGTTTTAAGTTGTACTAATTGCCTGTATATTCAAATACCTTTTGCAGGCATTGCTTCACTCCTCCCATATGTATCATGAAGCCAAGCATTCATTTGCCAGTCATGGTGTAAAGCTTGCTTCTGTTGAGGTCGATCTGCCGGCCATGATGGCCCAAAAAGATAAAGCTGTTGGTAATTTGACTAAAGGTATTGAGGGTCTATTCAAGAAGAACAAAGTGAGCTATGTCAAGGGGTATGGCAAGTTCCTTTCTCCTTCTGAAGTTTCTGTCGATACTCTAGAAGGTGGTAACACAATTGTGAAAGGGAAGCATATTATAATAGCTACCGGTTCTGATGTCAAAAGTCTGCCAGGCATAACTATTGATGAAGAGAGAATTGTATCATCTACTGGAGCTTTGGCCTTGAAAGAGGTTCCTAAGAAACTTGTTGTTATAGGAGCTGGCTATATTGGTCTTGAAATGGGTTCTGTCTGGGGGCGCCTGGGGTCAGAGGTTACTGTTGTTGAATTTGCATCCGACATTGTTCCGACCATGGATGGTGAAGTCCGTAAACAATTTCAACGTTCACTTGAGAAGCAGAAGATGAAATTCATGCTCAAAACTAAGGTGGTCTCTGTGGACACCACGGGAAATGGTGTGAAATTAACCCTTGAACCAGCAGCTGGTGGTGATCAGACCACTCTTGAGGCTGACGTTGTTCTTGTTTCTGCTGGTAGAACTCCATTTACTGCTGGACTTCAATTGGAGAACATAGGGGTTGAAACTGATAAGGCTGGCCGGATCTTGGTGAATGAGCGATTTGCCACCAACATACCGGGTGTTTATGCCATTGGTGATGTTATTCCTGGGCCTATGTTGGCTCACAAGGCTGAAGAAGATGGTGTTGCCTGTGTCGAATATATTGCTGGCAAGGAAGGCCATGTGGACTATGATATGGTTCCTGGTGTTGTTTACACACACCCTGAGGTGGCATCTGTTGGGAAAACTGAGGAACAGGTGAAAGCACTTGGAGTTGATTATCGTGTAGGCAAATTTCCTTTCATGGCAAACAGCAGGGCAAAGGCAATTGATGATGCTGAGGGACTGGTCAAGATACTTGCTGAGAAGGAGACAGACAAGATTTTGGGTGTGCACATCATGGCACCAAATGCTGGGGAGCTTATTCATGAGGCTGTTTTGGCGTTGCAGTATGGAGCATCAAGCGAGGACATTGCTCGCACATGCCATGCTCATCCAACAATGAGTGAGGCACTAAAGGAGGCTGCTATGGCCACTTATGACAAGCCCATTCACATTTAGAAGCCATGGATAATCTTGTCATTTTGTTTGGGTTAATTCTGAGAGTTCTGGATTGAAGTTGGCGCAGGATTTCTTGATTCCTGACACTTACTCTACTTGATCAAGTGATTGAACACGATTTTTTTTTTCTTCTTCCTTGACTTCCAATTGTTATTGTCATACAACTGTACACTTGGATGCTTCTCACATGAAATGAGGTAATAACATCATGAGCAGTGTAAAATTGAGCTTGTACGACATTGATATGTGATTCATATCGGTGGGATTATATTTATAATTGCTGTGGAATACATTGATTTCACCTTAATATGTGCATTTGGATTTTTGAGTATACATCAGTCAAAATCATATCTTATATAGAAGTGCTTCATTTGATTTGATGCATTTTTCTCCTCCTTTTAGGGCCCCGAAATCATTGAGAATAATAATGTTAGACTTTGAGATTATAGCTTTCTAGGAGTTGGATTGGGAATATATCATGCTCTTGTACCGTGTTGACTTAGACACCATCATTCTCTAGTAATATAGCCTAAGTCAACACATATCGTTCTCTAGTAATATTTGTTCTTGTTCGATAACATACATATGCTTATATGTTCAGGATGGAGGTCGTGGCCGACTTAAGATGAATAGCATCAAGGAGATCCCAGGTGCCGTCAAAATAATCTTGATACATTGGTAACATTAAAAAAGAAACTGTTCTCAGGGACATCACACATCTCTTATTTAATGGAAACGGAAACAGACTTCCTGATTCAGACTGGAAAACAGAAACGTCCAATATTGTAGCTTCAGAGTTGGACCTTTGTAGGCTTGTAATCGACTACAATGACTTTCTCAAATTGAGGCAGTAACATATTTGCAAACTCAACATGGTCTGGGTGAGCAATATACTCAGTAATGCCTTCTGTGCTCTCAAACGTGGATTCAAAGACATGAGTAAAACCCTGGTGCAAGTTCTCTTGGCTCACATCTTTACCCCTGTCACACCACCACAAGACATTGAGACTTGACTTTGCCAAAAATCTACCTTTCATCACTTGCACATAGCTAGATATTGGATGATCATGTATTGTTGGGAACATTGGCTACCAACCAACAAATTAGAGCAAGCAAGCAAATTCGCTAAGGCATATACATAAATTGAGAAACTCACAATGGCAAGGAAGTAGGCAAAACCATGAAGACACAAACAACTTTAAACTAGTTGACGATTTACAGTCATTCTTTTTGTTCTTATAAGAACTTGTCTTAGAACCATTCTGTGCATACAAGAGCATATACTAAAGCTTCCATATCTACAAACTACCAAATGGGGAGAAAGCAAAATCTTCACTTTTTCTTCTTGTTCTGTACTTCAATTTGACTTCAAGACAACTAACACAAAATCATTGGCTATGAACCTTCAGAGATAACCTCTAAGGAACATATACAGGTATTTTTGGTGGTTGATGAACAAACATGAAGATGATGATATAGGAAAGAATCAGAACTAAATGCAAAGTGTATGCTATGGACAGTAGTATGTGTAGGTAATTCCTTGAAGAAGAGGTATGTATATCCTGTGAGAAATAAAAGCCTGAATAAGTAGAGCACCGACGCTGCAAGGGCACCATTTTTCTCATCTAATCAATATCGAAATGTCTCCTGGAACTGATACAGCTCAAAGTCTAATCCAACTCCATAATGCGACTCCATGAGGAAAATAGAAGCATTGAACTTCAAAGAGTTAAAACGATCTTAAAAGCATTGAACTTCAAAGAGTGAATTATGAGCAATATGAAGAACTTTGTTAGAAGAAAAGAAATGAAAATATTCAATTGTTGTATAACAAGAACCCTTAAGTGTGCAACCACACATACTATCAAACATAATCTTCGAGAAAAAAAAAAAACAAAAACAAAACACGTTTAAGATCTCAAATGCGCAGATCCCTGTATAGCCCTAATTCAGGGCCCTTTTTCTTTTTCTCTCTCTTTATTGAGGCATTACAAAGCTAACTATGCAATTCAATAGTCGATTCAAGAAAAGGGGAAAATATCTCCATTGAGCAATAAAAATTGAATCTTTACACACGATCGAACTAAATTTCCTCAGTGTGAGTGTGTGTGTGTGGGGGGAGGGGAGGGAGGGAGAGAGAGAGAGAGTACCATCTGAAAGCCTTCATGGAAGGAACAAGATTGACTAGGTTGGCATAATGTTTGATGTAATTTTGAATTTGTTGTTCGGAAATGCCTTCTTTGAACTTTGCAAGCAGAATGTGCTTCACCTCTCCATTTCCCTCCTCCATTTCTTCTCTTCTTTTCCCTTTCACTAGTTTCTTGTGGTGGTAGGAGTGTGTGTTTCTCTCACTTCCTATCAGCCTAATATACTACAGCAGGCCCACCCCCACCAACCCTCTACAGAAAGAATTAAATAAAAAATAAATCAAGCAATACCACTTAATGTACATCGATTTGTAAATAATACAAACTTGTTAATGTCAAATATACAACCATGAATCAAGAAATCTACTGCTTGATGGCCTTCTTTTGTTACATTCTCCATGCCTACTGAAATCAACAAGTAATTTATTACACACAGAAGCAATTCAGCTTAAGTTTTGGGACGTGGCTGCACGAATTCTTGCTTCTTTTTCCCTTTGGGTAGTTTGTCAATTGTTAATAAAACTCAAAAGAAACAAACGACCACATAAATTATTACATGTAAGCTTGGAAACGATCCCAGAAAGTAAATAAACAAAAGCAAACTCCAGAAAGAATTACAGCAGAGTATGATATTATCAAACAAGACATTCTCTGCTTCATGATGAATAGGTGTGGCAGCGTGATTGATTCAGAGTTGGACGGGGGTCGGGTGGTAATCAACAGTGATGGCTATCTCCAGCAGAGGGCGTAGTATGTTTCCGTATGCTACATGATCTGGATGGGAGAGATACTCTGCTACTCCTTGCGTGCTTTCGAATGTGGACTCAAAAACATGAGTAATACCTTGATGCAAGTTTTCTTGGCTCACATCCCTACCCCTGCAGGCATCCATTCCCCACACCACATCATTATCAAATTTTGTATGTGTCATTACACACTACTCATAACTTTACAATCTTAGTTATACACACACACACATATATATATATATATATATATATATATATATATATGCATGTTTTTATGTAATTGACGAAAGGAATAATGCTCAGTAGTACCATCTGAAAGACTTCATGGAAGGTATGAGGTCAACAAGATTTGCATATTGCTTTATGCATTCTTCAATTTGTTGCTCTATACCTCTTCTTTGAACTTTGCCAGCAACATGTGCTTTACTTCTCCTTTTCCTTCCGCCATTACTTACTGAATTCTCTTATTACTCACTCTCTCTCTCTTTCAGTGATCTATGTTTGTGTGTTGAGCACCACCACTTGTGTTCAACTCTCATATATACCATAAGTTAATTCATTATTTTATGGTGCATGTGGCTCGCAAGCAACATTAAACGTGTGACTCCAATTATATATCTCAGGCATGTCACCATTTACTACCTAATCAACTAACAAACAAGATGTGTGAAATATTTGCATTTCCTTCTAAGTGCATCATGTTGAATCTGACCTTCTCTTGAAAATTATTTTACACGTCATTTGTACAATATATATACACCCATATGTTTAAATATATGTTAAAGAGAATACGACGAGATGCTTTAACATTTTTTAAGTAGAATTATTATACTTGGTAATTATGTAACATCTTTTATAGCTTTCTTGAAATATAAACATTAAGTTCCCTTTCTTCTTATGCTCAACCAAACCTTGTAGTAAAAAATTAGGATACAGTTAGCAATTAACTCAAACTGAATTCTACAGGAAAGTTATTACAACATAAATTGTCAAGAATTAACATCAATCTCAACCTAGCTAGTACCGATGAAAGCATACAGATAAAGTAGCAACTTTTGATTGTTATTCGACATTAACTAACAAACAACAGTAGAAATAATAGCTTAGCTAGCTGTTCTGATACTACTGAGTGAACATAATTAGGCTGCTGATGGTGCACTAACATATTGAACAACATTGGCCTCTTCAACCATTGATGCTGATGTTTTTCCTTCCTCAGATGAGCCTTCATTGCACCAATCCAACGAATCATCACGGTATATATCCCACCATTTTTTCACTAGCATCTTTATGTCTTCTCTTTGCATGTTTTCTTCCTTTCCTGTGAATCTCCACGGCTTTGCTCCCTGCAATATAAATACGCAACAACGTTCTTAGTTTGTCACAGCGTATTCTGTGTCATATATGTCATCGTACAATCGACGAATGAAGTTTGAACTTACTGCTGCACAATAGTGAACAACCTTGACATTGTCAAGATCAACGTTTTCAGGATGTCGCCAAAGCATAGCTAAAACAAGGTTGTAAACCAATGGGATTGGCCGGTATATCTCCCTAAAGAACATGTTAAGAAAGTCCTGCACACATCAATTCATTCCATAACCATTCAGAATTTCACAAAAAACTTGATGCTAGAACAAGAACATACATTTCTTGAGAAACACAGGGTTGAAACAATTGTCTGATTACCTGCTCTGCAAATGAAGTAGGAGGAGTGACTTGGAGAGTTTCCAAAAGACTGTGATAAGTCAAAAAGCTCGGCTCAAAAACGAACATTCCAGCATTGAAGTACAATGGTGGTGGAGGACCCATCTCTGGCGGCCACTCAACTTTCTCCGGGCACTGCTGACAGTAACCTATCTGGTATTGAGGTGTTGCACTCCATGTTTTCTCACAGAAGCAGTCCATAACAGCATAAAAGTAACCATCTGGATACTCAAAAAGGTGATCAATATTGCTGAAAACTTGGATATCTCCATCCAAGTATATCATCTTGCTATACTCCACAAACTGCAAAAACATTAATAGTTCAATTGTATGTACATATGATGACTTGTAAGTAATTCCAGATACAAAACACACATAAAAGTCATATATACGGACCTCCCAAATCCGGAGTTTTGAATAGTTGATGACATAATATGCCATGGCAAATTGAGCATGATTTGGTGGAGGATAAACAGGCTCGATTTCACGAACTATACACCCTTGAGACTCTAAAATCTTGCAATGATCTACTGGAACATCTGGCAAAACTGCTACAACCAGAGGGCACTTGGATTTCGCCTTCCTCAAACCCTTAGCTAAACCAACCACACCTTTCACATAGTCACCGTTTCCTGCCAAGAATGTGACATAAGCCCTGTTGCCCTTAGACTCCATTTCCATTTCAGTGAGCTGTTAACAATCTCTATAGTTTTAGTTTTCGTTTTCGTTAGTAGAACAACTTATGTAAATGTATAAAGGATCTCCTACAGTACAACTTTGAATTAATCAATGCATATGTCAAACATATGGAGTCTCCTCCTTATATAGTTGTAGCATGTAACAGTGCCGTGCAAACCTGATGTGGGCAAGTGCATGATTGATCAATAATACTTTGAAAAAGATTGTGATTCTTCTGACACGTATCCTTTGAATTTTTTATACCATTATTTCTGTCAGCTTATTCTTCAAGAATATGTTTTTCGACTTAATTTGGACATTAGTTAATTTGTCTACACATCTCATCCAACCCAGGATAAGTGATCAGACAGATAATAACATGTTATTATTAACTCAACTCTCATTTACATTTTCTTTTCCTATAGAATAGTATTTTGTTAGAAATATC
This sequence comes from Sesamum angolense, assembly GCA_034509725.1. Taxonomy (NCBI): domain Eukaryota; kingdom Viridiplantae; phylum Streptophyta; class Magnoliopsida; order Lamiales; family Pedaliaceae; genus Sesamum; species Sesamum angolense. The sequence continues at coordinate 10,838,719 of JACGWL010000014.1, forward strand.
AGTTTTTGTTTGTTGATAGGAATAGATAGACCGGTAAAATATCTTGTAATGTTACAATATGATTATCATATCAGAGAGTTAAGAAGATGCAACATATGATACACTTGATGCAATCTTTCATTTTGGTCAAGAGTTTTCTGGAATTAAGGGTATGTGTTTAATCACAAAATTAAAGTCAAGTCTGCTCAACCTGAAAAAGAGAAATGACTTTGGATTTTTTTCTCATTTGTCTTTTAGATCGTCCACCGTGCCACAGACTTGAACGAACTCTTGATTTCTTTTTCTCCTCCAAAGATATCATCTCATAATTGGCTGAAAATTGCCTAACAAGATACGTTGAAAAAGTTCCCATTAGGACTCCACGAATACAACGTTCCATACGGTTTAAACGTTGAAATCGTGCATCTACGGTTCGCTATTCTTGCTTGAGCAGCTGAAACAAGATACTGTATATGTATATCATACAGAGTACAATAACAAGTCAAGTTTAATTAAATCTGTTAGGTAGTCAAAACTTGCATGTACGAATAATCCTTGAATGAAATATCTTGTAGCTTACAAGATCACAATTCTCTGCAAGATGAAGACAAAAGGTTGGCTTACAATGGAATCACATATAGCATGCCGCGTGTACAAAGTAGAAGAAATTTCAGATAACTATTAGTGAAATTGAGATATTGACACACAGAAAAATTCGAATTCATGACACCAAAGGGCAAATATCATTTTCAAGTTTATGCACCGTTCGCATAGAATTTAAGGCCTGGAGATGGCTGCAACTTCTGGCTAACATGTGTGCATGGCTTTATCAGAGGGAAGGAATCTGCCAAAAACTAGGTGGAATGGGACCTTGTAATATTCACAAGAGTTAATTGGTTTGATGAAAATCATCACTGGGACTTTGGAAGGTAGTTGGCTGTTTTCGTTTTCTCTACTTAATTGTCTATGGTTGATTGGGGCAAGAAGAAGGAACACACAAAAGAAATCTTGAATGTCTTAGTTACATTTAGGAGGATTACTAATAAAAAGAAAACACGCACACACACAAAACAATAACAATAACACCATGTTTTTCATTTAAAAATCTGCAAACAGAATCATCAGTGTTATTACTTGATCCCTGTAGGATAAGACTGACTTAATCTTCATGTGTTCATATACAGACATCAGTATTGAAAGAACAGCCAAGAACATTTTGCCATCTTCTTCAAGAATGTTGTTCCTCTTAGAAGTTCTCTGTTACTTTGGTAAACAAACAAAGCTAAGTGCTTAAAGACAGGATAATATTAAAAATCTAATTTCAACAGGCAACCAGGATCACTACAATACTCCAAAAATCGAAAGCCACAAAAACATGCAAAAAGGGCCAAAGATTAATGTTAACTGGAATTCACTTGGGCCAAGTTGTCAATAAGCCCAAGCTTTCTATCCACAGTAGAACATTTCATGTTTGGGGCCAATGTCCATATATACACACAGGCGAAACAAAGAAAAGCCCAAATTTCAGACCACAGTCGGTGGGACCCTCGTCTTCCCTTTCTCCTTACCTTATCCCACGCAAATTTCATCACTGCGTCTGTGTGTGCGAGCGGAAATCTTGATAACATAGGCACAGTTCTCTCCCGCTCTGTGGAAACGAAAAAAAGATGGCATCTTTAGCACAACAATTTGGTGGACTGAAGTGCCCGCCAATCTCAACCACAATGAACAAATTCTCCAGTTGCAAGAATCATTGCTACACACTGCTGCCCAGGAGGAGAAGCATAATTTCAGCAGCATCACCTGTTCTAGCAGATGCACAGACAAGAGAAAGAATGAAACTAAAAGAGATGTTTGAGGACGCATATGAGAGGTGCCGTACAGCCCCCATGGAAGGTGTGGCTTTCACTATTGACGATTTTCATTCGGCCATTGAAAAGTATGATTTCGACTCTGAAATTGGCACCAAGGTGAGATTTTTTGCATTCTTGTAAATGTCTGTGTTGTGTGTGTGTGTGTGTGAATGTGGAAGTTTGAGCGTGTTTCTCTGTTTCTGTTATAGGGTTGTGATCTAGAATGAGGGTAATATATGTGCAGGTAGTGGGAGCAAACATTTGCAGTCATTCTCATAATGTCGCAATTTTTCTAACCATATATTCTTTTATGTAAACTTTCACGTTAGAAAATCTACTTTTTTTCTTCTGTGGAGTACTTCTGTTGTATGATTTATCTTCCTCATGTATAATAAATAGACAAAGAATGAAAAATAAAAAGCTTTACATAAAAAAATTGAGAGATAATTTCTTTCTTTCTTTCTTTCTTTCAGGTGAAAGGAATGGTTTTCAATACAGATGGAAATGGAGCATTAGTTGACATAACTGCAAAATCATCGGCATACTTGTCTGTCAAAGAGGCATGCATCCATAATATCCGGCATGTGCAAGAGGCTGGCATAGTTCCCGGTATGCGTGAGGAATTTGTAATTATTGGGGAAAATGAGGCTGATGATAGTTTAATCTTGAGTCTACGTTCAATTCAATATGATCTTGCATGGGAAAGGTGCAGACAGCTTCAAGCTGAAGATGTTGTTGTCAAGGGTAAGGTAGGTTTCTTCCAAGCATAACTTCTGTCTGTGTCTCTGATAATTTACTTGTGGAAAATTATGACAATTCATTTCGCAGTTTCTTTTATAATGTCACATTTTCAGGTAGTAGCCTTTAGTGTATAATGATCTGTATTGACAATCTAATCCAATGTTATATTATTTTCAATGTAAAACTTTTCAACCAAGACTTAATTTAATTCAAGTTTCATTTCTTTCAATATGCAGGTAGTGGGGGCAAACAAAGGTGGAATAGTGGCATTGGTGGAAGGCCTTCGTGGTTTTGTTCCGTTTTCACAAATCTCGACGGTTAGTACTTCATTTTGAGTTTGACATGCTAATTCCCTCCCTTACCCCCAACCTATGGTCATGGCTTTTTGTGTTTGTTTACTTGCTGTTTGTTATGGGTTTGTTCTGCAACAAAATTCTGAGATTCAGTGTCTAGAGAATCGTAGTGATGCAATGAAGTTACTCAAAAAAGCTTGAGTTCTTTCTCTTTTCATGTCTCCACTCCATTTAAGTTTTGCTGAAATCCATTCTGGTGCAATTATTCTAAGCACCTTTTATTGTTGACTGAAAAGTTATTAAGATCACCAGTGATTGTTTTTCAGAAATCAACTGCAGAGGAACTTCTGGAAAAAGAACTTCCACTTAAATTTGTGGAGGTTGATGAGGAACAATCCAGGCTAGTCCTCAGTAACCGCAAGGCCATGGCTGATAGTCAGGCACAGCTTGGAATTGGATCTGTAGTTATTGGCACTGTTCAGAGCCTGAAACCTTACGGTGCCTTTATCGATATAGGTGGAATCAATGGCCTTCTGCATGTCAGCCAGATTAGCCATGATCGTGTCTCAGATATTGCTACTGTTCTTCAGCCTGGTGACACTTTGAAGGTACCTTTTGCTTCCTCGTTTTCTGCTTACATTCAACTTTCCGAAGAACTTTTAGGCATCTGCTAAATCTTGCTGTAGGTAATGATACTCAGCCATGATCGTGAGAGGGGCCGAGTGAGCCTCTCTACAAAGAAGTTAGAGCCTACTCCTGGTGACATGATTCGTAACCCAAAGCTGGTCTTTGAGAAGGTAAAATTTTGTCAAGTACTTCACATGATATAAACAATATATTCTTCATTGCTTTAGTTTTCTGGTTTTTGCTTATGTTCAATCAAGACTTGGGTTTGCATCTCATTTAAAATAAATAAAGTACCGAATTAACGTGGTTCATAATGCTTCCTGCATTTTTCAATTGAATACAAAGCAAAATGGCGCAAGACATTGTTTTATTATGCTTCTGTATGGAGTCGTAAGTCTTCCCTGCATCCTACTGTAACTGAAGCATGCTTATGAAGCTTATGACTTGTTCTGGCAGGCAGAAGAAATGGCTCAGACTTTCAGGCAAAGAATTGCCCAAGCAGAAGCCATGGCTCGTGCTGACATGCTGAGATTCCAGTCTGAGGTAATTGGGATTATCATCTAAGTTAATTTAAGAGAAATAAAAGCCAAAAACGTTACAAATTGTTCTGCACATAATATTTAGCAATCGCTGTGTATATTCGACTGGTTTGAGCTTGCCTTTGTTGCTGGTTTCACTTCACACTATAAGCCTGGATATGCTGTCTTGCCTAAAAAGATGCAAAAATTAGAATTGTGGGGGGTTTTCGTTTTGCGTATATCACTTGCCCCTGCTATATGAAAACTTCTTAACCACTGTTCATATGCATCTTCAGTCACCAGAAGAGGAAAAAGCACATAGAATTGAGACCGTGGCTGTGGTGTCAGTGTTAACAAGTCGAAACACCATTTAATGATCAATTTCAAGACATTATAAGTGAATAGTCATATGTTTTGGTTTGTCAGCGCCCATGATGTTGCTATATATCAGGTTTAGATTTGGTTTTGATATTCTTTCTTTGTTTCTTGATTCTTCAAACAGAGCGGATTGACCCTGAGTTCTGAAGGCATCTTAGGACCTCTATCTTCAGACCTGCCAGCAGAAGGTTTAGATTTAAGTGAACTCCCCCCGGCTGAAGATTAATCAAGTTGCACATTCCCATTTCTTGTCATCTGGTGAAGGACTTTTTAGAGGTTTTGTAGCTTTTCAGCAGTATGTGGAACCTAACCTCAGTCTTGTAACTATGGACGGATATCTCCATTATACATTATTCATTTTATTCAGCGTTCGTGCTCTATTGTCTCCAAAAGAAAAAATAAATCATCCAACTGCTGGTACTCAGAATTTCTTTGATACAAACTCCTGCTTTCATTCCTAAAGTTCCCTTAATTTACAAAATTAGTTCCAAAACTTTGCGTGCATGATACACTGAACCACTTAATTGTTGAGACAGACATGTGGAACTGCCAGTCAATTGTTTATTAGTGTCTGACAAGCATTAGCTTTCTGCTTTGCTTGCTTTCTTGTTTTTCTTCTGCTTTTGCTTCAGCTGAGTGAGGCCTGCTGCTGAGACCTTCACATTACCAATTATAGCAGCAACAAGCTCAGGATCTGTGCAAGCCTTCATTAATTCCTTCTCTCTGGTTGTTGCCTCCGGCATGTGACTAAACAAATTCATGGCCGTCTTGGCCGCTGCATCAAAATTGAAGATTAAGTCAATACAATTTTCTGCAAAGGCTCAAGCGAAAAAATGGCTACAATTCGTAGCATTGACATCAATACCTTTTCCTTTCTTTAATGTGCCTGGAATTATCTTGACACGGTATTTATATGATTGTAGAGCGTTATAAGGACCACAGACAGGTACTGCATACAATAAGACGTCATTAGGCAATGGATTTCCAGTTAGGTAGTCCACATCATTTAGTTTCTCTTTCTCTTCTTCACCAATCTCATGAATATCATCTTCCTCCATGGTCACCCTGTCCATCTCACTGGCTGTTCTATGTATCTCACCATCAGCTTTACTCCGCAAAGTTTCATCTGGATGTTCCGGGCAATCTCGAGACATATGACCCGCCTTCTTACATTTGTAACAAATCTTTGAGGCATCTGAGGGTACTGCAAGCAAAGGCAGGAAAATCTTTGTATCTCAATGCCATCATCAACAGAACACCAGCAAGTTGAGATTGAGTAAAGCATAAATGTACAATCACCAGAACTGTAATAAATAGAACTTCACCACATGTATATAATGGTTAGAATGAAGCCACTATTAATAGTTTAAGAAACTAATGAAAGAACTATACCAAAGTTGCCCAAAAGTTCTAAGTAATTGCAAAACCAATCAAATCTACAATGGATTTATATACGTATATGTGGTTCCATCTTCTGCACATTTATGGAATTGGAACCCGGAAAACTATTAGATAAGTATATGACAGATCCATAATGTCATTCCTCACATTATTTAGTTGCTGACTAAGCTTTGGCAAAGATAACATGGAGAAATCTACACTTTACATATCAAATTTTCAGACCTCATATTGATATCACAGACGGCTGGTATAAAATGACTATTCCTCATGTAAAATTGGCAGTTCAAAACAAATTGTTTTGTAGCTTTGTTATTTTCCCCTCCATACAGCTTTATTCCACAAACAAATGGGGAGGGAGAAGTAGAAGACCAAATTAAAATAATGAGTATGATATCAGTTTCACCAGGTAACTGAGTCGTGGAAAGTAAATAAAATAACTTTTCTCTCGTTATCAGCATAATAGTTAAAAGAACCTGCAGCCAGTTTTGCTTCTTTTTCTGCAGTGGGCTTTTCACTAGCAGACTTCTCAATGTTCTTCTTGGACTTCCCAGCAGCCTGCAGATTACTTTGTATGTCAATAAGCCACTAATTTATGAGGTACGATAAAGTACTAGTCTCTTTTACAAGGGCTCCAAGAACTGTAGTTAAAATTTAAAAGGTCAACAATTACCCGTTCCTTTGTAAGTGAGTGACCATACCTTCCTCTGTGCCCTTTGACATAACAAAAACATAAACTCTGTTTGGAGTTAATTCAATTAACATTTTTGGAAATATCTTCTTAAAATGTTTTGAGAAGATTATGCTGGGGAATATGCAGACACGAAAATATAGTTGGAGGAGTGAGTTGTAACCTTCGACAATTTGAGTTGATAGGTCGATTTGATATTTTTGAGCAAAAGTATTTCATTTACTTGATCAAAGAATATTTTTTCTAAAAACGGGTTTGCGGGTCTGCAAAAATATAGAAAATTAAGGTGGATTGTTGGGAAATAGGATTGTTCTTTAAAAAGGTTTCAAGAACATTTTGTGAGAATATGCCAAACCAGATACGTTTTCATTTTGGAAGCATGAAAATAATTTGGCAAACTGAATCCAGAAACAGAGTAAATTTCACACAAAGAGCAGCAGTGTTTAACTATGATTGACATACACATAGATTACAAAGGTCATAAAGAGAGTTATGGAGAACCTACCATATCTAAAGAATTGATAGTTAATGATCAACTAAGGCAAGATTTGTGCAGCAATACTTACAGCCAAGAGAGCCATTCTAATGCTTCGCTCCTCCTCATCTTGGTCAGCATACTTTTCCTTTATCTTCTTTAGTTTTCCTTTCTGTCCACGGCTAATTTTTCCGCTACAAGGTTTTGAACTTTTAACATTATTGTCTGGCTGGCTTACAGGGTCATGACTTTCTCCTGTTTCCTTTTCATGTTCAGCAGGTGGTACAACAGAACCATCTTTCTGACCCTTCTTGAGCTTTCTTCTTTCAGCTTTTGAGATATAGGGTTTATCTCTCTGCACTGCCTTTGTCAATTGAGGGTCATGTTTCTCCACTATTTCCTCTTGAGATGCTTGGAGCCCATAATTCGTACCAGATGCAGTAGTAGATCCAAGCTCAAGAGCTCTATCAATTAGATCTTCCAAATTTGGTGTAACAGCAGTAGAAATTTGGCTGGAAGAATCAGATTTTTTATCATCAGCAGTGTAATTTACTGAAGTCGCCATTTCATCATGTGAGTCATGCTTGATAGTTACATCAGGTACATCCAAGTCATTTGAGGAGGCTGCCAACGAGATACTCTCTCCCGTCAGTTGTTCTGATGACAAATCCATGAGGTTTAATGAGTTTAATGTGGCCTTTTGATCTGATACTTCCTTCTCGGAATCAGAACCAGAGTCAGATATTTCTTTGAAAGGTTCACTTTGCTCAGTGTCATTTATTCCTTCCTCTTCTCCTCTTACCCTCCTTTCGTTCAGATGAGATCCCAAAGAACTCTCATCCAAGCGAAATAAAATTCCAAAACCCATGATGAGCGGGTGAGGTGGAAGAAAATTCTTCTTGCCACGAATCATGAAGCTTCCAACTGTAAGATATTCCCCAGTTGGAGCTGTTTTACTTACCTGGTGAGGGTACACCCACCAAGCACTAGTCACAATCTTCGAGTCCCAAGCTTGGCTGTGGCAAACCTACATAAAAACAGAGATGGTATAGTTACTTATTCTCATGCCACAGGTAGATATCAAAGATAGAGAAAAAAAGAAATAAGTAGTTGCAACGTACTGTAAAACATCCAGCCTGGTTCAAAGTGAGAGGGGGCACAGGGCTTTCGGGCTTGTGATTCTTGATCACAGTACTAGAAGCACCATGGAGATCAGCATGGACATACCTATTTGTCAGTAACTAATAGACATTAGCAAACAGCGTTATTTCTTTTCCAAGTGTTGAGCAGCACAGATAAATCAAGTAAAGGAAAACAAAGAAAAACATTAATTATCAAATTGGAAAACCAAGAGCTTTTCAGTTAGTAATAGAATGAAGGAAGTTCTTCAAGTAGTGCACTTAGCAATGGCACTGTCAAAAGGATTGCAGAGAGCAGAGAGCAGAGAGATAGAGCTGCAAGATGTTAAAAGAACGGATTTGTGTCATTCCATCACTTTTTCTGGTAAAATCAAAACATACATAAATGCATTCAAGGTTTAATCAAGTCCATACAAAAGAACATGACAAACACCAAAGCAAATTATAAAGAACTTGGGCTAAAAAATGAGAAGAAAGCCACCAAATTAAAGAAGGCATATATAACCATATAAACTACACAGTATAACCAAATAAGTATTTAAACTCATTATTCAGCTGGAAATCTTTAAATGTAAGGATGTAGTATCTAAAACACCTTGACCTAAGGCAAACCCGTAAAAGTTTGATATTTAGTATATGAAAAGATTAACTTACAGATCTCCTTTGGACATATAACGTTTGACTATCATCTCATTTTGTTGAGCATCTCGGCCACTGATGACCAGATAATTCTCGCTGCTGATGAACCAATTGAATTTTTCAAACCAGTGAACCTTACGCATGTGTGAAATTGTGGCAACTGTTTTTTCCTGCAAAGTGAGTATTTGGGAAGTATCATGAACCTTAGAAAGATAACAATATACGCTAATATAGAAGTACAGAAAATATAACCAAAAAAAAATCAACCACCACATAGTAACCCATTTCATCCTCCTTATTTCGACTGTTAGCATACCTCATAAATGTGATAAGTTCTAGTTTCTTTGTTCCATTTGTTCATCAGTCTTTATCTTATAACTCATTATCCTTTTATGATAAATACTATATCAACTTGACCATAATAATACCATGCTTGTTCCAGGAAAAGGAATAACACCGAGGCCTTATCGATATTATTCACGTTGTACATATTTGAGAGATCAAAACTAAATATTGGCTATCAAACCAAGCGCCCAGCAGCAACTTCTTGTCAAGAATCCAACTAGAAAACAGAATATCTCAAAATAGACTCAATAGAAGCACCACATGATGTGTACTTGGAAAAGGGAAGTCAAAGGCACCATTTGAAGTAATCATGTATCCTTCCAGAAGAAGCCCAGAGTCCGAACAATGTAGCGGGATATGTTAAGACCAATTACATCAAAAGAAATCAACAGATGCTTAAATGAGGGAGATCATTCCCACTTGAGAAAATTTTGCATCATATCGATGCCAAAACTACAGTCATTTAAATGTAATTTCTGATAAATGAATGCGTCCAACTGAGTAAAAACTGAACGGAAAAATTAATTAAGAGAAAAAAATACAAGTTTTACATATCTCTATCAGCACCAAAATAGTTAGACCCAATATGGTCAGCCAATAAAATATTCTCCTACCTGTGAAAGTTGCTGGCGGGTTTTTCTCTCAGCGGCTTTAAATGCTTTCTCATGCGCGGTAATAGTTTTCTCCTGTTTGCTCTCTTGTCTCTTCTTCATTTCATAATACCGACGAGCATTAGCATGTGCGGAAAGCGCAAGATCAACTTCAACCTAAAAGAGAGATAGCAAATAGAGGATCCGGAACATTAAGACTCTTTCAATTTATATATCTTTTCCCTTTTCTATGAAGAAAAATTACAGATGCCGAGGACAAATCATTTGAGTTGAGACAAATGTATATCAGATAGCAATAGTATTTGAGCGAGTGCTGCAAACAAATGAGTAATAGTGGTGAACAATATCATGCATTCAAATCAATGCACTTAAGCTTGTAATAATATATATATGTATATATATGTATAAGTGTGTGTCTTTGTGTGTGTATAGTTTGAGAATTTCTGCAGTTAATAGGAAGGCTTTATAATACATTCTAATGCTTCATTCTTTGAAACAAGAAATAAGTCCGAAGACCATTATTTAAAAAACTCGAAATTTCAAGAAATACCCTGTCCACAGGTTGTGTTTTCTCATCGTCATCCATCTCATCAAGATTGTTGCTCAGAAGCAGTGACATGCAATTTCTTTCAAGATGAAGCTTGTCAATGAGGCCAGCTACAGGATTTCCAGATTTCTTCTCCTCTTTCACCATACGAGCCAGATCAACCCAGCTCATGCCATTTGCAAGAGCTACACGGACTGCTAGGATGGCAGCATCTACATCTTCTAAGTTATATTCTATCAGTGCTGCCATTTTGACACTTTGCTCAACTTCTCTCTTTAGCACGTGAACACGGCTTTCCTGTGGCATTATTAGGTAAACTTTTAACTTCTGGGGCTGCATTCTATATTGACAAAGATAAACAAAAACTACCCAAGTTTAACTTCAAGATCGTTTGTCAGATTCTGTCAACTCTTACAAACCGTGACTTAATTTTAGACCAGAGAACTAATAAATATAATAGACACTAACAATAAACCACTTAAGGTACCATTAAGGATTTGATATTACAAATGCCAAGGCAAGGGAAGCACAAGACCCAAAAAAAATAGTGTTCCAAAAACTCATATATGATGAACCTGATCGATTTTGATTTTTTCAAGTTTCTGCATAGCAGAATTTTCTTTAGCCTTTTGCTGTTGTTCAGCACGTTGGCTTTCAATTTTACTGTAGAATTCATCCAGTGCTGCATCAAATGTCTCGAACTCTGTGCGATCTCTTGATTTGAATTGGTTTAGCAACAGAGGGCAGAATTCATCATAGATCTGCAAAAGAAGAAATCAACAACCAAAAAGAGCATCATCCAGAAGGAAAACTGTTGACACTTCTATCTTAAGAGCTAAAGACAAAACATATAGAGGATGTCATTGATAATACCTGCTCCAAAGTTCCATTTGCAGATACAGCATCATTCTTTTTTCCTGAATTCTTGTGCTGCATAAGGATGTATCCCTCTGGAACTTTCTCACCAGAAATAACATCCGCTAGCCAGTCCTCGAACCTTGTTACAGCTTCAGCCAGCACCTGGACGGTATTATCATCCAATTTAAAGTCCTTGCTCACTTTCGTACTCGGTATCAAACCTGCATCTAATATAATATGTTCTGATAATGCTGGCCCATAACCCAGTGCTTCCCCAAGAACAACCTTTAGAGTTGCCTGCTTGGCACGGTTGTTGTCACTTTTCTTCAACTCACTGGGGTTTACATTCTTCTGCTCTCCTTGCTTTTCTTTGGGGGCATTTGAACTATCATTTCCAAGTTCACTAGTATTCAGATGCGCATCTCTATTGCCCTGCACCAAAGTTTCTAGCACTCTCGACATCTTTTCTCTAGTTGTACGCTCAAATAGTCGAGATTGTTCAACTGGATAACGATGCCTTGACATGATTGCAAACCCCTTATTATCATCCCTATTATTTGGTAGAATAATCATTAATTAGTATCAGTGCTATTGGCATCCAGATTACATGAGCCAAAAATCATAAAGCTGCAGAGAATGTGCAGCTAGTACTGAATAACTAAGCCAACTAATGAGGCCATACATACTTTAATGAGGCAAATAAAGAAAACAGACATTACAGACACCAACCTGTGAGACCGCAGAAGAGTCAAGACAGTGAACTCAGAGTCTGTAAGAATAATATTCCCTTGGGCATACAACTCCAGGATGATATAGTGAGCATTAACACCCAGGCCAAATTGAAAGAGTATTATCTGAACGCAACAGAAGAATTTCAATTCTATGAAATCCTTCCAACAATAAGGATCTCATCATTAATGGAATCTATGGAAAATATACCCTGTCATATCCAAGTTGGCGCACATCCTCAAGCCTTCTTGTTCTTATGTGTTTCCTTAGTTTCAATGTAAACCCTGATGGAGTATTGCTTTTGTCCCTGTATGCACAACAACATTTCCATATTCAGCATATAGATTCATTTCCAAACACAAGTTTCTATATTAACATATCTCTTGATTGCACAAGAAACTTGCGAAATGCACCCCTCTGCATGAGCATTACATATCATAAGGCCTAACATTCACTTATCTAAATACTATGAGGCTTACACCAAACAATAACATCTTCGCTTTCATGTCTGAATTTCAACTACCTTAATCTTCCGTCTGTTACTGGTAAATTACAACTCAGACAAACCGTGACCCATTTTGAGCAAATATAAAATTCAACACCATTTGCAAGTTCTATGACTCAGAAAAAGTTTAATCTTTTATTGCTCCGAAATTTACATAGAATTGAATGGTATCTAAGCCATTTTAACATGGACAGATGCCTGATATTATGACATTAAAAGAATTTTTACCCAAGCACGCTACACACATCTGGCAAGTTAGATCACTCCAGAAAAAATTGAAGTTCCTTGAGAACTAAATGGTGTATGCATACTTATGACTAGGAATCATACACAAGATCTCCCTAGAATTTTACATCAGAAGTTATTGAATATTTTTTCTCATTCACATCCAAAATGTTTTCCTTACTTATTATTCCATCTTGCTTCCAGTAAGTTTGTTCACTCTGTACATAATTTAAGATCCTTCAGAACTAATTGGTTTATGCATTTCATAGCTATAAAGCTTACACAAAAATTTTCATACAACTTCTCATCAAATAAGGGTGTTGAATACAATCTTTCGCCACCAAATTATTTAACATTGTTCACATTCAGGTCTCAACTTTTTGCTTACTGAACATTCCATCTTACCGATGCTATACATTGCAAATATCAAATCACGCCACTTTCCCTCTCGGAATTTCATCTCTTATGATACTTTTTTAGTTAGGGAAAGTAATGGAGACAGTTATTCTATCTATTTTGATATTGAAAATGTACCATCAATCTATGCAAAAAGATTTTCCACAGCAAATTTCTTTGAGCTGAATTGTGCATGAATATTTCTACAGAGGGAAATGTAGAAATGTCCAAGCATCTTACCGCATATAGACCGTTGTATGCAATCTGACACCACTCTCCATCAACAGCAAAACCTTCTCGCTCTCCCCTGACTCAGTCACTCCACTGCTACTCATCAGCTTAAACACATATGTCTACAATACATTTCGACTAGAAAACTTATTCATGCAATCATAAATAAAAAAAAGCAACTAATTTCTCCTATAATGGTAAAGATGTCAGAAAAAAAAAAATCATAATCGCCAATTTCACACATATCCTAAGAAATGAAACTCATTTCGAATTAAAAATCAGAGGCAGACAGTTTTGACAGAACACCTAAAATTGAATATAAGTAACCAAATGGAAAACGCGAGCTGCATATATCTTAACTAAAAGGAAAAAAACGAAACACCAGTGAAAACCTTACTCGAGCAATTTGTACATAAAATCGAACATCACACATACATAAATTTGAATAAATACCTTTGGAGAGAGATCGTATACATTTGAGCAACGCATACCGATTAAGCGGCGGAGGCACTTCACCTCCGCCGCCACGTCAGCGGTGTTCATTCGCACCTTCACCATTTCTCCGTCCTATGTATTTCTCCTTCCGAATTGATAATATTCAATCTCAAAACGACTTTTTGTATTCTTTTACTTTATATCAGAAGAAATTAGGGTGTGGATGAAATTAATACTGTAATAATCAGTTGTGTGTATGTATGTATAGTTTTGAGTTTTTAGCTATGACAGCAGGCAGGCAGGAGCAACACAGCACAACTGGAAATGAAATGGGGGCAATCATATTCATATATAATTTTCTTTTAATTTCTTTTTACACAAGCAAGTACTCAAACATAACTGGATTAGATCTTAGACGTTATTAAGCCCATAAGCGGTTCTTGTTTTGGGTTTGGGCCGAGTTGGAAGTTTTAATATGTGGGCCTGCGGTCTCCTAATGGGCTGAGACTTGGCACACGAGTAAGCCCAATAGATATAAACAGTTACATTAGTGGGCTATAGTACAAATTTAGTGTAATTATTGAAATGTCCCTAATTTATATATACATCTTTAAATATTTTTATATAGAGGGATAATTACACCCCATCCCATGAGGTTTGGTATAATTATACATAAAACTCCTAAAATTTAAAAAATTGTATCTAGTGCCCTTGAGATTTACATCCATCTAACAAATAGGTATCTTTATTAATCAAAATTCATTGAATTTGTTGATATTAAAAAAAAAAAAAACACCTGAATAAATTTACGATCGATTTACTTATTAATATATTTTTTGTATAAACTATATATCTCATCACATGCATTAACATGTTAAGATATATAAAGGTAATTTTGGTCATAAAAAGATTTATTTGACTTGCAATAAATCAGTAATAAGTTAATCGAAGATATATATGAATTTTTATCCTATTCTTTTTGTTAATATCAGCAAAATTTTAGTAAATTTTGACTAACAAAGAAATGTATTTGTTAATCGAAAACAAACCTCAAAAGTACTCAATACATTTTTTTAAATTATAAAAAAAATACGTATAATTATATCAAATCTCTCTAAAGAAGTGTAATCATTCCTTTCACATATGGGCCCCCAAGAATATAATAATGTGAAGTGAATTTATAAATATAATTTTTGGGTGCTCTCAAACTTTAATTTTCTGAAAAAGAATTCACTCACCTAAGTATTAGGTGAGCATTGAGGACTGTGGAGAGGCATAGGCAAAACTAAATGAAGTATCATGAAATGTGTGTGTGTTTTGGCGTTGACAGATATTGTAGTAAAAAAACATGTAAGAGTGAAAAATTAACGAGGGAGTTTGACAGTATTAGTCCACCAATTACATAAATAATTAGGTCAATTTCAAAATATTCCTACCTACTTCCAACACTACTTCACAATTCTTTCTTTCCATACAATATCGAATCTTAATTAATTAGCCCATAAATTTTAATTTTCACCAACCTTGCCAACTAATCCCTTCATAAAACACACAAACATATTATATACATGATCGGGGCAAACGTCCTACATCGATTACGGATGAGGAGTGTAATTGACTTATAAGCTCTTAGATCTTATCTTCTTAATGAGGCGTTTTAGTAGGATAAAACTGTGCATGCGACTCCTTCCTATGGGAATACATGTTGTTACAGACAATACCGCACTACATGACTAGTTAAGCTAAGACCTTCTCCCATGAGATATTCTTTCTAGGCAAATTTATGAGACTCATACAAAAACAAAACGAACAATACCTCACACTACATGTATCAATCTAGCCCCATCATTAATATTAGGAATAATAATATTGAAGCATCTAAGCTAGTTTTTCTTAGTAAAAGATTTGGCAAATCTCAAGGAGTGGAAGGATATAGGGAATTTAAACAAGAATGTCCAAATTAATTAATACTTGGCCAACGGACAGGACTTTTGAGTCCTCAAAGCGACGGATAGCGTTTAGCAGTTTTTCTCGGACCGGAGGAACAAATAGTTAGTTATCAATTATAATGTAGTAATGGAAGCATCTATAATGGAAGTGGATGTAAGTCCACTTGTTACATTTATGTGTGTGTTTTATGTCATGTCAAGTTTCGATTAGGTTTTCCTGCAAAATTAATTAGTTCACAATTAGCAACACAAATATTACACAACATATTCAAACTTAAATGACGTCAGGAGTGTCAATGGGTAGGGTAGGATCATACACAAACTTATATATTAAAACTCAAACTCAAATTTAGACCCAATAAGTATTTTTACACCCAAATCCAAACCCAAACATAATAAATATTTTTAAACCCAAACCCAAACCCATTAAAAAAATATAGATTGGGTTTGTGTAGGGTCTATATACTCAATTTGGATTCCAAAAATATATTGTTTTTTTCACTATTCAATTGAATTATTATTTATCAATCTAACTTCAAATGAACAAATTTAAAAATTTAAGACATCATAACATTATTTATCGTGTAATATTTTTATACAATTATTTTGAAAAAGATATAATAAATGATATATTATTTAAAAAATTCTATAAAGAAGAGTTATTTTTAAATTGGTTTTAATAATTTTGAATTTATTATAAAGTATTAGGGTTAAAAAATTTGATTAATCGGTCAAAAACTGGCCGAACTGAATGTTTGCTTCGTATTGAAAATCGACAAAAAATTCAATTCAATTTTTGATTTTTTTTTTAGAAAAATTAGTACAATCGATCTGTACGATTTGGTTAGATCGGTTAACCGTACCGACCGAATAATCAAAATTAAAAATATATTTATATAATATATTGTAGTTTTATAAAATATATTAATATATAAATTATATTTATATTATAATAATATAATAAAACTTTTATTTATTTAAAATGTAAAATAAAAAACTATTAAATTACTTAACTAACAGATTTTTTTCCTTATGAATTTGGTAATTCAGTTATTAATCAAAGCGAATCAAAAAATTGTTCGACTATAATCGAACTGAACCGAATGGTTCGGTTCGATTTTTGTTACGCCAAAATTTTTTGTTAACTGAAAAATTGGTTCGGCTAATCGAATTGAACACTCTTATAAATTATCGATAAAAATAGAAAAAAAAACCTTAATTTAATTAGTATGATTTGCAGAAAAAATGATCCAAAAACGAAATAAAGAAAGAAAAAAAAATTAATCTAGGTTTGATCGTGTTAGAAACCCATGGATCTCAAGTCCCATGAATATTAAGTGGGGTAAAATGGATTGAGTAGGATTTGGATTTGGGAAAATGAATTGGTCCGAGTAGGATCTTAATCTACCCATTGACATGCTTAAATAAGATTATTATATATATATTAATTATCAGTTGGAGTTATTTATTAAAAATAAAAATGAAAAGAAAAAGAAAAAGACGAAGAAACGTGAAGAATGTAGGAGTTTCAACAGCTAAGAAGGTGGAAAAGCCGTCCTAGGATGGATCCGTAGGTTGACCTTGAAGAAAATTGGCAGGATGTTTGCCATTACTGAATAATTGTTAGGTTTGACATTTTTATTTTTCCATCTTTGACTCTTTGAATTATGTTCCTTAATGGGTTGTGGATCAATATCTTGTCACTCAAATCTCTTCTTCAATTCCAACTCAACTTGCTTTACTTTTTTCAATAATTAGTTGTTGTGACACGTCGTTTCAGCATGCATATAATATATAATTATTTATACTTATAAAATATACTATAAATAAAAATAAGATTATAAATCAGCACATCACATTTAAAATAAATTAATTTAGGAATATTATTGACATAAAAAAATATGTGGGTAAAATTTCATATTAATAGATAGATAGTATAAATCATGGACGAGAAGAAGAATTTGAGTATATATATAGGGGTAGTTGAAAATATATAAGGATTTTAATATATAGTATAGATAATAATAATAATAATAATAATAATAAATAAAAAAGTAATTTGCAATCTACCTATATGAAAAATATGCCTACAGGATCCTCATATAAATAAATTTAAATAACAATTTACCCCCTTAATTTTTTTCAAAAAAAAAGTGCAAAATACCCTCTTCACACGATTGTGAACATATATATTTTTCTTTATTTTTGTCTTCATTTTACAATAGTTGAATCTTATGTATTATAAATCGAGGGTTCATATTTTATTTTTAGTAATCTATACTTTGGATCATATGTTACTTAATCTATGACCAATGTCATACCTTTTCAAATCAATGGTTATTTATTCTCGTGTATATAATTTATATATAACTTTTATAAAATATAAAAAATACAAATTATTAGAAAAAACAAAGGGAAATTTTGTCATCTTCCTCACGCAACCCTCGGTCCCTCGGGCCTCAACTTCCCCCAACTCCTCTCTTCGCCTACGCAGCCACTATGTATTTTTCTTTTTCTTTTTGTGTATTTATAAATACTATTTGTGTGTATGTATATTTTATACATTATTTATTATATGAATCTATTTTATAATTTTTTAAAAATTATACATCTATATATAAGATATAGTAATTTCTAATTAAGAGTAAAACAATTATTTATAGCTAAAAATAAAGTGAAACGGCATCCAAGACGGCAAGTGCCATGCACACTACTATACTACTTGTGTGAAGGGGACGTTTTGCACATTTTTCAAAAATTGAGAAAAATAAATTAACGTTTTGTTTTTAAGACAAAAAATATTTAATTTGGTAATTAAGTCCAAAATCACAGATTGAAGGATGGTTGGTGATTTATGTGAAGTATAGAGGCTCAAATTTGATAGTGGAATGAATATTGGAGTATTATTATTATTCATTTTATATTATTGGAAAGGAAACTGCTTTCATTCCTTTGTTGACAAATAACACATGTACACAGAAGCATGGTCAGCGTACGTGGTGTCTTTGACTTGGTAGACCTGCATAGCTTTTGAAACCTAAGTAACAAACATATGCAAGACAATGTGTTAAAGCAAAACATATAATATAGTATTGGATTAGTGTTTGGGTTTAATGATTTGATTAAACGAATGCAACCAACCGTGGGGGTTGCAACCCTTTTTTTTTTAATTAATCACACCAAACACTTCACGACATTAAAGCTTTGAGTGTAATAAATTAATAATTAATGATGCCTACTTTTTCTAGATTTTCAACAGCATCTATAATTGAGTGGTGCAAATATTAATTCATTTTTGTGTTTTTTAAGAGAGTAATTGCAATTATGAATCAGCTTAACAGTTTGGTGTTTGGACTTTTAGCAACCGGATTGTCTCACACGTGACCAAACTTGCTTTTTTAGTTGTTGAGTTCATACTTGACCCATCTTATTACACTTTTCCACCATAACTACAATATATTTTTCAATGTCCAAATTCCAATCTTATGATTGCTACCTATATATACTCTGGACATATCTACATATATATATAAAAGAGAAATATCGAGACATGCACACAATTAACTTTGCTCAACTCATAATTACCTCAATGTTAAATAATTAGTATAATAGGGTAATGAATTGTTATGTTTTATGTTCATTTATAGCTATGTGTGTAGTAAATATGAGCATTATTGGGGTTGATAAAATTGAGTCAAGATGATGTGATAGTAGGGTTTGAATTGAATGGTGATTGATGAATTCCATGTGCGAATCAAACATATCCTACATTTATACAACTAACAACCTGTTATCAATATATGTCAAACAAATGCTTAAGATCTTGTTTGCAAACAACTGCTCACGTCCCTTGTATGACGTACGCTATTTCAAATAATGATATTATTTATTATTGTAATAGTTTTTGTTAGATATTGATGAGTCGACATGAATGATTGTACTTGTAATCAATTTATTTATATTAATAATAGTTTATCGCTCAAATAATAGGTGTTATAATTTTAATTTATTAATAGCATTATAACCTTAATTAATATATGTTGGAAATAATATGATGAGATGAGTATTAATTACGTAGAGGGTGATGATATGGGTTGGTAATTGAATGCGTAACATCGCACAATCTGACAAAAACACTACTGCTTAATTACTCAGCCTCTAAAATTCTTTGTTTTCCCAACTTTAAACAGCAAGAAAATGAAAACAAAATCAATTGAAGGAAAACAAAGGTAGGTGTAAACATCAAAATGTTGCAGTCATGCACTAGCTAGGTAGGTCCAAATTCTTGGTTGCTTGTAGATCAAAACTTGCAACATTCGTCAATTCCTACGTAAATATTGCGCTCTCCTCCTCATTATCATCATCACTTCCTTAATCCATAGTTAGTTTGTGGCAGCAATGCAACATTCGTAATGACTTGACACGTCGGTAATTCAAAAGGTTGACCAAACATCTCAATCTAACTATATATATATGAGACACTGAATCTGGACCCGATCCATCCATCATCTCCTCTTATTCTTCTTCAATTCGGATATTCTTCATTAACATCAAATCTATCCCCTCCCATTCAAATCTAATTGTTGTTTTTTCTTTTCTTTCCACTGTACTTACATATCCATTACCACACCAACCTCATCATTAAACTTTGCTACATATATCAACTACCGACGTGCCATCCATCCAGAATATTCCCTCCTATTTTATATATATTTTCTATTTTATATATGGTCGAATGCTAAATATGTGTATATATATGCAGAGGAAATAACATTTTTCGGTCCCCTAACTCGTGATCTTTCTATTTTTGGTCCAATTTATTACAAGATTATCACTTTTTGTCCATAATTTCCCAAAAGTAGAACCTTTAGTCTCATGACATTTTTCTTTTAGATATTTAACGAAAAGAGCCACGGGGTCTTTAAGTGTATAGAACCAAAAGTACTACCTTTTAGAAGTTGTGAAAAAAGTGGAAATCTCATACCCATAGGATAAAAAGTGTAAATGTCATAACTGCCACGTGCTAAGCACATGACAATTTCCATTAAAATATCTAATGAAAATGTGTCATAAGACCATAAATGCTACTTTTTAAAGAAGTTATAGAATCAAAAGTAAGAATCCAAACAATAACTAATTGGACTAAAAATAAAAAGATCCTAAAATACAGGAGGAAGAGGGTTGTTTCCCTCATATATGCACATGTACTAAAATTCAAACAATGTGAATAATTGAAAAGGAAAATGTGTATGTAGAGGCATAGGTAGGAATAGTGGGAAATTGGTCCCCTGGTTTTGGTAATAATTGGAAATGTGGGTGGCATAAAGAGACGAGATTGGGTAATAATAAGGCATATCATATGGATGTAACAGTAGTAGAAGTAGTCAAATCATGAAATAAATAGATATATATATGGAGGTGCATGAAACTATATATGTTACTTAGTTTTCAATTAGATCTTCTTACTTTACTGTACAGATCTTCCTTCCTAACCTAAAACTTCAACACTCAAGACCAGACCATATGTGCTTCTCCTCCTTCAGCTGACTGTCTATGTCTTGTATACATTCCTCCATTCTCCCTTTATATATATATATTCTAATAATGGATATGGTAGCTAGATTATTCATCATTGTTAATTATTAAATTCATTCCACGCTACAAAAAGTTATTAGTTCATAATATCAAAATCGTCTCTAAATTAACATATGTATCGAGCAACAATAAGTTTTCTTTTGCTCCCAATTTATTTTTGAATTTAATGTCACAATAATTGTCTCCAATTATTATAATTATTGATGAATTCTGATATATATATATATATATATATATATATATAATAATGACGATTCTATCACATCATATTGTTATAATAACGACTGTACATATTATTTTGACATTTACACGAAGTTTCCGCAATTAATTTCCTGAAGCATTGCAATGTTTGAAATAAAGATTATTTTTTTAGTATTGCAATATTTTTGTTTGATATCATGATGCCGCTATTAATTCAAAATTGTTGTATTTATAGAAGAAATGGGGAAAAATTCAATGACCCCTCTGTGATATTGGGAATGTTGAAAAAAAAAAACCTTGAGAAAAATAAAGTATCAATTACACTCATTGTTATATGAAAAAAAAAAAACCTCAAAAAACCCCTTGAGACCAGGTTGATCAAGGAGCTTTGTGAGTCATTGTTCATAATTACATAAGGGTGATTTTCTATATTAAAATTTTTATGAAGGAATTCTTGATATTTTTCATATCACAAGGATCAAAATGAATTTAACCCGAACAAAACGATACAGTTACATCTCTTTATATATAAGTTATTCTAGACCTTTTTACTTCTTTCAATGTCGGCACCTCTCAAAAAAACAAAAAATTCTTTCAATGTGGGCAGAATATGTCCATCTTTTGCACATAACGAGCTACTTCCATCAATAGCAACTTATAGAGTAGAATAATAAAAAGGAAGAGAACACTACATTTCCTCACCAAAATATCCATCCAATTCAGGTGCGTGGTTATATATTTGATTAAGAATAAATTATAATGAGTTTTTCTATAATTTAATATAATTATTTATACCGTATTATAAGAAATATAATATTTAATTATGGTTAATTGTCATCGTTAATAATAAATAGCCGTAGCAAATAGCTATTGACCGTAGCCACGCAACGGTTGTTGGCTGTGGTTTTTGTAATGATAGCTAAAATATTTTTCATAGTTTTTATTTTATCATGGCTCTTAGTTGTTGCAAATAATCTTTTCGGGATCAAAGCTAGTTCTTTTACATCGGTTTTAGTTAACCATGATTAATAATAGTTATTTAACATGGTTTTTAGCCATAGCCATTAATATTGTAGCCAATAGTAATTATTTTTCGTCTTGTTATTTGAAAATTTATCAATACCCCCTGATGCCCTATAAATATATAATTTTTTTTTGAGGCTTTGAAATTGCCAACTTTGTACTTTCTATATCTGTTTCTTTTTTAAAAAAATAATGTAAAAAAATCGGATTGAGGAACATTTTGAAAAATTATAAATAAAATAGAATAAAATAATCCACTTAGTCTATAAGAAAATTAAAAAAAATTAAAAATATTAAAATTATAATTATCTACAAGAACATTTTGATCAGTTCACCACAAAAAATAGATGAAAATTTAATGAAAATTAATGAATTTGACTAATTGTTAAAATAATGAGAAAATTGATAATATTTTTTACATAATAAGGAAGTATGTATACTTTTGTAAAATCTCAAAAGGGTTGGTTGTAATTAATTAGGCTAAATTAAGAGCATGTAGAAATTAAAATCTTTGGGGGGGGGGGGGGGATATTCGATCATACATACTTTAATTTATTTTTTATGATTAAAAATGAATGAGAAAGTTAATATTTAAATTATGAGGAAGCGTGCGGCCAAAGGGAAGTTGAGACAATAATAATGTTGGTATTGCTCTTTTTTCCTTATTTTGCTTTTTAGCCGCTATCTTTATATATATATATATATATATATATATATATATATATATATATATATATACTTGATTAATTATATATTTATTAATTAAAAAGATTGGTTTTATATAATTAAAATAATGCAGCATCGAAATTAAAGTAGTTCATATAAATGTACAAGTGCGTTCATGCACGTGAGAATTACAACATCATTTTTTACGAAAAGAAGAGCATCCATCATCATATTCATGTGTGTATACGTCTCCCAGCTTTGAAAACTACTTTGTTAATTTCTGAGAAATAATACGTAGTTGAGTAGTTTGGTAAGTATACACAAATCAAGTTGTAATATACTGCTACAAGTTCATGTATATATACGCCTCCTGCGCCCACTAGAATTCTCTATGCCTAACGTTATATATATAATCAATTATTATTATTACATAACATTATAAATAATAATGATAATGAGAAACGCATGCTTTTGGGGGTCAAAAATATGAGGTAATTAAGATTTTTTTAATTAGTGAAGGGACAAGACAAGCCAATGTTTTGGTCAAAGACGCCTCACATATATATATATAATTAATAATAATTAGAGAAGAAGAAGAATAATAATAATTACCATATATATATATATATATATATATATATATAGGTCTAGCTAATTGGATTGATTGTAAAATGTTGATGTGTAAGAAGAGTAGAAAGTCTTGTTGATTTCAAACCAATTTCCATTATAACTAATATTTTATATATAGTTAATGATCATAAACTCTTAGACAAAGATTAATAATTAATTACTTCATTTGGAATGCTTAATTATAAAACTAAACTTAGACTACTTCATGTTGACCCTAATCACTTCAACTGTGTGAATGCATGACCCTCCTAACACAACTTTTAGATAATTTCATCCTTTTTTATTTTTCTAATATGCATATATTTGTTATTGATGATGGATTTTAAGTTAGCACTCATATGTAAGAAATAACGCTATAATAATTATGGAGAATGAACACTAACCACAAGAATAAAGAATGCAAAGATTTAACTCTCATTGCACTGCGCTCCACTCCAACATCTGTCTTTTATCTGGTACATGAGTCATACCTAACATGATATAATTTTTAATTATCGACTATATGAGAGAAACTAATTATTAAGAATATATATTTGAAAGAAAAATAGGGATTTGGTTATGTGGAGAAAATAATAAAGATTGGATTGGATATGATATGATAGAAATTGGAGTTTGAAGTAGAAATTTGAGGGGAGGGGGGAAGTTTGAATGAAATGAATATAGAATTGATGTAGAGGGAGAGGGAGAGGGACAGGTACAGGTACACCGCCCACTCCACTCCAGAGAGAAAGGTCAAAGCCCAGAAAATCCGGGCTATCTTTTTGACAAAATCAAAATTCATTTCTACTCCTCTCTCTCTCTCTCTCTCTCTCAACCAATCAAAAACGCACTACTGATTTCTGTGTTCTTCTGCCTTCATTAATTTTCCCAAAAAATTATATTTATGTTGACAAATAATTACAATCCCAAAAGATGAAGGGAATTAGCATGCATGTCAGTAATAGGCAAGCTCCAGTAATAATTTTTCCTTAATTAAAGTCCCATAGACTTTGTTAGGACATATATGTGTTTGTGTTGGAAAAACTTGAGTTCAATTATTTCTTCTCAAAGTCTATGGGAATTTAATTAGACTTTGAAAATATATAAATCTCTCTTTGTTTTACGCTACTACAGAGATTTTGGACACCATCCCATTCATACTTGTGATTGGATTAGATTAAAAATGATTTCTTTTTCTTTTTACTATTTCATTCGTGAATACGACAAATGAGAATTAGAATGACAGTGAGGAGCTGGCTAATTAGGATTTCTTGTTATTAATTATCACTGATTTCTTAATCACTAGTCCAAATTATATGAATTAAGGTTGCCAATAATCAGAGTAGTGAGATTAGACTAGGTGACTACATCAAGGTCTTAATCATATATATAATCCAACAAAAAATATATTAATATTGTTGTAGGGCCGGTCTATAATTTAAAATAATTCTCCAGTAGGAAATTGAGTGTGAACGCAGTGGCTTTCAGAAAAGATTTAATGCAATCTATTTTCTGTGATGATATTGCAAATAAATAAATAAAAAAAATAGCGTTATTCCTCTGTATTTTTCAAAATAAATATAGAAATTGTTTGTATTTTTTCTCATTCAAAAAACATATACACATATACGTATGAATTGAATTGTATAAGAAAAATGAAGAGATGGAGTGTGGTGGGAGTGGGAGTGGGAGAGGAGACGTACGGGAGAATCGTATAATTAATTAGTGTTTGTATTATTATGTTTTGTTGCTTTACTTTTGGGCCTCCAGTCTCCTTTGGGGAGTAACTATGGTTTTTTATTTCTTCTTTTTTTGTTTTGTTTTCTTCTGGTTGGAATCCCTCTGGAAACCATATCATCATCATTATACTATAATTCCCTTTCACAATAATATCTCTAATCTTTAATTTTCAGATTAAGATTCTAAGCTTTTTAATTCACAATTAAGAAACACAAATTAATACTTATATTTTATATTCTCTTATAATGTGTTGTACAATTATTCTCTACTTAATTCACTACACTATACCATCATTTCATCAAATTATTTATATTCTGCTGACTTCACATAGTTCCTACACTTTAATCATTTCAAACTCTAAATCATATTTATACTATATAAAACGGAAAGACATTTTTTCTCTCATAATAGATGATTATGACACCGCAACACCAATTTTATTGTTATACCAATAGTACCCCCTAAGTTGGTTTTCTTTTCTTTCTTTTTGTTTTTTTAGAAATATGATGTATTGATTTGAATATATATACTTTTTCTTATTCATAATGTATTTTAAAAAGTAAAAATTATTTATTATATGCATGTGGAGACGGCGTGCTACGACGGCTAGTATTTTATAAAAGAAAAGGCAACAATAGAGATCATATGTGAATTAAATGAAATTAATTTTGAGTATGAGTGGTTGAAAGTATACCGGGATATTTTTGATAATTTAAAATTTTGGTGTCGTAGTGTAATTAAGTAACTGCTGTTTGTGAGTGAAAATGAGATTTTCTTTTTTATATAGTATAGATATGGATGAAGTCGATACCATTATAACCATCATTACAAAATAAAAAAATTTAGGAATAAAATTAAGATGGAATCACATGAGTTTAGGGTTTTAGGCATCATGATGATCATTATTATCAATCAGAATAAAGTTGTATGTATAATTAAGGTAAGCATAAGCATGAATGGATATCACAAGTACAAACTTTATTAAAAATGCATCTTAACTGGATAACACACAACAAAACTTATTTAATTTACACCCACCACATATCATATGTATATAAATACATTGAGAAACGATGAATCTCACGTGCAAGAAACCTATTTGTCCTTTTTCAGACAGTGAAAACGTACTTGCATTAATGCTATCACACGCAGATCATCTAAAATCTAATCTTATAATTAGCTTCAACGAAGTGATTGGATTTGTGGCTAGAAACATAGTATTTTCTCATGTTTGCTTTGATGATGCATATGTATATATATGTAGGGAAAGAGTGGGTTTGGGTACAAAAATGGGAGTAAGATGCGAATTGGTCTGTCTCTATGCTTAACGCACTAACACCACCAAATGGGAACACTCACACACTTTCCTGTATGAAATCATCATGCTTAATTAATTATGGGCATGACATGAAAATGACAATAAGAAACACAAAAAGAAAAGGTTGTTCCCTACCACACAAGAACTTTGGAGACAAAAAGGAACTAAAACACTTTGTACTACATTAATATGTATTTGATTCTTCATCATGTGGTCGGAGGTTAAACAATTCAACACCTCAAAAATCGAAACATAATCATATATAGTAAGATTAATGCATAGCTTAATTTGTGTTGATGAATGTTAAAGATCGAAACAATCCAAATCCAAACATAATGATACTAATATTAATGTCGTCTATTTTTCAATGTAAAAGATATTATTCTTACATGTATGCATGTGTTAGTAGGGTCGAAAAATGAATCAAATTATTCGATACTCGACTGGAATCAATTGATAAAGCTTATTTAATTTTTATTTTTTTTAAATTAATAAATCAAACTCGAACAAAATATTTTGTTCGATAAGCGTTGGAGCTCAACTCGAGCTTGATTCAATTAGTGCAAGAGTAACAAAATATATCTAAAGCTATTAAAATTATTCGGGCTCAATTGACCGTATCTTATCCAATTAATTAAAACTCGTTTGAGTTCGATCAGGTTAATAATTAAATCAAATTCAAACATATTTTTTAAGCTCAATAATAATTTAAAAAAATAATGTGTTTAGTTCGACTCGAATAATTTATAACCCTATAGATAAATAAGAATTGGTTTGAGGGAAATAAAGAGATTTTACCCTTAAAAAGATTGAAAAGAAAAAACAAACTACTGATATTTGACCCTTACCAGTCAAATTTTGAACATATAAAAAATGGAATAATAAATATACATCTAAAGAAGACCTACTAGAAGAAATATGATTTTTCACTATATTGATTATCATGATTAAAAGTAAAAAATCATGACAGATACTAACTAACTACGGTTGCACAACAGTTATTAGCTATTGTTTCTGCACACGAGGTCAAAATATTTATCACAGTGTTTTTTAGTTGTGATAAATATTTTGGCTATAGGTAAAATCATAGCAAATATTGACTAACTACGGTCAAAACTTATATATATATATATATATATATATATATATATATATATTTTCCGCATCGATATTATTTGATGGTGGTAGATAATTTTAATTTACTATATGGTGATTTATATATCTTTATTTTTTTAGTGAGTGATCCTTATCTAAAAGCAAATTTAAGATTGAATTAAGTGTGTTAGAAATAGATATTAAAATGGTATATGTGAGGGATTAAGTCCTTTGCACTTGGAAAAAAGTTGTGTCAAGCATTCAAAGTGAGAAGTTAGAAGAAGGCAACTACGTACCATCACATGATCAACTCTAATTAATTAATGACAAGTAGCTTAGGCCTTCTGAATTTGTATTTTGATAGCTGAATTTATTAGGAGGATTTAGAAAAATCAATATATAAAATATTTTAATAAAATAAAATAGTAGATCAGGTGCAGGCTATTTAATTTCACTTTTCTCTAATAAATTATCAACGCATCTTCATTCATGACTATATAATCGATGAGCACAAAATATAATTCCGTGTATAGTCAGAAAAATGCGTTTTAATTCCACTCTAATACAATTTATGGTGAGTATTAAAGCTAAAGTGTTAATTAAATAGCAATTGGTCCCTACTCCCTAATCCCTTCCCTGTAGCTGTATGTATACGTCACGGAAAAAAACAATTTACCCTTTGATATGAAAAATGGGAAATAATAATTTTTGTCCTATATGTTAGGCCCATTTTATTTTTGATTCTATTCATTACGGGATTGATACTTTTAGTCCCGTAACTTAAAAAAATTTGCACTTTTGGTCCTTATCTATTTTTTTGTATACAATTCAACAACGTAGCCACATTGTTTAGCATGTGATTGTTAAGTATTCTTTTGTTGGAGAGAAAATTGATTTGTTTTCCAACTTTGGGACCATTTTTGAGGAAAAATATAACTACATTTGAAGGGAGAAAAATAAATCTTGGATGAGATAAGGGCACAAAACATAGCGATTTCTCTTTTCTCTTATAGAAATTGAATCATATCCTTCCTGTATATCTATAAGTTGAAACCAAGTAGAAGCAACACAAAAAATTATGTCTTCCACAAGTTGATCAAGTGAGACAAATGAAGTACTCATATGCTACTGTTAGAAAAATGACCAATTTTTCCTTCAAACAAAAATACTTAATGGCAACGTATTAGGCACATGACCCACGCATATCATTAAATTGTAGATGAACATGAGGACCAAAAGTGTTAATTTTTGCAAGTTATGAGACCTAAAAGTATTAATCTCATAATGAATTGAACCAAAAGTTACATGAGCTTAACTTATGGGACTAAAAATGCTATTTTTCCTATAAAAAAAATTGAGTAAAAAAAAAACCCTATTAAAGATAAAATATCAAATGGGCCCATGTGTTTTAAAAAATAAAACAAATTGAAACATATAGAAATGATTTATTAATTCTCTTTTTACATGGAATATTTATTTATTTTATATATATATATATATATATATATATATATATATGACAGAGAAATTGTATTTAACCCTATAGGTCGTGTCATGTCATAGGCACCAATTCTCAAAGTACACCTACAATTAATCAACATTAATTCATAGAATAAATCACCCCATTTTACTAATTACGTCACACTCAGTACTACTACTTCCCCTCTAATTATTCATTAATGAAGTAATTAATTAATTAATTAATTAGTTTTCCCCTTTTCCTCTCCTCAACGCATTCTAACTACTTCCTCTTCCCTTAATTACTTTTTAATTATTTAATAATATATGTAATTCCCACAATTCTCAACTTAATTAATTCAGTACTCTCTGATTAATTATACCCCCAAATTCATCACAAGCTGGAAAAACAACTGCTCCACATATAACTCTTTCTGTGAGCAAAAGGATTAGCCATGCATGCCTCAAGATTCCACTTCCAATGACACAATTTGTCATTGGCTACCTACTGTTTGATTAGATATGAACTATAAACAGAAGTAAATAATTATATAAAAATCAATGAAAAAACTTAGATTATATATTTATCCACTATGAAAACTATTTTTATCATGATAAATATTTTAGCCGCACTCACAAAAATATTAACCAACAACTATTGTTTAATTGTAATCAATGACTAATTATTTTTAACGATAATTAATGTGTTAAATTTCTTGTAGTGCGAACATTGTTAACTGCGTGTGAGCTTGATAGAAATTGATGGTTGTTGTTATATATATAGAGAGAGTTAGAATAAGATAGTTTTTGTGTAGGTGTATATATTTTTCTTATGTAAGATATGATATATAATTCTTCACCCAAAATCAAAACAGGAAAGTATGTAATATATTAGATTATTACACTATTTTTTTTTTTTTTAAAAAAAGTCTATAGAAAGGTGCAATTGATGAATAGAGTGGGGATGGAATTTCGTAGGTGATAGATTAGCCAAAGTATATATATTAATTAAGGGAAGTATGGAAAGGAAATGGAGGGCATCCATGGATCGGCTATATTTATTGTCTTCATTAATGCACTTGTAATTAACTTTTTATTATATATAATATATGTGTTGATTTTGTAGAAACCATGTATATAATTTTTTATTATTCATCTGAATGATGACACAAACGAAACAATAATTTAAAAGCATGAAATGAATGAGAAAATAATTAGAATATATATAATAAAGTGGAGAAATGAATTATATAGAAATAGTGAATGGAATAGTTTGGGATTGATGAAAGTCAAGGTGTAATAAATGAAGCTATACAGTACTCTACAGCGTCCATTGATTAATACAGTGATTAATGGTTAATGGAAATGTAGCAAAATGGAGGAGGAGGATGACAAGTGACGAAGTCAAAAATTCCATCACAACTGGATTGAAACGACTTCTCATCAAATTTATTGTAATAATAAAAAATTGGGATTTTCCACACACAAAGAGAGAGAGAGAGAGAGAGTCAAAGTGTCAAACTTGAAAGCCTCCCCTCCCCGCACTCGTTAACTAATGAAAAGGAAAAAGAAAGGCTGAAATAGTGTGTGCTTAATTAATAATAATGAAAACAGCAACCCCAAACCCAAAGGGAACTCCCAATTGCGGCTCTCTCTCTCTCTCACATGCTATATTGCTCTATTGCTATTGCTAATGGGCTAATGCCACCTTTTCTCTCTTCCACCATTTTCAAACCTCTCTCTCTCTCTCTCTTATTCCCCCATCTATCTATCTATCTATATAAACCCCCCAACCCTTCTCTATCCTCTTCTATCTATTAATCCCACCCTCTCTCTCTCTCTCTCTCTCTCTCTCTCATCCACATAAAAGATCAAAGAGTTATAAAAAGATCTCTCTCCATCCATCCATCCATCATCATCAAGAGAAGCAGCAGCTTGTTTGAATCAATCAAGATCAAGCTATGGCCGAGCAAGATGGTGGTATCAAATTAGTTGGAAACGTGGACGTCCAAAGTGATGATCAGGAAGAAAACAACAACATGGACCTCAGAAGAGGCCCCTGGACTGTTGAAGAAGACTTCACCCTTATCAACTACATAGCTCATCATGGCGAAGGCCGATGGAACTCTCTCGCTCGCTCTGCAGGTCCTCCTCTATGCATACACCCTTCTTCTTTCTTTTCTCAAACAAAATTAACTACTTTTACCAATTATCCTATCAATTACTTTTTTGTCTGAATTCTCCCCCTAATTATGTATAGGTCTAAAAAGAACTGGGAAGAGCTGCAGATTGAGATGGCTCAACTATTTGCGCCCCGATGTTCGACGTGGGAATATCACTCTCGAAGAACAGCTTTTGATTCTTGAACTTCATTCTCGATGGGGCAACAGGTATACATACATATCATCTATTTCAAATAAAAATATATAAACTCCACATCATCTTAATAATTTTATTCTTGCCCGCAGGTGGTCGAAAATTGCTCAGCATTTGCCTGGTAGAACCGACAATGAGATCAAGAATTACTGGAGGACACGGGTCCAAAAGCATGCTAAGCAGCTCAAATGTGACGTCAACAGCAAGCAATTTAAGGACACCATGCGTTACCTCTGGATGCCCAGATTAGTTGAGAGAATCCAAGCTGCCGCCGCCGCCGGAGCTGCTGCTTCCTCCACCACCGCCACTACTACTTACCACATCAACAACCAGAGCAATACTAATCTTAACATGGGCCACAACCAGATTTTGCTGCCACAGCCGAATAATATCGGCGGCGGAGTTCACACCTATACGCCGGAAAATTCCGCGCCGCCGCATCCTCGGAATCGTTTGGGACGCCGGTTTCTGACCTGACGGAGTGTTACAATAACTATCCGGCAGTTCATAATAATAATAATCAGGGAAACAATCAAGATTATTATCCAGGGAATCAGCAGCAGCAGCTTTGTTATGGCGATCAATCTCTGAATAGCCCCACTGCAGGTTATAATTTTAACCAAGGGTTGGATTTTATGGAGCAAAACAGTGAATGGATGGACGGCGGGGATGCATCAGACAGTTTGTGGAATGTTGACGACATGTGGTTCTTACAACAGCAATTCAACATCAGCAACGTTTAAAACATGAAACATTCATTCAATTTCAATACAATATAATCCACTCCTAAAAGGAAAAATACCTAGAAATTATTATTGTTTTTTTTAGGTTAATTTGTGGAAACGGACAGGATTTTAACTTTCCATATTTTTGTGTTTTGTATTTTATTTTCTATTTTACAAATTTAATGTAGCTTGTGGGGGATACCTAAAAGAAAGACAAGATTGTAACTTAATCAGGGTTTAATTTTGACATTATTAATTCTTTGGAATTGACTATAGTCTCCTTGTGTTATTTTTTAATTACCACTATATATATATATACCCTTTTTATTTGTTAACCATGATGATCTGCATCTTTCACCAGCTGCTACTTTTTTTTTGTTGTTGTTATTTTCGTCATATATAATAAAAGTTAATTATTGGGTTTCACTTTACATATATAATTAGTTAAATGTGTTTTTGTTGTTAATAAATATGAATATATATATATTTGGAGTTGTGGGATTTTGGCATTGGAGAGGTGAAGCAGCCGTTTTATTTCCAGATTAAGGAAAAAAGGTATGAGGCCAATGATTAATTAGGGAGGTGGAGGGGCATCCAATATTTATATATATTCTTAACTAATAAGAAAATATGAGTG
The DNA here is from genome assembly GCA_034509725.1 of Sesamum angolense. NCBI lineage: Eukaryota > Viridiplantae > Streptophyta > Magnoliopsida > Lamiales > Pedaliaceae > Sesamum > Sesamum angolense. Next base: position 10,871,724 of record JACGWL010000014.1, read on the forward strand.
TGATAAAATAATGCTATTCTTCCAAATGCCACGCCATGCACTGCCTTACAACCTTAATATATCCAATTACCATATATATATATATATATGAATAAGCCATGGAACTAGCTAGACAATATGGACGTTGTTCTTTAAATTGTCCCATAAAACTTTATATCATGATCCATACTTTTGATATAATATCAATATATTATTATATTAATTCCTTTGGTTTTCTATATCAACTTTTACTGATTAATTATTTACAAGCAGACGATTGTTCACACCAATTACAACAATTCAAATCAAACTTTACAGCTACAAATGTGAATAGTATCGTCAGTAATTGAAAAAATCAACCTTTTATATGTCGAAATTCAAGAGTTGAAATCCATCCATCTCTATATGAATGCTTTTTTATTTCATTTTCACTGAGAATGCTTGCTTTCACCAATTGGGGACCATACGACATTAATGGACACGAAAGGGCGGGCAATTGTTAAGAATTTCTAGGAATATATATGTGGGGGGTGGGGGGAGTTCAAGAATTGAAAACGTACGTACGTGATGGAATTGTACAAGATGACTGTATATGTACGCACCACAAATATGTAAAACCAAATATCCATACTAGTGAGAGAAAGCAAGAGAGAGAAATGAAGTGGAGGGGAAAGGAGCGTGGCGGCGGGGAAATGTAGGCAGGAAGGCAGCTTGCGTGGGCGTGAGAGAAGGCATCCTCGCAACGCCCAAGTGGTCCTAAGAGTCAAGACATGTTGCGGAGCTTCCACGTGTGCATTCAATTGCGTTTGGGCTTCCATTCCTCCTCCACCAAACCACGATGATGTCATTTTAATACCGCCAATATTAACGTTCTCATGATGTGCTCTTCTCGTAATTAATTAATTAATTAATTATCATGCAAATTATCTTCTGATAATATTTTTAATTATTTATAACATGATCTTATATATATATATATATATATATATATTAAAATCTCAAGATATCAGCAGGTTTTAATTGTTTTGTCGAGTCATGTCCCATTACTTATATTTTTTCAAATTTAAAACCTTAAACTCATCATATCAATATTTTTATGGGATTTATTTAATTTAAAATCAGTTCTTGTAGTTTATGAAATTCGATCCAGATTTATTAGATACTTTATGCTCTAAAAAAAAAAAACTGGATTTTTGGACGGAATTTGGAATGATTTTAGAAATTTGGGACTGTTAAGAAAATCATTCTAGAACGGAATTTGGAATGGTTCCACATCCATCCTTATAGACGGCGTTATAAATATTTAGAAACGGTTGGTGAAAGACCATTCCAAGTTGGCACGGTCAGTGTAGTACATTGTGCATGGACCGTTCCAAATATTGATTTTGATTTTTTTTAAAAAAATCTTTTTTATATTTGGAAGGGATTGGATAACATTTGGGACGGTTATATTATTTATTTCGGCATTTCTTTTGAAATGAACTTCTTAATACTCATGCCTAAATTTTGAAATTGTAATAATTTGCATTGGTGATATATTTAGGAACAGACATTGAAATAGTTTCGTTGTCAATGTTTTAATTAGTATTAGGCACGGTGATTTTTTGTTTAGAACAGTCTCCTGTAACTGTTTTAGGAACGGTCATTCTTATTTAGAAACACATATGTAAAACTGGTTTAGCAATGGTATTAAGAACACTCAGTCTTATTTAAGAACACGTATCGAAAACTGTATTAGCAATGGTATTAGGAACGATCATCCTTATTTAGAAATATGTATTTAAAATTATTTTAGCAATGCTATTAGAAACAATCAATATTATTTAGAAACACGTATTAGAATTATGTTAGCAATGGTATTAGGAATGGTCATTTTTAGATTTGTGATATTTTCTTTACAATTACTAAAATCACCCTAGTTTTTAAGTTTATAATGAAATTTGTATAAATTATTTAATTTATATATTCAATAAATTTTAAAAAAATTTATCAAATATAATAAATTTTAATAAATAATTTAATTTATATATTTTTAAAAATTATAATAAATAATTAAATTAATGATAAATTTTAATTAATTATAGTTATGAATTTAAACTGAATAATGGAACATAATAAATATTATGAAACATGAATAACTAAGAAAAATATTATTTTAATATAAAAATAATATTTCGCTTGCAAAATTGAAAAAAAAATAATTTAAACCCTCCTTATCAGCGTCGTCCATCTTGTCGTTGTTCGGCGCCTAGGGGTCTATCGGATGCTGTGCTGGGGCGATAGTGGAGGAAGTCGGCTGTGATGGTCCCGCAATCGAGGAGCTGACCTGCATCTCCTTCGTCATCGCCATCATGTCGGCCATCACTCGAGCTAGCCGATGAGGTCCTCCACGATAAGGTTTGGTTGTGGCTGTGTCGGTGGGGGTGGCGATGGTGATGTTTAAATTTCAAACACTACAAAAAATATATAATAGTTAATTATAACTAATTATTATGATTAATAATATATAGTTATAGCAAATAGACATTGATCATGACCACGCAATGATTGTTGATCGTAATTTTTGCAAGCATAACTAAAATATTTTTTATGGCTAAAAACTTTTACCATGGCTCTTAACCTTGTTAAATAATTTTTTCAAGGTGAAAAAATTAATTTTTTACATTAATTTTATTTAATTATAATTAATAATAATTAGTTATTATAATTTTCAATCAAAATCATTGATATTATTGTTAATAGTATTTTTTTTAATGAAATTCTAATTTGACATTATTTTTAGATCCTTCCATTAAGTTGCAATGCATTATTTAACAGGGAATCCATAATTATGAGCATCATTGTCGATATTATTTTATGATACTTTAACGTCACATATATTTGTGCAATTATCACGTGTTTTTTTTAAATTAAAAAATATTAATTAAATTAAATTATGATTAACATAGAACAAATACTAAATGTGATACAAAATACAAATCAATAGTAGGAAAAATGTGAAAAACAACAGCAGTGAACTACATACCTAAAATTAACTTCACTACCACAAAAGTCAAAATTATGATGCAAACAATATATCTATACATATAGCAAAACCACAGTAGACAAAAATTAAGTCAACTTTGATCAAATATTAATTTTTGGTGATTTTGAGTTATTTAATTATTAAGAAAAAAATCTCCTTAGTTAGAAATCTCATCTATCTTAAATTTATCTAAAAAAATCCTATCTTCAATATTAGTGTTTATGGAGGAGTTACTTAAACGGGAGAAAGTGTTGTGGAACCAAAGGAGTAAGAGGCTGTGGCGGAAGGAGGGGGACAAGAATACCTTTTTTTTCTACGGCAAACCACCTAGAGGTTCCACCGCAGCCGATAAAATTGTTGAAAGATGCTGAGGGTCACGTATGCAGCAACATGAAGGAAATCAATGATCTGATTTAGGCCTATTTCTCGCAAAACTTTCGGTCTTCCAACCCTAGTACTAGTACTAGCGCGATCAATGACTATTTTGCTCACCTCCAGCCAATGGTGTTTGGGGGCGATGAGCGAAGACCTTATTCACCCTTTCTCCCCTGACAAAGTCAAGCGAGCTCTTAATCAGATGCACCCCCTTAAATCTCCAAGTCCAGACGGTATGTCTCTTTTTTTTTTTCCTGCGCTTCTGGCCTTTGGTAGGTAGTGATACAGTGCAATCACTACAAAAAAAAAAAGAAAGGCTTTTCAGAGACAGAATTTCCGACAAAATTTCGTCGCTCATATGGGTTCCGATGAAATTTCCGTCGATTTTCGGACCAACAGTCTTCCGTCTGAAAAAGGCACTTCGAAAAATAATTCCGACGACATTTCCGACAAAATGAATATCCGTCAGAATATTTGTGACAGTTTTACGACGGTTCGTTATTATCGTCAGAAAATTTGTCAAAGGGACCAAAAATTAGTATTTTATTTGGGAAGGACTTTGGGACAACAAAAAAAACTTCCGATGCATTTATTATTAGAATTTTTTTATATTGTCGTCGGAAAGTTTGTCGGTAAATTAATCGAAATTGTAACGTATATGTTTTTGTCGGAAATATTTTCGAAAATCATCCCAAATTATTTTGAAAATTGTAATGAATTTGGAACGGTATTCGGGACCAAATATATCACAATTTCTATCCCAAAATTGTTCTGACATAATTTGCAATACCTGTCGTCACAAAATTCATCGCAAATATTTCCGACAGTTTCCATTCCAAAATCCGTCCCAAATATTTATATTTTATAAAAAAAAAATTGTAATTTTTTAATATTTTATTAAAAATAAATTTTTGGGAATCATATTTTCTCTAGTAAAAGCATACTTAAACAAAAAAGTAAATAGTATTGTTTTACAAAGTGCATAATCCAAAAGTAGACTAAATCCTAATCTTATGCTTCTGGCTCGTCTGTTGCATTCTTAGTTGCCTGCTGCGCTGTTCCATCGATTGGGGCATCAGTGGTTGATTGCATCTCGGAAAATATCTGTGGCATCCCCATCTTGGTGCACAATGCACTCAAGACCAATATTATTTTATCAAGCTTGGTGTCAGTCGGCGAAGGAGCAGTAGTAGACGAAGATGATCGGGCTTCTGTGGTCCATGGCTGGGCGGCATCTGACATCAAAGCATCAGACCCCATGCCGAATACTCGGCCCCGCTTTCTCCCGCCGGCAGCCTCAGCCCACAACTGGTCTTTGAACAATTGAGGAAGTACCATCTGATGAGCCCATCTCCCCCGAAGCAGGCTGAGAGACACGTTCTTCGAGCAGCTTCTGATAAGTTTTCTAAATAATTTAATAAAATTTATTAGTCAATAAATATAAAAATATAATCGTAAATAACTAATAAGAATTTATTATTAAATAACTAATATTTGATTTATAAAAGAAATGTTTAAGAACTTACCACGACCTCCTTGGCCCGCTTCCCACTCCAGGTTCCGTCCGCCTTCTTTTTATAACAGTCAGCGAATACCTCCATCCGGTTAGGCGGACGACCAAGTTGGGCCTCCTGCATAGATATTTGAATAAGTAAAAAGTTATGAATTTACAATATTACTAAAAATAATTAACAATGTAAAGTTTAAAATTTACTTACGAGTTTCCTTTTATGCATTCCAACTGAGGAGGACCCACCATGGTAGACGGTGCTGGCCGCTACGGGGTTGGCCACTCGATTAACCTTATTCTTGGCCGACTTTGCTTTGAACTCATCACTGTTCCAGTACGCCTGGAGGTCATGCCAAATGCCGTCCCCCAACCAATTGGGTTGTGTACCCGCCACCCTGCCTTCTGTGAATGTTTTACTGAGCCAGGAGGTTGCGTAGCTATTGAAGATATTTTGCATCAGTGTGTCTGGACAATCCCACCAATACACACGCTGCAAGACAATAAACAATTTGGTTATCAATACAACAAAAATAAATCTAATATAAAATTTAGTATGAAGAAATATAAAATATACGTACCTTCAACTCCTCGAACAAAAAATTCTTCTGGGATTAGGGGATCGGTTTGTAGCTTTTCCATGGTTGCATGAAGTGGACCGAAATCACTGAGCCGATGCAAGAGTGGAAACTCCGATCATACCTGTCATTGGGAATATTTTTATCAGTATTCAAGTACAAAACTTATTTTTATTTGTTTATTAGGAAAAAAAAAGAAGATTGTAGAACTTACCGGGCCTCGACAAGGGTAATGAACTTACGCATCTCTCGAGGTGTTGTAGGTGCTTGTGAAACGGATGACGGGATGGAGGAATGTGCAAAGGATCCCCCAACTGTCGATGTCCCTGGCGGCACGCTAGACGGGTCAAGTGGCGTTGGGTCAATCAAAGGGCTCTGTGGAGGCTCATCTGCTGCAGGAGCGACAGGAGGTGTCGGGAGGGGCTGTCTCGATGCTTCTACAGCATCAGAAGCATTAGGGGCAAGTGGTCTAACTAGTTTTCCACGTCCCCGGCCACGGCCCCGACCACGGCCCGACGGTGGTGGAGGAAACCCTCGAGTCATACCTATTATCCCAAAATCATAGGTTTGCAGAATGTAATTCCAAAATGAAAATTACAAGTACATTCTTTAAAAGGGTTTGCACAAATTTATCCCAAAATCAGAATCGAATCGAATACTGAAATTTTAAGAAATAAATTGTAAAAATAAAACAGTATTATAAATTGTATTTTAGAAATAAATACCCAAAATACTGAATCGAATACCCAAGCATAGATATTGTTTAAGAAGTAAATTTGTGCAAACAACTAAATTTCTTTTCATTTTATAATCAAATGAACTATAAACAATAAATCTCAACAATAGCATCAATTGCAAAAAGGTCTATAGCATCAAATTGTATCCAACAACACAAAAACTATAAACAATAAATCTCAACAATAGCATCAATTTCTTTCTCTTGAACTACAAACTCCACCAAAATGAACTAAAAATACTATCAACAGCTATATCTTAGTAAAAATCCCAGTAAATCTCTTACCCAAATTAATTATTGTAAGCAACTAAATCTGAAATATCTTAAAAAAATAACCGTGAACAATACAAGTATAAAATTTAATTTAACATCATAAACATAACCCTAATTTTAACAAAATTTATAATAAACACTTAACAAGAAAAAGGGGGAAAGATGAACCGAAAGTGGATGTTGGGTCTAGATCGGCAGCGGCGGGACGGCGGTGCTGGGGCTGGGTCGGCAACGGCGAGCGGCGGCTTTAGCAACGGCGAGCGACGGATCTGACTTTGGCAACGGCAAGCGGCGGCTCTGGCTTTGTCTGCGGCTGGGGTGAGCGCAGGCGATGGGGCTGGGGCTGGGGCTAGGGCGAGCCGGCAGTTGGCGGGAGCGGGCGGCTGCTGTTGGGGAGAAAAGGAAAAAAGAAGAGAAAGGGAAGAGGGAATAGAGAAGAGAGAAGAAAGAAAGAAGAAAGAAATAAAAAATAAGGAGAGAGAAGATAGAAAAATTAATGGGAGGGAAAAATTATTTTACATTTTTAAATTTCGTTTCAATTTTGTTCCAAAAATATCGGAATATATTTTTTTATTTATATTAAAAATTTTAAAAAATCATATCTATTACTTTTTTTATGAATACGGATGATATTTTTTGATTGATTTTTGAATTAATTTTCGATGAAAATTGTAAACCCGTTTTAATTTCATTCCAAAAAGGTGAGAAAATACTTTTTAATTTATTTAAAAAAATTTAAAAATTATATCTAAAATTTATGTTACTTTTTTATGAACATGGAGGATATTTTTCGATTGGAGTAACAAATCTTTATTACAACACAATTCAATAGCATATAAAAAATAATAATTCACTCACGAGTAAGATCATCATTTCGACTAGGCCGGCGTCGCTTGCAAGTAACATGAAGTTCAAAGTAGTGAGACGTAAACCACCCAATTTCCTCAACAATATATACCTCAACAATTGAAGCTTCAACATATGCTTTGTTCTTCACTTTCTTCTTCAATTCACGTAGGAACTTATATATAGTTATATAATTACAAGGGGTAAATCATATGAAACTACGCATTCACTAATCATATTAACAATAATCATAAATAATAGTTACCTCTCAAATGGGTACATCCACCTATACTGTACGGGCCCTCTTACATGAGCCTCATACAGTACGTGAAGAATAAGATGCTCCATCGAGTCGAAGAAAGCTGGAGGAAATACTTTTTCAAGGTTGCACATGATTACGGCTACACTATCTTCTAACTCTTGCACCTTCCTGATATCTAGAGTGGTCGAACATAAGACCTGGAACATAAGACTGACTTCCGTCAACGCGCTCCACACATGCTCAGGAACCATCTCCCAGAAGGCAACTGGGATCAACTTCTGCATAAAGATGTGACAATCATGGCTCTTATGCCATGCAACCTCAATTCCGTCATGTCGACACATCTAAAAAGGTTAGAGGCGTACCCATCAGGAAACCTCAAGCACTTTACCCATTCACATACCTTTCTCTTCTGGTCTTTGGTCAGGGTATACACTGCTTTCGGCATAACGTTGGGTCTGCGTTCATCAACCTGAAGCTTTGGACGATTACATATGATTGCCAAATCCTTTCGTGCATTTAGATTATCCTTTGCTTTTCCCTTTATGTCCATGACGGTATTGAAGATATTGTCAAACACGTTCTTCTCAATGTGCATGACATCAAGGTTGTGCCGTATTAAGTGCGTGGTCTAATATGAAAGATCCCAAAAGATGCTTTTTTTCGTCCACTTGTGGTTTGTGCCATTGCCTGGTGGGTGTATCAGTGGTTGTTTAATTGCACTACTATACTCTTCCACCCGTACACGGATCTCCTCTCCGGTTAGCCTAGGCCTTGCAATATTTCTTTCCTGACGATTTTTTATGAAGGCTTTCTTGTTTCTCCGGTACGGATGATCTTGTGGGAGATACTGTCTATGGCAGTCAAAGTAGCACGCCTTCCGACCGTGTTGCAAATGAAATGCGCTTGTGTCATCCATACAAATAGGGCAACCCATAATACCTGCAGTACTCCATCCAGACGCCATTCCATAAGCTGGTAGATCATTCACAGTCCACATCAAAGCCGCACGCATCATGAAAGCCTGGTTCGTGGCAAGATAATGCGTCCGTACACCTACATGCCACAACTGAAGCAACTCGTCAATCAAAGGCTGCAGATATACATCGATCAAACGCTTTGGATTGGACGGACCAGGAATTACCATCGTCAGGAACATATATTCGGACTTCATACACATTCCGGGTGGAAGATTGTATGTGTAATTATAACTGGCCAACATGAGTAAGTTCGACCATACTGCCCGTGGGGAGCAAATCCATCTATGAAAAGACCCAATCTAATGTTATGGGGCTCCAATGCAAAATTTGGATGTGTTCGGTCAAAATGCCTCCAAGCTTCGGCATCAAAAGGATGACACATAGAGTCCTCCTCTGTAACATGGCTGGCATGCCATGTCATATGCTCAGCAGTCGCTGGTGAAGCATACAACCTCTGTAGACGTGGGGTAAGTGGCAAGTACCTAAGAACAGCATACGGGGATTTCTTACGGCGGGGATTTCGGTCTCTAGGGGCTTGTACCTAAGGTACCGCAGAACTGCAGTATCCATATCAATGTCGTCTTCACTAACAAATGCTACTTCCTACCGCAGTGAATCTCTCGACCGGTTAATTCAATCCTTTATCTTTCTGTTTTGCAATAATGTAGAGGAACGAGTGTGATCATTCACACTGTCCTGACAACTGATCATTAAACATTCTTTCATCAGACACGGTTTGGATGTTCAATGATGTTCAACTCTAGACCTGCAAAACTCCACCTGCTATACATCCCTTGGTCCAATGCCTGCATACTAAAAATCCGTCAGTGAATAATAAGCCTAGATTACTGATCAATAGTCATAGGAATAGCATCTCAGCAGGATGAAATAGTGACCTTCTATAGAAATCTGCAATCATGTTGTTGATGACCACTGCATTTGCTTGATTCACAGAGAAAAAACTTTGTGGTCCAACTGTAATCATTCAATTTTTGATACCGCAATATCATTTGCTCATAAACTAACCACTCATTGCGATGTCATGTACGGGTTGAGGTTTACAGGCGTCTCTAACGCGCATAAACCATTCTTTGATCATAATAGTTTCCAAACGCATTGTGTACCATGGGAGTTTCAATTGATGGTATAATCGCACAAACCTTCATACGGATATGGTTCTAACACTAAGCCTCATGCGTCTGTTAGTGAATTTTTAATCATTAACATTTCTTACAGAACCGTTGCGTTAGGTGAACTGTACTCATTTTTTCTAAGACAAATCTTGTTCCATGTTGCAGTAATTTAGCCAAATGTATATAAAATTTAAAACATTCTCATACATCCTTCTAAATTGCGGTATTTGCCCTTTTCGGGTTTTTCTACATGTATCAATGTCGTAGATTTTGTCTCACATTAGAACTAAATTAATTCGACATTCAAAAACAATAATCATAATTATTTAAAGAACTTCAATAAATAATAAATAAATCATTTCATAAATATAAATTAACTTATTATATAGGCCATTAATATGAGAGAACATCATTAGAGATTAAATTTATTAATTATTATTACCTGGTGAAAATGATGATCACTGCTCTCTCTCTTAGTTCTTCAACTTAAAAGACTGATTATAAAAATCGCACGATTCGGATCGCTTTGAATGGTAAATAAGTATATGATCAATCATATATCAAACTTGAAAGTTTGAATTTAGAGGTTACTTGAAGTAGGGTGTAAGAGAGTGAGATAAACAAATAAGAATAGAATATTTCAAATTTAAACTCTATTTGTGCACTAAGCGGATTTTCATAATACGATTACTAGGTGAACGGATTTTCTAATTAAGATGGTGTTCTATAATATAGCTGTTTTAATATAGCCGTTAGTCAAATACTCGGGCCCTTACGGTGTATACCGTTTAATATAGCGTTGATGGGCCGCATAGAATGATTTCCAACGAATGTTTGGGACGCATTAAAAAAAAATTTAGATGATGAAAAACGGGAGTTGTTTTCGAATATAGCATATCCGTGGAATGTGCGTCCAATATAAGCATTTAAAAATGAAGTTAAGACGACAAGTTTTTTATTTCCAACAATTCTCGTTTGGAGTTTTTACGACGAAACGCAAAATTTAAACGTTAAAGTAACAACATTCTTTCGTCGCATGAAGTCCGTTGAAAAGTTATATAAGTGTTTCAGGCAAACGAAGCAAAGGAAAGCGACGACCGACAAAATGCGATGCGTTAAGCCATTAATAATTTTCACATCGCATCAAAAATCCTAATTTTCTTTCGAGTACCGACGGTTTATGTTTTGGGACGTATGTCCCAAAATATTTTCGAATAAAATTGCGAAAAAGCGATGGAAGTATTTTCACTTCCTAATTTTCGAGGAAATTTGCGACGACGGTTTGTATTGTCCGACGAATTGTGCAATTTTTTCGTCTATGGAAGAATTCTGTCAGAAAGAAATAAAATGTGTTGCAAAACCGTCGGAAGTTGGGAGAGATTTTGCGACCAATATAAATCGTCAGAAATTTTCGTCGGAATAAATTGTTTTTTTTGTAGTGAATGTGTGCTTCAAATTCTTAAAGAGGGTGTCCTCGAACCCGATCTTAACATCACTCACATTGTTCTTATTCCCAAATGTGCTAATGGGGAGATGGTTTCGGACTTTAGGGAATTAGCTTGTGTAATGTAGCGTATAAACTTATTTCTAAGGCCATTGCTAATAGGATTAAGCCTTTCCTTGGTACTCTCATTTCTAATTCCCAGTCGGTCTTTGTTCCCAGCTACCTCATTGTGTATGAAGTCCTCATAGCCTACGAGCTAAATCACTATCTAGCCTATAAACATTGGGGAGCCTCGGGTCACATATCCCTCAAGCCAGATATCAGTAAAGCCTATAATCGGATGGAATACTACAAGAAAATAGCTTGATAGCAATGAACAAAATTAGCTTCAAGTTCATTAGCAAGTAAAATTCTCATCGCTAAATCACATTATTTAATACAATATATATTAAATAGTGTAGATTAGCAATCGAAATTTTACTTGCTAATTAGTTTGAAGTTAACTTCATTTTTTTTTGTAGCTATTGAGCTATTTTCTTGTAGCGAATGGAATTTTCTTAAGGAGTGCTCCTTAGACTAGGTTTTCATGTTCAATTCGTTAATCTATTATGCTTTGTGTTTTCTTGGTGTCATACTCCTCTATGCTTAACCGCATGTAGTTTGGTTCTGTGCAATCAAAAAGGGATCTCCATCAGGGGATCCCCTTTCCCCGTATTTCTTTCCCCATCAACCGCGTGTAACCTGCTGCAGGAGGACGAACAACACGGGTCTATCAAGGGGGTGGCCTTCTGTCATAATGGCCTACACATCTCGCACCTCCTTTTCGCTGATGACACACTCATATTCTGTCAGGCGACACGGGAGGCACTGGAATGTGTTAGGTCAATCTTGCACTGCTTTGAGGAAGCATCGGGGTTGATGGTTAATGTGAGAAGTCGACAGTGGTCTTTTAGCAAGAATACTCCACAACACCGTCAAGAGGAACTGACGGGTATATTTGGGGGACTGATAGTGGATAAGCACGAGAAGTATCTTCTCACTTAACTGTTATAGGAAAATTTAAGCGAACAGTTTGATGGTCTCAAAAAGAGGATTTGGTAGAGTTGGTCATCAAAAAAGCTTTCTCAAGCTGATTGAGTTGTGATGATCAAAGCGGTCCCCAAGCCATTCCAACTTATGCCATGAGCTGCTTCAAGATCCCAGATACCGTGTTGCACGAGATAGATATTGTAATATTAATTAATTACATGAAATCTATATATTAGGTTGAGAAAATGAGAAAGAAATATTTGTCCCACATAAGAGAATAATGGGACAATGATGAAAATTGATAAGTATAATAGGATGGGGTGAGTGTTTAACACTCATATTTTATTATCCCACATACAAAGCCTATTGATATAATAAAGTCCTTATATTAAGTTCAAGTTCAAATTAGAGTTTGAAGTGTTATGAAGACTAGAGCATATGTCTCAGCCTCATGATATATTTTTTTGTAGTATCTGGATTTTTTTTTTTGTACCAATTGAAACTAAAACTAAATTGAATTTAAAACCTGATTTCATGTGGGTTACTGTTTGAAATTGAATTTGGAATTTCAGGTTTTCATGTGGATTACTTTAGAAATTGGATCGATTCAATTTGATTTTTCTTAACTATTACATATTCCAACAATCAATTTGAAATTGAAACTGAAAGTGGAAATGAGCCATTTTTTCCTATTTTATTCAGAGTTTTAAGGCCATAATTGGCTGTTGATTAATTCTGCATTAAGAATGAGGGTTGGCAATGCGTATATAAACCAAGCCATGACTCATTTACAGAACACAACCAAGCTCACACTTCTCTTCTCTCTCGCATTCATATCTTTTAAATTATAGTTTTGAGCTCAATTTTGGAAAAAAGGTTTTTGAGTGTTTTTCGAGGTACTTCGGTATAGTGCTAACACAGAAAGAATAATATTTTACCCGAAACACTTGATACGAGTGTTTATTTTCTTTAAGCCAAGCAATTAATTAATTGCGATTCCGTTAAATTTGATAATGTGTAGTTAAAATGTCATCTCTAATTGTTGAACTACAACAGCAATTGAGATATAGTCATGAAAAAATAGAAAAACTTAGGAGTGATGTATCGAGACATGCCTACTACCAACAATGGACCGAATGAAGGGTTGACCAGTCGGATCACAAAAACACAATTCTCCGATGGGGGATCGGAGCACTAAAGACAAATCACATGGATGAAGTTGAACAACTTCAACAAGAAAATCAACAACTCTATTATCAAGTAGATGATCTCAAAGAGCACACAGACCAGCTAGCTGACATGATACCTGACAAACCGGAGGAGGGTCCTAAAAAGGACGCCATGGAGTATCAGAATGATGAAGGTGAACTAACTGAGGGCAGTATAATAGACTGAGAGGTATAACTGATAAATGAGTTGATGGTAACAACTAATGTCTTAGTATTTACTGCTTTAAGTTATTAATTATTTTATAATAATTATTTCATTGAAAGTGGTATATATATATATATATATATACATCTATATACATGATCAATAAATGTGATCATTTTTCAAGTCTGTTTTATCTAGTTATTTCAACACGAAAACAACATTGTGACTGAATTTTTCCAACAATAGAAGGTATATTCGTAACATTTTTCTGCCATCAGGATAGGGGCAAGAAAAGTCATTAGCTTGAGTGGAGAAAGGTGTGTCGAGGGAAACAAGGGGGGTTTGGCATCTGACGCTTGAATCAGTTTAATATGGCGTTACTTTTAATTATCTGGTGATTAATGGGCCCAATTACTAGAACTTTTTAATTATATATGTTATGTTTGTACCATTTTAAATTTCTTATCTATATTTGTATTGTTAGCATATAATTTAGATATATATATTTATATCTTTACCTTTTTATTCATTTAACTGTGAACTCTTTTTATAGTGTGACTAATGCTTTTATTATTATTATTATTATTATTATTATTATTATTATTATTATTATTATTATCAATTAAAGGATCATTTAATTCGAATAATAATTTTTTAAGATAATTTATATCACAGGGTAATATTATAATAACTTTTAACACAATGTATTTTAGTACTAATATTTTTATTTTACTAAAAGTATATTAAATGAATAAAAATATATATATCGCATTTGGATCTTATAAATAATTTTTCTCAATATGTAAAAATATTATAATATTATATTATATACTTTCAAAATATTCTGAAAATAAGTTTAGTAAAGAATTTAATATTGAGTTCTTTATAATGATTCTTCACTATTGTATTACAATATGACATATCATCATGTAATTTAAAATTTAGGGTAAAATGCAGACATCCCTTAATGTACAGTGTCATTTGCACTTTGCCCCCAATCTTTTGTTTATATATATATATATATATATAAACTTTTTCAAATCAATTTTTTGATTTTGTTGCACTTTATATTTTTTGAAAAATATTGATGGAATAGTGTACACGTGCCTAAGGGCGATTTTTAATATACTACTGTTGTATAAATAAGATTTATTTGACTTGTAATAAATTATTAATAAGTAAATGGGGGTAAAAATAGATTTCATTCGATTATTTTGTTAATATAAGTAAATTTTGATGAATTTTGACTAATGGAAGAACTTATTTGTTAGATGGAAGAAAACCTCAAGAGTATTATATATATAAAAAAATTTCAAATCACATAAAATTGAAATTGAATTACACCAAATTCCGAGAAAAGAAAGTATAATTATCCATATTACTAATATAAACTTGGAGTTTTACTGACATATGAAAAGGGACGTACGTCCCATATGTATCGAAAATTCAGTGTCATTTATATGAATTTGTAGTGAAATGAATTATAAATGGTTGAATGAACATACAATAATGATATTATGTAAAATTTAATTATTCTAATAATTTATGTGCATGCAAATTTAACATGACCAACAGTATCACCAAACCCTTATGACCAATTAATGCACTGTATTTTCCGCCCTTGGTGGTGTGTGTGTGTGTGTGTGTGTGTGTGTTGGTTTTTTATGAACCCCTAATTATGAATATTAGCCACGTACGTCTTTTACCTTCACAAAATTAAGGAATACCCAATACTTTGTGGAATTAATTAATGCTCATCTCTTAATCTTTTACGGCTTAACTATACCAATACCATTAATTAATCTTTCTTATTAATATCAAAGCACGCATAATTACATGATTAATAAATTTTAAACTTACGCATACTTGTCTCCCCAGTTCTAATTAATGAAATTTGTGAAAACATAATTATATACCTGATCACTAAAATTCAATAATCGTAGAGGGTAATTCTAGTATTTAATAATTTGTAATATGAAACAAGATATGTCTTTTATTTTGTAATTCTTTTGCACCTGGCTTGGTCGCGTAATCTTAGTGAGTTAATTATATAAAAAAAAAAAAAAATACAAGCAAGACTCTTGTAATATTGTAAATAAGTAAATTATCCCCTTATAAAAAAGCAACTAGCAATTTACTTCTCTGTATTTTTCAAAATGAAACAATTTACCTAACCATCTCTTTGGCATATAAGAAATATTTTTATTTAAATACAACACAGTTCGATTACAAGATTTTTAAATAATCAGTATATTATGATTAGGTATTGAATTTCTTGAATGAAAAAATACCCATAAATATTTATATATATGTAATGAATGTAGATGTGATGTGCAGAAACCTAATCAAACACATCATCCCTACGCAAGTGGAAGGAAAAAGTACATTTGTAAGTAGCTTAAGATTGATGTGTATACCCTGATTAGTAGAATTTGCAGTTAATTGATGATGATGATGATGATGTAGTCTCTCAATCTCAAACTTAATCACATCCCTTAATTTTCTTCCTTAAACATTAATTTCCTTTGCGTGGAGGTTTGTGTATTGGTATTAAGAGCTAACCTCTCTCTCTCTCTCACTCACCCACATGATCCATCCATTTATTAATTGGGGATTAAATAATTAATGAATGATATAATTATTCATGTGTAATTAATTCCCATAATTTAGCCCTTCCCTTTATTTGTAGAGAATGTTTCCCAACCCGTAACATACTTTGCACATCCTAACTATCACTTTCCACTATTACCACCAATTCTATGTTTGCATCCCAATCAAACCTAATTCTCCCCCTCCTCATCTACATTCATATTTAGTATATTATATATATCCAATTCTTTATTAAGTAAGAACGTATATTGATATTTTATAGTGAAGAATACGACAATAGAAAAAAAAAAATCAAATTACAAGCTAATATATAAATAGATAGATATTTACGTATGTTGAATTCGAGTTAAAAACGTTGTTTAATAACAAATTTTGAGGTCTCGAAGATGTTAGTATTGAGGTGATTAAAGGTGTGATTGATGATGGGATAGTTGTTGAGAATTACAACTTATAAGTTATTAGTTGCATCTAATTATGATTATGACAAGATTAACAAACTTGCAAATTAATTTTGGTTTTATTTATGAAATACGCTTGAATGATTGAAATCACACTTTGGTAGTGTGTGAGAGCTGCATATGTCTAATTAACAAGAATTTTCATGGAATTATTAATTAGTGATCATTGCTACAAATTACGTGATGAACAACCCACTTAATTAGCTTAATTTCTCCGTAATTGTTAATTTCAGTCGTTCATCATCACTTGGTATACATTGTTTTGTCATTCGGTTTTGGTCTCTCTCTCTCAACTTAATCTTTGCATAATTAATTTCATTTGATTATATTAAAATGTTCACGGGTGCATATAGTGATGATCGGGGAGATGCATTAGTTGACTAATTACATGGAATAATTAAAATTAATTAAGAGACATGTAATTAATTAATCTGGGAATTACGCGTTTGATTAATGTCAAACCTTTTTATTTAAATAAATAAATAAAAAAAGTTTGTTTGTCGCCCTCTAGAACTAGGACAAACTTATGTCTGCATGCATTATGCATTTCAAAATTAATTATGACTTCCCAATCAACTTAAAGAATTAAACCCTGTTTAATTAGTCAACTCTTTTACTTCATTAGTGGATGGTTCAACAGTCAACACCAAGTAACTATAACAAAAATTAGGCCAATCATTTAGATTTAAATTGTTTAATCACAAGTTTAACAAAAATAATATATCTAACAAATGTTAGTAACAATCAGGTACGATTACAAGCTTGATATATATATATATATATATATAAATATGATTAGTGGCTAATCCCTTGCATGTTTATTTGCATATCTAATTAGCTAGCTAGAGATTATTATTATAATATATATGTTTAAGTTGAAAAAAAGGGTTGAAGGTGGTCATCACGGATAAGTTAATTAATTATAATTATTAATAATAATGATGCATGTTGGATATATAATTAGTGGAATTATTTGGAGACCGAATGTTTGTCATTGCTTACGTCCACTCTAATATTCAGCGTCAAGAAATTTGACTCAAAACACCATATTTAAGTTTCTCGAAACTGCTTTTTATATATATTTTTTTTTTTCTTTTTTTGGGAATAGTTTAAGCTATTGGATGGAATATATATAATTACTTTGTGATATTTTATAATATAATAATATATAAATGGTGAAAATTAGAGCAAGTTGCATGGTATAATTAGTGACAAAGAAGTGAACGTGGCCCGATTTAATTTAGTGAAATTGAAATTCCATAATTAAGGAATTATGGGTTTGAATTTCTTTAATATATGAGTATTAATTTATTTTAATAATAATTATTGGTATATCGTAATAGCACTTGTTGATTAGTGATATATGTTTAATATTGATAATTGACTTAAAAGTAATTGTTAATAATTAAAAGCTATCATGTAACTATAATCATTTTTTTTTTTTAAATAAAAACAATGGCTGTTATAATTTGGTGGAATTCTATAGGATGTTTATCGCAAATTAAGTGCTTGTCATCATCAAAATTGACTAAGGAAAGAAAAGGGGGGAAAAAGGAATTTTGATTGACACATTTCAGTTTTAGAAATTCTATAGAAAATTGTGAGACTTTTAGAAAAAAATCTAATTTTTACTACATTGTTAGTTTTTGAAAAAAAAAAAAACATATAATTTTTTTTTCAAAAGCAGATAATCACTAGGATTAAATAAAATGTTAATAATTAATTGTTTAATTCTACTTTTCAGATCCATAATTTTTTTAAAAAAGTTAAATAAGAAAGTGAGGTATAGCACGTAAGGTAGCATGGTGAATGATATAATAAATGGGTTTAATGAAATTTACCAATCTGTGATATTGTAAATGAACAAATTATTCCCTATAAAAAAATAATAATTTACACATGGGGTAAATCGATGCATTTGTAATATAATTGGGAGTAAATTGCTAATTGATTTTCATAGGGGAATTGTTTATACATCTGCAATTTTATAGGGGGTAAATTGCATTTTTTCCATAAATAAATTAATAAAATATTGTGGAAAAAATGAGTAAGGAAATAATTAAATACTCAATTCAGCAAGTGTGTAAAAGAGAAAAATTGGTTGTGCTATGGGTAATTTGGATATGATGAATCATATATAGTTTTGGATAGACAGCAAAATGATATGGTTCTTGGAAGCCCAAACCCAATCATATTTATTAGGCCCTCCTCCTATCATATATTTGGGCTCACCCACAAACATATGAGATTAAAATGGGCTCCATTCAGCCCACTACTAAATGGGCTATCTTTTGGGGCCCAATTGAAAAGGGAATTGGACATACATGATGTGATGTCGTAAAAAATCCTGTCCAATCCCAAAAAGAATGGTGTATCTGTCTATTACATAGATTTACGCACATTTTAAAGTTCCGTGTCAGAACCGACAATTCTGACCTATCCCCAACATTTCAACTATTTATGTGAAAATGACAATACAGCCCTCCGGTGCCCTTTTCAGATATTTCCCACATTTTCCACCTCTCTATTTCACTTTTCTTTCTCCCATAATAATTACACGCTCTTATTTTAGATTTAATGTGATTATATGTATATTTTTTATGATTAAAAAAAGAGTAAATTATACTATAATTCTTGAAATTTGATATAATTATAAATACTATTTTATTATTATTTTAAAAATTATAAATATCCCCTAATTTTTTAACATTCGCCTAACAATGAGCTCATTCTGTTAGATTCCCATCCAATTTTTGTATTGATCTGACCAAAATTTTATATATTTTTTAAAAAAATTTGTAAAATAATTTTATGAACTAATATTCCTTATAAAATATTTATTTTACCCACCCTAATTTTTTATATTTTTTCAAATACTTTTTTTAAAAAATTTTTCATTAAGTGTAAAATAATAATGTTCACTTTATTGTTTAGGGGCTACATGATTATTTTTCATTTAATGGAGGTATTTATAATTTTTCAAATAACAAGGAGATATATATAATTATGTCAAATTTAAGGGAATGTAGCTGTAATTTACCCTTAAAAAATTATATCTAGTATTCATAATATTTACTTCTATCTAATAAATATGTACTTTTATTAGTCAAAATTTCATAAATTTATTGCTAAAGAAACTTAATAAAAATGAATATTTATCATTAATTGAGTTATTACTGATTTATTGCAGATAACATAAATTTTTCTGACTAAACTATCCTTATAATAGTAAAGGTAAACCCTTTCACATGTATTAACATGTGAATATATATAAAAATTTATTTGACCTATAATAAATTAATAATAAGTCAATTGAGGTTAAATATAAATTTTTATTGTTAATATAAATAAATTAGATAAAATTTAAGTAATAGAAAAACTTATTTATTAGGAGAAAGCACACTTTAAAAATATTAAATATAATTTTTTAATTATAAAAAAATTATGTGTAATTATATCAATTTAAAAAAAAAAAAAACGTGTAATTGTCTCTTTCTTAGTTGACAAGCGACAATTGACCCCTTCCCTTCTATCACGTGCACAAAATTAAATAATAGAGAGAATTTTCATTTTTTAGAACTAAAATTCCAAAAATCTACTGGAAAAAGAAAATTCAAAAAGCGTGGGGTGAGGTTAAAAATGGAAATCCATACATTTATCCATTTGTGTTGTTTGTACCATACGCATCAATTCCTTGAACCTTCTTCCCACATCATCAGCTATATATATGTCCTCCACCCCACCTACTTTTTCATCTCATTTCTCTCACCTCTTCTACAAACATACCTGTTCTTCTCAAAGCTGTAAGTCTCTTTTCTTCTTCTTCATCAATTTCTTTCATTTTCCTCTTGTATTTTATTTGTATACTTAGGTTGGAATTGGATCATTATCTGTTAATTACATTTTTCCATATTAACAGACCTGTATATACATAATTATTATTTTAGCATTACTCTAATAAATCTCAGTTATACCAACTCAATACCGTATTAAAGTATATTGAGACTACAATTTTAGGTATAAAAATCAAGTCTTGGGTATAAGTCACCAGCAAGAACCGACTCTTCTGGTCTTAAATTCAAGTCTTTTGTTTGATTTTCTACAAAAGAAAAAACAGTTGGGTCTTTGGGTAAAAAGGGCTGTGCCTTCCATTGATTACGAGCAAAAGGATTGATTCTTGGACTGAATTTTAAGATATTATCAAGAAAAATGAAGACTGGGAGTAGTATTGGGATTTCCAGAATGAAACCCTGTTGTAATATACTGATTCTTGGGAGAAATTCATCTATGTTTGGATGCCCACTTCCTAAAGGGGGTCATTTTACTGAATATAATTTGTCGAAATCACAGTCGAAATTGTATTGTTTGATGAAAAAGAAGTGTTTTCATAGCAATAAGGTATTAGGATTTAGGAGTGTCATTGCCTCGAATCGGAGGGTTTTTTGTGGCTCCGGTTCAAATTGGGGTCAATCTAGGGTTCCTTCAGTTAATTGGGTGGAAAAGAACAATAAATTTTTAAGTCTAATAGCTAATGTAGCATCAAATACTAGGAACCATTCGAGTTCTGTTGAGTCCCGTGTAAATGAAAATAGCTTTGAAAAGATATATATTCAAGGTGGTTTCAAGCCCTTGGTGATTGAGAAAATAGAAGAGGGTCAAGACTTGGTTGGGAAAGACAAAGGAATAGAAAAGGAACATAAGTCCAAGGTAGACGATGCGGCAAATGCAAGTACGGATCAGTTTGGTAAAGCCGAGGTTTTGGAATCGAACCCGGAGAGACATTTGTCTAAGGTGGAGAAGGAGGCTTGGAAGTTGCTTCGAGGAGCTATCGTGAACTATTGCGGAAACCCTGTTGGGACTGTAGCTGCTGCTGATCCAGCTGATAAGCAGCCGCTAAATTACGACCAGGTCTTTATTCGTGATTTTGTGCCTTCAGCTCTTGCATTCTTGCTAAATGGAGAGGCGGAAATAGTGAAGAATTTTCTGCTTCACACTCTGCAGCTACAGGTGACTACATATATTCTTCACAAGTTTTGATTTTTCCTCCCCAGGAAGTTTTAATCTATCTGATGACTTTGGTTTATCATGTTGATGAAGCTCTATTGTATCATTATTTGGGTGCGAATTTAACTTATATTTTTATCTTTTTCCGATTAGAGTTGGGAAAAAACTGTAGATTGCTACAGCCCTGGGCAAGGGTTGATGCCAGCAAGTTTTAAAGTTAGGACCGTGCCTCTTGATGGACGAGTCGGAGAATTTGAGGACGTTTTGGATCCTGATTTTGGTGAATCAGCTATTGGGCGAGTTGCACCTGTTGATTCCGGTATGACTTACAGTGTATCTTTATATGCTCTGTTGTCGAACTTTATTGCGTAGCCAAACCTGTCTGCATCTATATTATTTGAAATTCAAAGTGTTTTTTTGCTCTGGCGGTCATTTTTGCATCAGTCATGTACTAGTTTGGTGTTGAAGCACAGAAAATATTGTGAATTTTCCTATATGATATGTTTATCACTTGGGCAGGATTATGGTGGATTATTTTATTGAGAGCCTATGGGAAACTCACGGGGGACTACGCATTGCAAGAGAGAGTGGATGTGCAGACTGGTATAAGATTGATACTAAATTTGTGTTTAAGTGATGGCTTTGACATGTTCCCAACTCTCTTGGTCACTGATGGTTCCTGCATGATTGATCGGAGAATGGGCATCCATGGCCACCCTCTTGAGATCCAAGTGAGAAAATCTCATTCCACCACATGGATTGAAAAACTTAAAAAATGTTGTTTTGGTGTGTACTATTATATACTTTGCATGTATTATGGCCTCAGACAGCAGGATATAAGCATTTGGACCTCAGTCTTAGAAGAAAAAATTTAACTTCTCTGAATTGAATCATTGCTTGTTAATGATAAGCATATTAGGGTACTACTTTTTCAGTTACCAGTCGGGGAAAAAGCATTTTGATGGTGTCTTAACTGCTTTATAGTGTTCAAGATACCCAACTGTTGTGTCTCTTGAATAATGAAGAGGTCTACATTGTACAGCTTTTATAATTTATTGGAGCACACTCGGTACATGCATAACGTAAATTTCGCTATATTTATTGAATTATATGAAGGAGAATAAAATTAAAATAAAAAATTGTTCATAAATGACCCTTTTATAAATATTTTTATTAATTTTTATATGCATGAATATGATATTATCGATCGGAGATGTTAAAAGACGGTAATTTTGGTGAATAAGTATATCAGTGAATATACTTTTTGCTCCCTCACACAGCCACACTTAATAAATAGTATAGATATATATCTCTTTTTTACGTCACACCCACACAGCTACCCAGGTCTGAAACCCGAGACTTCCCGATGGAAATCTTGAGCCCTAGCCGTTGGACTGTATCCTAGGGGATGAGAAATTTCTGTCTCTTGGCCGTGAAAATCATTCTTTGATTGGAATGCTGGACCCCACATAATCGTATTTTGTCTGCCTCATGTAATGATTCAAGTAGCATTATTCGTTCCGAGTTCCATTGACAAGGTGATTTCTATAAATTAATTGGCTTTACTCCAACTTGCAGGCATTATTTTACTCTGCTTTGCGCTGCGCACGGGAGATGCTTGCTGTTAACGATTCAACCAAAAACCTTGTCGTGGCCGTCAATAACCGACTCAGTGCGCTTTCATTTCACATGAGAGAGTACTATTGGGTAGACATGAAAAAAATTAATGAAATTTATCGTTATAAGACGGAAGAGTACTCTACGGAGGCAATCAATAAGTTCAATATCTACCCAGATCAAATACCCGGTTGGCTTGTGGACTGGATTCCTGAGACTGGTGGCTACTTTATCGGCAATTTGCAACCTGCTCATATGGATTTCAGGTTTTTCACTCTAGGAAATCTTTGGGCCATTGTCTCATCGTTGAGCACGCCCAAACAGAGTGAAGGTATTTTGACTTTGATCGAGGAGAAATGGGATGATCTTGTGGCCCAAATGCCTCTCAAGATTTGTTACCCTGCTCTGGAGCACGAGGAGTGGCGTATAATCACCGGAGGCGACCCTAAGAATACGTAAGACAATTGAAAGCGTACGCTATCATATTCTACTAAATTACATGCTTTTCAGAAATTTAATCAATTGTACATTTCTGCAGCCCATGGTCATATCACAATGGTGGATCATGGCCAACACTTCTGTGGCAGGTATGCTTTTAATGGAAATTAAATTGAAGTTTCAGGTGGGTAGGCTTATGTCATGTAATAGCAGAAGATAATGTGAGTGAGATATTCTGGAGTTGCCCTCATTTTCCCGTCTCTCAAAATTTGTCAATTGACATTTCAGTTCACGTTAGCATGCATTAAGATGGAAAGGCCGGAGTTAGCTAGGAAGGCGGTTGCTTTAGCTGAAAAGAGGCTTCCGGTCGATCAGTGGCCAGAATATTACGACACGAGATACGGAAGGTTTATTGGGAAACAAGCCCGTCTTCGCCAGACATGGACCATTGCTGGATACCTGACCTCAAAGTTACTGTTAGACAATCCACAGCTGGCGTCTATACTGTCTTGGAACGAGGACTATGAGCTGCTGGAGAATTGTGTTTGTGGGCTCAAAAGTGGGCGAAGAAAGTGTTCCCGCCTTACCACCAGATCTCACGTGACTGAAACCTGACCGTGGTGTGTAGTAGGGGGAGCCATGTTTAGCAGATAACTTAATTTGATTTCATCTCTAATTGCTGTCAGAGACATGACTGTGACAGCGCTGTTGCTTAGTCTATGACCAATCTGATTTTATACTGCAATTATGTTGAAATTGGGAGTTATATTAGTGGAAATCATGTTGAACATGTACAAACTCGTTACTGCTATCAGCTAATCAGTAGTTTGGTCGGATGATTGAAATGGCTGTCAATTATTTTGTTGAGATGATAAATTTCAAGTCCTCCGTTGAAGGTGAGTGTGATTGCAATGTGTAATTAGCTTAGGCTTTTAATCGGTCTCTATTCTGAATCCGATTGAATTCAAATCTTGGACAATAGAGTTCAAGAAAACGAGACATTGAGCTGCATTGGTGCTGGCAAACACGGCCGTAGGGTGTTGGTTTGGATAAGGGACCTGGGACTCACCTGTAACACGACACCCGCAATGTCCATGTTTCCTACAATTGCCACCCCCATCCCACAGTACCTGACTCCTCAAATTTATAGAAAAATACATTTGATAAAATTTTATATTTATTGGGTATATAGATATCGAGTTATCGTACTTGTAACAAAAAAATAATCATTTAAAAAGGTGAATCATTGAATCAAATTATGTGATTTTAAATCGTATCATCTGATATGATCTAATGGATACAGACTTATATATATTAAAATTTAGTTGAATCGGGTGGTTGGATTTTAAGATATCGTAATTGTTAATTAAGCTTTTTGATCTCATTATATAATAATATATAAATATATCTAAAATTAATTGTATAAGACAAATAATAATTAAACTAATATTTTATTTTTTTAATAAATAATATCAGTTTAGATTTAAATAACTTAATATATTTTTCAATTTAAAATGATTTGTATAAGACAAGCAATACGTTTATCTAAATTATCAATCTTCTCTTCACGTAATATCATTTTACGATTTACAATTAATTATATTATACAAAAAATACATTAAATTAATATTTGTTTAATAAATAATATTAATTTAAATTTAAATACGTTAATATAAATTTCAATCTAAAATGATGGATAAGACAAAAAATATTTTATCTAAATCATTAAATTTTTTATCAATTAATTTTTATTTTTTTTGTATTTTTTATATAGAGTTGGGTACATGCAAAAATTATTTAGAATTTATATATAATACTATAATTTTGTATTTATATATATTAATAATATATAACAAAGACGGGGTCGGGGTGAGTCCAGACAGGGTCCAATGGGGTGAGGTCGGGACAGGACTTGTACCCCGCCCCAAACCCAGCCGAGGCAAGTTTTAGATGCCTCAAACCCGCCCTGGTCCCGAAAAATGGCTTCCCAAACCTGCCCTGTACGGGGCGGGTTTCCCAGGTTCGGATTGGAATTGCCATCTCTACTCCCAACTAATTATCTATATATTATTATAAAAAGTAAATTTTTTTATTTTACCAACTTTTGAATATTTAAAATTATTTTTTTATAGTTTTTTTGTTAAAATACTAATTTAATATTTTTTTTAATATTATGTAAATTCTCTTAACTCACTACTCTATGTTTCTCTTTCACTTTTCCTATGTGCTTTTTCTCTTTACAAATTTTTATATTTTAAATAAACCCACATTACAATTTACTTTTTTCTCTCATTTTTTCATATTTTTTTCCTCACAGACTTTCATATTTTTAGTACACCTACAATTTACTTTTTCTCTCCTACCTTTTCCATATTCTTTCTTCTCACAAACTTTTATATTTTTAATAAACACAAAATTATAATTTATTTAGTGAGAAATGGAAGTAAGTTTCATTAATTAAAAGTAAAGTACAACAAGCTAAGCCATCTTCGTCATCCTGTCCAAGCTATTTTCCGAAGTCTATATAGTATCGACGACTGTAATGTTTTGATGTAATTTTTTACTAAGATTTTTATTTCTCACTTGCTCCAAAACAATTTTAACCAATACCTTCGCGTCTCTATAAGTCATTTGAAAACATATTTGATTTATCTCTTGCCATATATGATGTATTACTGAGGCTAAGACCACTTGATATGTTGTGTTTATAAGATGCTTACCCCTCCATCGTTTCGTTGCCTACGTGTCACCGGCCGCAACTTAGCCAAGACAATCGTTAGGGACTCGAGGAGGACGTGTGTGCAGCAAGGGGATGGATGCACACACACAGGTGCACAAATGGCTAGTAAGCAGAGACTCTTAACGATTGAGAATTTCAATATTATTCATATGAGAACTTCCTTGATGTATGAGGATGTTACTCACTCTGACTTGGGCATCGGAGTGCTAACTCCTTTTTTGTAGGTCCATCCTTCAAAATCTGCATTCACTTCGGTCCAAGTCTCAAACAATTGTCCAGTTCTATTGGACCCGTGTGTTTTTCACACACATCATATTGTCTAAAAATTTAATTGTGGGGGGTAAGTGTTACATTTGTTAATTTAAGAAGTAATTGGTACATGACGAATAGTTCAGAGGGACAAAGTGTATTTTATCCCAAAAAAAAAACCGATTAGGGAGTAAAGTCCAAAACATCTCAAACGTTGGGGCCGGGATGTCTATTGTTAACCTTTTTTTATATTTAAACAACCAGACCCATCCCAAACCCAACTGCAATTATATATATAATTATTAGACGATGAGGATGAGGATGGAATTAGGGTTTGATCGCCTAATCGAAACGACATTAATTGTCGTCACAAAAGAACGAAATTATATATATGAAACAAGTAATTAAAATGACAGCTACCACCCGCTGCTGCACAACATCCATTTCATGTATGGGCTAAAATGCATGAGAGTGTATTTAGAAGGCTTTGACAAAGTGAGGTGATGGAGATGAGATGGAAGTGCCTGCATTACCATTACTTTTTCTCTGGAGGAATGATAATTTGTGTAAAACTCCTATCCTATTCCTATTCCTATTCCTATTCCTATTCCTATGTATTAATGAAGTGCCCATGCATATTTGCATGTTACTGTGTAATTGCGCCCCTAACATGATCATTAGCCTGCCAAACTCCATCCTGCCTACCAACAACATCTAACGTTCAACTCTATACATACAAACAAATTATTACTCAAATTAATTATAAAGTAATTGTGATATATTTATTTTACAATTAATTATTATTTTTAAATTGTATATCAATCACATGATAATTCATATATTGCACTTGCTATATAATTTACTCATATTCAGCCAAACTAAATTTGGGTTAGAATTTTCTATACATACATTATGCAAATCTTCACTCTTTTTTCCTTTTGCATATATTCAAAGATAAATTACATCGATACTCTTAATTATTAAATTTAATTGCACAAATATTTTTAAAAAAATATATATATAATTAAGTACACACATGAAACTGTAATTATAATTTATATTAACACAATCCTTTATAAAAAATAGAAGATACTTACACAAACACCTTTTAAGTGTTTATGTAATCAAATCTAATTTTAATTAGGAGATATCGATATTATTAATTTTCCTTTCTTTTTAATTATTGTGTCCACTATTTATCCTTCAAGACTCATTTGTCTCTCAATCTCAAAATCTCAGTCTCATATATATATATATATATATATATATATGTAGCATGATATATTTATAGACACTATAAAATATATGGAATTTGAAATTATAAATTGGAGCAATTAGAGGGTGTTTGGTGTATATAGAAATAAAAGTTGTCCATAGCTTTCACTGCCCAACTTGGGGACACCATCATTCTGTTTCTTGAAAATTTATTACATAATTGGCTCCACTTCCACTACTTATAACTTAACGTTACAACATTTGAGCAAATCATGCCTCTTAATTTCGCCATAATTTTAGTGATTTGACATTAATTATAAAAGACATACCAAACACTCAGTCCTTCCCGGCCTCATTGGACAATATTCCTGCCTTGGCCTATGTTGTGGGCGGATTCAATTTTTATTTTTTACTCTATTTAATATATAGATATCTCATATTTTCCTTATATAAAAATATAATATTTGTATATCAAATGGAATAAGACATAAAATACGATTTACCGTAAAGAAAAATTCAATTCGATGTAGGGGTGGTTGGAGTATTGTACAGGAATATGATGATAGCAGTGAGGAGGACAGGACAGCTCTTCCAACAGATCTCTCTGCAAGAATATTTGTTCTCACACTAATTTTTCACCCTAACAACATATAATAAAACACCGAAACTGAGGAGGGCCTGAAATTTCACACAGAATGTCTACCATCTGATCACTCTGCCCCTGCCCCTCTATTACAATTCAAACTCATCATGTCCCTTCCTGCCACACTGCAACATATACTAAAAGACACATACATGTAGCTGGTAAGAAATTAATTTGGACAGTATGATGACCACATTACAATCTTTGATGAGTAATAATATATAGAAGCCAAAATGCGAAGATTTTTAGCGTGCCAATTCCATTGGGATATATATACATAGATGTTTGACTAACTTCGAATCTAATAGCTCAAGAGGGATAGACAAGGAAGGAGAAGATGAGATGGGTGGCAATCAAGACTAAAAATGGATAGATACGACATCAGAAAATTCTGTTATCGTATCCAAAATAAAACAAAAATGAGAAATTAACGACAGGACAGAGGGTCTTACAAGGTCAAGAAAAGGTCTTACAAGGTCAAAAACGTGATAAATTTTTTTAAAAAAATTAAAGAAAAGAAGCAGATGTAGACGTAGAAAAGCTCAGGTAGGATAGCACCTAGATGTAGTCAAGATGAAGAAGCAATATTGAAGACTTGAGGGGCATTTCTGGTGGTAGAACATTCTTTGTGTTGCTGATGCGGGCTTCCTCCTTTCCACTTCGTGCAGGATCCCATTTGATAAAATTTGTGTTGATGCATCCATGAAAGTGGACAAAGCCTGCGTCCAAGTTGTGACAAGCAAGGAAATGAGGCAACTCAAAATTAACTTATACCTCGTACGTACGTATATACATAAAGTATTTGATTTTTTAAGGTTGGAAAACGAAGAAAAAATTGAAAGAAATCAGATGCATAGGCCTGGTTGGAGGAATGAACGTGTTAGGACGTAGCGTTGTTTCATAATGTGTGTGTAATTTACATACCTTGTAATAGTGGAAATTTGTCGAGTATCATTCCTTTCGGCTTTGCAATCTTTTCACTTTCGCCCATGAGAAAAAAGTGCACACACAGTGAGAGAGAGATGAATGAATTTGAAGAAGAAGATGTGAAGGAAAAAGGGGGTTTTATGGAGAGAGAGAGAGAGAGAGTGACAGGGGCAAGGCCCAGAAAGAATGTGATAAAAGGGATGGATGGACGTGGTCAGCAGTTGGGCGCTGGGGCGAGTGTCCTCCTCATCCTCACCCTCACCCACCGCCCCCGCCCCTGCCCCTGCCCCTGCCCCTGCCCCGACCCCTCACATCCACTCCACGGCCTCTCTTTCACTTCCCCTTAATTATGCCTAACTCTAATTATTTAATTACTTGCTCCACTCATCATCATAATTATTCATACCCTTTCTTCTCTATCTTTTGCTTCACTCCCAATTCACATCATGTCAAAGCCTATATATAAAAAATGGAAATCATTATTAATAGTCTCCAATCTGCATCAACCTTTCATTTATGATTATATGTGTTGCAACACATTAGAACGTGATTAACTAGTAGCTTTTTTACTTCTTAGGTACACCATGTTCGATTATTACAATCACATGTTTACTAACAAACATTAGACAAGTTACAAAAATACGTAATTATGCACAAAAACAATCGAGGATGGAAGGCAAGATTTGAGGACAAATAAGACAATGGAAAAAAAAGAGGCAACACATGGGCTTACCAAATTTGCAATCACAACCTGTTTCGGTTGATTAAAATCAATCTTAGATGGAATATTGTACCGGACCAACCCCACCAATCACTAATTGATTCCAAAAAAAAAAAAAAAAAAACACCAAGTAAATAAGTTATTGAATTGGATTAATTGGGATATTCAACCCTAGTAAATATGGGATTCATGTTTTGATATAGACAAGACGCAAAATATAAGTATGAATGACAATTAGACTCGATTTTTTGAAATGTTTTTTTGAATGGGGTGAATTTGATACTCAAATTATCATGTTCGAGTTCTAAACCATTGGATTCGACCCGGTACAGGACGAGTTACGGATTTTGTACTAGACCCATCTCGAACCCCCACTCCCCCTATTTTTTAAATATTTTGATTATTTATCTAATCATATGTAATACATTATTAATAAAAGTATGATATTAGATAAATTTTTAAATAATTTTGATACCAAAAAAAGAAAAGTTCAATGTATTATTTGTATATATAATTTATTTTAAATAAAAAAAACTATGTTAAATTGCCTAATGTTACAATGATATTTAGTATTACTTAGAATAAAATTAGTTGAATGTATTATTTGTATTATATAACTCATTTTGGATAAAACTATGTTAATTTAAAGGGATAATTACACCCCCTCCTATGAGATTTGGTGTAATTACACGTATACCCCTTGTGCTTTGTGAAATTATGTTTAGCACCCCTGAAATTTGCTCCTATATAACAAATAAGTCCCTCTGTTCAAAATTTATCAAATTTGCTGATATTAACAACAAAAATTTGAAAAAAAAATCTATATTTACCATCGATTGACTTATTATTGACCAATAGAGGTTAGATAAATCTTTTTATGATCAAATTACCCTTATTGTCTTCACACGTTAATATATGTGAGGATGTATATCTTCATCGTTATATGAGTAGTTTAATCCCCAAAAAAATTATTTGACATACAATAAGTCAGTTTTATATAAACCAAGGGTAAATATAAATTTTCATTTAATTTTTTTTGTTAATATCAGCAAATTTGATGAATTTTAAATAACGAAGGGACTTGGTTGTTAGACAGGAACAAACCTCAGGGATGCTAGACATAATTTTTCAAACCACAGAGAGTTTATATGTAATTACACTAAACCCCGAGAAGGAAAGTGTGATTATCTCTAATTTAAATTGATATTACTTATTGAGAAATTAAAAAATTAGATGAATATTTTTTTATATTATATAATTTATTGTATATCAAAAATTATGGTAAAGTACCTAAATCTAAAATAATATTAGTTATTGAAACAATAAAAATTACTTGATTATATTTTTTGTATTATATAATTTATTTTAGATCAAAATCTATGTTAAATTATTAAATTTAAAATGATATTACTTAATAAAAAATAAAAATTTAATTGAGTGTATACTTTGTCTGATACAATTAATTTTACCTTGAAAACTAGGTTAAAGTATTAATATCTAAACTAATATTTACTTATTTGAGAAACAAAACTTTATTTGAATGTTTAGATTTAAAAAAAGAACTATATTAAATCATTTAAATATTATTTAATTAAAAATAAAAAATTAAAATGAGAGTTTGCGAGGTGGGTACGGGCTGGGTTTCACAAAACGAGCAAGCACACTTCAAATCGGTCCGATTGTCATAACTAAATACAATAATTGATCCCCTTAAAAGAAAAGGAAAAGGGAGAAATGAATTAAGGCATGATTTGGTTGTCGTGAAATCTGAAAGAAGTTGAAGGCCCCTCCCTCCCTCCCTCCCTATGCCTATGGTACAGTATTCTGAAGTGAACAGTGAAAAAGTCAGAGTAAGTAGTGCAAATTGCTTCCAACAATTAAATGAGTGAGGAGGAGAGGAGTACTGTACTGTGGTTGAATTTTATTTAATAATTGGGAGGGAGTGAGTGATGGGTGATAAGGTTGACTCACTGCCTCACTCTCTTTCAACCTCTTCAAATGTAATCATTCTCTTCTTTACACTCAAAAGTGAAACGGACTCTTCTCCTCCTCTCCCTCAACCACACATCTCCTCTCCACTCCCTTTTTATCTTTTCATTTTTTTTTAAATAATTATATTTACATCTCTTAATTTTTTATTTAATTACATATACTAGTAATATCTTTTGTATAATTACAGCAATCATCAATTATAAATGTTTTTCAGCAAAATATAGCGGCCTGAAATTAAGAAATATCACAATTGCCCTATCCTCACAAAAAAAATAAAAAGTTAAAATTTGATTTTACGGTGTACTTTTCGCCCCTCTAACTATTCCACACACATACATATGCAATGTATATAAGTAGGGTAAATCACGATAATCTCTCGTGAGATTTGACATAATTACTAATACTTCTCATTATTTAAAAAAATTATAAATACTCTTATGATGTTTAATAAAATGCAATTTTTTAATAAAATTTATAATTGCCAACTTTGTCCTTGTTGTAATTAAAAAATTATAAGAAAATTTGACAATTTGGATGGAAAAATTATATTAAAAAAATCCATTCAATCTATTAAAAAACTTAAGAAATAAGTAAAATTATAATTTATTGTATATAAAGGTATTTTTATCAATTCACTATTATAATTGAATAAAAATTTTGGATTAATTGTTAGATGACCGATAAGATCAAGATTATTGGGCTCCCCCCCCCCCCCCCCCGGCAAACTTCATCAGCCCATGTTCTTGGCACTGGATTTGTGTGGGCAATGCTCACAATTAAAGAGTCCAGCAATAGATTGGATTGAGGCCCAGGCCCATTTATCTAATTATTAATCTACACCAAACCGTCCTTTTCTACACCGATCCCCGATTACATGCTCATCGCGACGGGGAAGGAGAAAAAGAAAATTCCTTTTCGGATTATGGTGGTGTACTCGATAGACCGACAAGTTTCCTGCATGAAATTGCTGAAATTTCGTTTCTGGGGACTTTTGCTTTGTGTTCTTTGTCGGGTGAGTATCACTTGGGTCATTTCTTGATTTTTCTGAAAATTTCTCGGTCATTTGATGAAATCAAGAGATGAATTCATGCAACCCTAAGTGTGAATTCTTTCCCGATGAAGTCGTACTTCAGATTCTTGCAAGACTGCCAATCAAATCAGTTTTTAGAGCAAAATGTGTTTGCAAACTGTGTATAAGCTGATCTCTGATAAATACTTTACAAGGCTGTATAACGAGGTTTCTGTTAGGAATCTTATGGTGCTTGTAGAAATCAGTGAACCCTCTTCAGAATCAAGATCAAGTTTGATACTTGTTGATAATTTAAGGGTGTCTCTGAATTTTCACTGACTTTTATCAATGACAGACTTAAGATTAGAGCATCTTGTAATGGGTTGTTATGCTGCTCTAGCATTCCTGATAAGGGTGTTTATTATGTCTGTAATCCAATGACTAAGGAGTATAGATTGCTGCCGAAAAGTCGGGAAAGGCCTGTGTCTAGATTTTATCCGGATGGTGAAGCTACTCTTGTAGGCTTGGCTTGCAATTTGTCCACACAAAACTATAATGTTGTGCTGGCTGGGTACCATCGATCTTTTGGGCATAGGCCCGAGAGGACTTTTATATGTTCGGTGTTTGATTCGGTTTCAAACAAGTGGAGAAAGTTTGTAACTTTTCAAGATGATCACTTCATGCATTTGAAATGGAACCGGGTTGTGTTTACTAATGGTGCACTGCATTGGCTGACGGCAAGTTGTTCTTGTGTGCTTGTTCTGGACTTGGATTCTGAGGTTTGGAGGAAGATGTCATTACCTAATCAAGTGATTTCTGGAAATGGAACTCGTATTTATTTATTGGAATTTGATGGGCGATTGTCCGTGGTTCAAATTTCAGATGTGTGGATGAATATTTGGGTGATGAAAGATTATGAGAGGGAAGAATGGCATATGGTGGATAGAGTGAGTCTTAGATGCATAAGAGGGATGGTGCCCGGTGTTTTCCCAATAAGTCAGACTGGTGAATATATATTCCTTGCAACTCACAAGCAAGTTCTGGTTTATCAGCGAAATACCCGAGTTTGGATGGAGGTGTATTCAGTGAAGAATAGTGCCATCCTCCCGTTGTGGTTTTCTGCTCATGCCTTTCGGAGCACAATGTTCTCTTGCCAGTAACATTGGTGTATATAAAGTTCTGATTGCTATTATTCCTAGCATTTGATTTCATATTCTTAAATGGTTAAGTGCATAGTTTACAATTTGCGCATTTATCAGGTCTTTGTAAAACTTCTGTATCATGTACTAAGTTATCGATCTTGTGTTGTTAATAAAATGTGGTGCAGTTATTCGTGATGTCTTGTCTTGTTAGGCTGATTATAGTTTACTTCCTCTAAGGTCTTAACCGTATGGATCGAAGATTCTATATCTGTGTGCTGTTGCCATTCTATTTGCCATGTAATGGATTGCTTTTGATCATAAATGGCCACCTTACCTTGAGGGAAGACAGTATTGGTTGCTATGATGGGATTCATATCTACTGAAAATATTGTTTGTGCAGTTAAATTGGTTGTGGGAGTTGCTTTATGTTGGATGCTATTTCGCGGTGGACTGTTTTGCTGCTTCAGACAACCAGCAAGACCTCTGTTTGAGGATGACAATGAAAAATTCTCACATTTTTGGGTTCTCTATTTGATATTCTCTTTGTCTCCTTACATTTTTCTGCTTTCTCTTTGAACACCAAAAGAATGCTCGTCAGAAAATAAGAGTTTCTAATACAAAAGTCATAGTAGTTATGAACAACAGATTGCAAAATAAGGAACAAAAACTGTGCCAAAAGAAGTAGTTGCTGCTGCTGCTGCTGCTGCTTGTTTAGCCCAAAAGGTCTTGTGCTGTTCCATTATCATATATGGCCCCTGTAATAAAGGGACTTGGACTTGGTCTTGGCGGGAGAAGAGAGTGATCTACAAATGCTCAAAAAATGAATAGTAATAAAACTTCAAAGTGAAAGGCTGAAAGCAATGTTCTAAAACCCAGCCCAGCCCGGACGGTCTGACCGCCCGAACCGCCACCCAGCCCACAAAACGGGCCGGTTGAAACCAGAAAACCGGAGGAGTAAAAAACCGCTTTTTTTTGTGAAAATCGTTTGACCCAGTGGTTCAACCGGTGAACCGGTTGACCCAGTACTGGGTTGATTGAACCAGTCGGGTCAATAATTAAGTGTAAATACATGATAACATTTTTAATTTTTCTTCTAAAATGTGTATTATTTTTTCTAAGTACCATAATTTTATGATATTTCTGAAAGGATAATAGATTATTTCTAAAAAATGTGCATTATTTCTATTAAATTGGGATAATTTTTTGTTAAGTTTAACTATTTTATTTTATTTCTAAATATAAAATCATGATTTCTCTTCTCAGTTCAATTTTGCTATTTCTGTTAGATTATTTATGATAATTTAGTGAATCTAATTTTCTATTAAATTTGAAAATGTATAATATTATTTCTTGTATTTGATCTTTATAAATTTGTTTTAAAATTTATTTTATGATATTGTACATCTTATTGAACTATTAATGTCAAAGAAAAACAATGAATTTTTTTTTATAAAAAAAAAGATAGGTTGTGAAGTATATTAATATTATTTATTATTTAATGCTATTTTAAAAATATAATTAATTATTTATGACATAAATATGACGTCACTGGTTCGACCACGGTTGACCCGACGGTTGAACCAGTAACCCGTAACCCACTTAATTTTCCGGTTCGATGAACGGTCC
Source organism: Sesamum angolense (assembly GCA_034509725.1). Lineage (NCBI taxonomy): Eukaryota > Viridiplantae > Streptophyta > Magnoliopsida > Lamiales > Pedaliaceae > Sesamum > Sesamum angolense. Next base: position 10,907,656 of record JACGWL010000014.1, read on the forward strand.
GAGTTTCAAAACGCTGGCTGAAAGTTGCTTTTGGGCATTGGAATTGGCAATGAGATTAAGGAAGGTTAACTTACCACCAGCTCCTATCATGTTTATAGTATAATACAAATGCTTTCTTGCTCTTCAGAAAATTACTAATATTTCATAATTTTAACCATCGTCTAACAATTAGTCGAATTCATTTATATTCATTAGGTTTTCATCCTTCTTTTTCTTCTTCTTCTTTTTCTTTTTTGGTGAATTGATTAATATGCCTTCGTGAATTATGAATTATATATGTTTTTTTGTTTATAAAATATTCTAAATTCTTTTTATGGACTTAGTGAAGATTTTTTTTTATAATTTTTTAAAAATTTCCATACACCTTGTTTAGATTTTTATTTTTAAAAAAATATAAAGACAAAGTTGACAGTTTCAGATCGTTTATAAGCATTAAATAATTCATGAAATACCATAGAGAAATTTGTAATTTTTCAAACAACGAGAAAATATTCATAATTATATAAAATCTCAAAAGAGTTTATTGTAATATGTCCGATAAAAAATAATTACCAAATATAAGAAAGCGGATAAAAAATAAGTAATTGATGCACAACCAACACCAAATCACATTGTACATGAATTTTTCTTTACCACTAGTAATTTGTGGCACATTCTTTGTGTGTGAAATTGAAATTTAAAAAATATAATTATTATTTTTTAAAAACATAGATTTCAATTAAATAAATAAAAAATAGTAAAATAATAAAAATTATGGGAAGTTATTGAGTGTATAGTTGAGGAAGAAGAACAGAGAGTTGGAGGTTGAGAAAAGAAAAAAAAAAATAACTAAAAAAAAACATAACAGACCAAAAATAGAGAGATACCAATTAGATGCTATCTCTTAATATAAAGGTATAAATTGTTACTCAACCAATTTTCTCCAAAAGCTCACCCAATATAAGCTATGCTCTAATTATTTACAGTTAATAAGCAACTTTTGGAACTAACAAATAATTACTAAAAACTTTTTGGATGTAAAAAGAACTTTCATATTTATCATTTCAATTTTTGGATTATAAATATAAAAGTTCTTTTTACATCCAAAAAGTTTTTAGTAATTATTTGTTAGTTCCAAAAGTTTTATAAGAACTTTTATATTTATCATTTCAATTTTAGGATCAAAGCCCGTTTTCCTTTAAAAAAAAATAAAGAATTTAGGTTAAAGATTTATAAATTCGTGTTATTAAACAACATAAAAGTATCCAATACCCCATATTAAATGGTAAAATATTTTAATTAGCAAAATATTAAATGGAGAAAAAGGCTCAAAGGGATGCAATTGCTGACTGAAACTTTTAGGGAGCAAAAAGGAAAGCCCACAGAAAGCCTACACACTGTTGGTTTCAATCTCCGGAGGGTGACTGCCTGTGCCTGGCCCTGCACTCTGCCTGCTGACTCTTCTTTGTTCTCCCTTCCCTGCCCTGCCCCACCAAGAACAGGAACGGAATTAGACTTAGACTGAGAGAGGCTGCTCGTGGGTTGCGTTTCTTGCTTTTGATAATCGTATTTCTTCTTTCTTTTAATTTCTTTTCCATCTTCGCTGCTCATGAGTCGCACCTATATTCGTTCGACCTCTCTTCATCATCTTTTGCTGGTAATTTCTTTTGAATTCATTCTAGTATTTTCTTTCTTTGTGGTTCTGTCCCTTAAAAACTGTGATTCTATGGTTTTTAATCTTAAGATGAACCCTTGTGAAATGGGTTTCGTGTCTTGTAATGAGAAAAATCCTCTTGATTTATTTGCTTGGGTTGGTTTGTTCTGCCCCAGGAATTTTTATTACTTTGGATTGAGTTCATGTGGTTATCTTGAGGGTTCTTATCGTATGGGTAATGAAACTTGCAAGCTGCACATGTGGAACGAAGGAAAAAATTGCTGTTAAGAGTGGAAATGAGTCCAGTTATGATTTTCTTATTCACCTCGCAGAAGGCAAACTACTCATTTATGTACTTCCCTTTACTTAATGTGGATTTCTAAGAAATGGAATGACTGTATAATTCCTGTATCTTTCTTATCTTTCAGTTAATTCATATCTGGCTGAATTGAGCAACACTGTAATTGATGTTGATTTAGGAATTGATCCGTTATTGTGTTTATTGCAAGAGCTAGATTTTATAGTTTAATCACTCTTTCTTTTCCACTTGTTATTCCGATAACATCTTACTTCATGGCTTCTGGACTAATTTTGGTATGCGCTTATAGTGCATGTGTTTTCTGAAAATTATTTGGATAATTATTTTGTGTGTATGAATGCTTCATTAGGAAGCATAATCATTTTGAAGGATAACTTGGAAGAGAAACAGTTGAATTTGCATAGGAGGGGTGACTGTGGAACGGGTTAAAAGGGAAAGAACGATATTTAGGCTGAAATGTAAGGAAAAAGAAGTTTCTGTCTTTTATATGGTTAAGTCGAGGTCCTATTTTATTCACTACGATGACATTCAGCTTGTCACCATCCATAACCCAGCTATAAGTTACAATCAGAGTTCTGGAATTCTACGGTGAAGAATCTTATTAAAGAAGTTCCAAATACCTAATTTTCTGGTGGGCAATTAGTATTTGCCAATCCTTTGGTCGCATCTCTGTTTGAATTTTTGTGGTGGACATTTAGTACTGGCAAATCCTTTGTCACGTCGCATCAAAGGCTGTTATGTTGTGCATGGACTAATTTACTTCCCATTATATTTTATGCTTGCATTGCTGGAGTTTAACTTTCCACATTTTGTTGTGACAGGTTATCTCCATTAATGCCATTATCAATGAGCTGAACTAATTGTACGTTTCCAGTGACTGACCACATTGTGCATAATGGCTAGAAAGAAAAACCAACAAATGAATGGTCTGGATCAGCAGTCCCAAAATTGTAAGAAAGGAGTTTCAGATCCTGGGCCTACACCTTTAACTACCAAAGATATGGGTGGTGAAAATGAAAGAAAGGTGAGTTTAGGAGAAGAGCTTTCAAATGGTAGCCATTCAGTCTCTTCCACAAAGAGCATTAATGACATGGGCCATGTTCAAGATGGGAAGAAAAACAAGAAAAAATCAAGGAAAACTCAAAGAAAAGAGAAAAGAGGTATCGACGAGACAGCTATAGAGCATGCAGTGCCCTGCAATGATAGTACAGATGAAGGCAAGAGTGATATACCTATAGCTGAAGCCTCAAATATTAAAGATGAAAGTGACATGTCCAACAATGATACACGCAACGCAAACGGTACATATAGTTTTGATAATGTGCCTAATGGACTGCAGAGAGATGGACTGGAAAATGTGGAGTTCTCTGAAGCAGCAGTTTTAAAATTCATAAGGACTATAGCCCTTTCTATTGCAAAGTCATCTAGCGAATGGATGGAGAGGCATAAACCTGCATTTCTCACTCTTAAAAGTAATACACTAAAGGCCTGTGATCATATCCTGATGAAGATTCAACGTGCACAGCCTGTGATATTGAGATGGGTTATGCATATTGGGAATATAATGTTTCTTCTTTTTATGGTCTGGTTGGATTGCTCTTTGAGGGGCATTGATTCCTTTCTTCGCATGGGAACAACATCACTTTTCTCAATTGTCTGGTGTAGTGTTCTTTCAGTGATTGCCATGGTTGGGGTTAGCAAGTTTCTACTAACACTGGTGAGCCATGCATTGTCCCTCATCTTAACTGATGCTCTATACTTTCCATGCTGCAGTAGCAGATTATACAATTCACACTGTACAGTTATTTCTACAGTATATAGCATCTCTTGATGAGATATTTCTCAGATTGTCTATGTATATGGTGTCCTTTTCTAATTACTTTGTTCATTGTCAAACCTGCTACCACTCAGCAGTTTCGTGCAATTGTTGTTTATGGCATTTTTTCTTCAAATCTTAATATTGTTGTTCTGAAATGTCAACCTGGACAACAATTCCTCCTGACCTCCCACTCTCCCCTGGCCCTTGTCCTCCCGAAAGGGGAAAAACAAAAGGAAAAAAGAAAAAAGTGAAGATAATCAGGCTAAGGAGAGATATATAGAGTAGAGTAAAACTCCTGAATTTCTTCTCCAAGGACACAATATTGATTTGTATGTTGTGAGAATGCAGATCATAGCTGCTGCAATTGGAAAATTTCTTGGATTCATTTGCAGTTCTTTTGATTGGCTTTGCTGGAATACTCTTCCTATGGTTTTGTGGGAGCTTTTGGACTACAGGGCTTATTATCTTCCTTGGAGGTGATTGTTTTCGGGATGCCTGGCAATTGCCATCATATATGTACTTTTATGTTTGAGTAATCTTCAAACTAAGATTGGTGGTTTGTGAAAATGCAGGATTATCATTCGCACTGTCTCGTGACCGCATTGCACTCTTTATTGCGAGCATCTACTCCGCATATTGTGCATGGAATTATGTTGGATGGCTTGGCTTAGTTTTTGGCTTGAACTTGTCATTTATTTCAAGTGATGCTCTGCTATTTTTCATGAGAAATTTTATAAATGAGCAAACAGGGGCCAGCAGCTCTCCCGAACAATCTGCAGGAACGCAAAGTCAACCTTCCTTTTCACATGATGAGTGTGGACAAGCTTCATTCACTGAAACTGGTGCTGCTGGTCAACAGGCTGACCGTAGCCAGGGAGTACCTTCAACTAGCGGGTCTGGTTGTGAAATGACATCTGAAGATGAAGTTGTCAGGTTGTTGAACTGTACAGATCATTATGCAGCATTGGGTTTGTCCCGATTTGGGAATATAGATGTTTCTGTTCTCAAGAAAGAATACAGGAAAAAGGTGAGAGTTTCAGACATTACATTGCTTGATATGGTTATTTTTCTTCATTCAGATTACCTAATAAGTGAAGAGTATTAACCAATTACGGCATGGGCACTGACATGTGTCAACCTTTGCTTACTGAAGAATGGGCATAATATACTAAAATTATTAAAGCTGTTTCTCTTTTACTAATATTTTCTGGTTATCAGGCAATGCTTGTCCATCCTGACAAAAATATGGGCAATGAAAAAGCTGCTGAAGCTTTCAAGAAGCTTCAGAATGCTTATGAGGTATGTTCTCTATCCCTCAATCCTTTTTATCCAAGTAATTTAAATTTTTTTGAACGAAGATACCTGATTGCTGGTTAGGATTTGTTGCCTTAGGTTTTACTGGACTCCTTCAAGCGTAAAGAATATGATGATGAATTGAGAAGGGAAGAACTACTGAATTATCTCCGTAAATTCCAGAATGCTTCTCGTGAGGTCTGAGCTTTTCCCTATTCCACTTTCTCCTAGATGGAGAACGTCCATGAGATATCTGTGGACTTCCTACTTGCTTTTGTATTCCACCATCTGATTGCATAATGATAAGTGCTTGTTTAATTACATATTTGCCAAAACATTCCTAATAAACCCTTACCTCTATTGATCATTTCATTTTATTTTTGGAACAGCATGCCTTTCCTACTTACCATACATAGACTAAATGAGCACGAGACTTATTACTTTGCTTAAGCTTTCCTTTGTTCCTGTACCAGAATAAAGGGCATGGCTTGTTTAGCTCTAGCTTTGCACAAACAAATGGTGATGGCAAAGACCCACCAGGAGAGTCCAGACGAATTGCTTGCAGGAAGTGTGGCTTTTACCATGTCTGGATTTGTACCAAGAAATCGAAGTCCAGAGCAAGATGGTGCCAGGTTACTCATCCTCCTCAATATCGATTAGCTTAGTTAATTCATGTAAATAATCATGAGAGAGAGGTGATTCATTTTATAGTGTTTCCTTTTTCCCTTTGAAAAATCTTCTTAGTTGGTTCTGATTTTTATTTTTTGATACCATATTGAAGGAATGCAAGGACTTTCATCCGGCCAAAGACGGGGATGGATGGGTCGAGCAGTCATCACAACCCTTCTTCTTTGGGATACTACAAAAGGTATGTATCCCTACGAAGCGACTGCATCTTTTTTCCAATTATGCTACTGAGTCTAAGTTTGTTATTTCAATACATTGCCACTAACTACTTTTTTAATATGCTCAGGTTGAAGCTCCCTCCGCATATATATGTGTGGATGGCAAGATATATGATGCAACTGAATGGTATATTTGTCAGGTACTCTCTTCTTTCTCCTGCTGCATCTATAAGCTGAGCTGAGCACTTCTCTTTGATTTTCAACTCTGGAGTTTTCTGAGTGGGAACAAGTGCATGATTCCGCACTTCCCATATGTTGTAGTAATTGAAACATTTAGCATTTTGCTGCATATGATGCAGGGAATGAGGTGTCCCGTTAATACTCACAAGCCCTCGTTTCACGTGAACACTAACGCCGTCTCAAAGAATAGCCACCAGTCAAAGGGTAGTAGCTCAGGACAAAGGGGCGGAATTCCAGCCCCTAATACAGAAGACACAATGACGGAAGAAGAATTCTACGAATGGCTACAGAGTGCCGCCCAAAGTGGGATGTTTGACAATTTTACAGGCAGTAGTACATCAGAGAGTCAGGGCAAGGGTGGCGGAAGCAATAGTAGCAGCGCAGGTAGCAAGAGAAAGAAAAAGGGAAAGAAGCAATGGTAATTAATTTCGGTGTTTCTCTTTATACTCTCACCCACATACATATGGAGAATAAGTGGGGTGGCTGCCACTGCCACTGCCACTGCCACTGCCACTGCCCGGATCATCTACAGGCATTAAAGCCCAAGGGTTGTTTAACTGCTACTGCTAATTGTATACTGAAAGAAGAGTTAAAATCCTCAAATTTGCATAAAACTGCAGAGATTGTACAGCAAATTCGGCCATGAATTCACATGCCATATCCATTGGCTTAAAATTTTGGTCTGAGATTTATGACCAGTTGTTTTTTTTGTTTTGTTTTTTTTTTTTGGTTTTTTGGGGTTGAAGAGAGAGTTGATATGCTGTCTGGAAAAATGTTGGGTTGCACAGACAACAAATTGCAGAGAAGTGAGTGATTAGCAGTTACAAGATTTGGACATCCGAAACTGCATATAACAATACCTGCGGGTGATTTTAGGACCATCCTTAGAAGATCAAGAATTTTGAATTTTATTAAAAAAAATCTGCCTCCGCAACTCTTATATGCTTATTCATCCAATGTCATGTCCCTGCCTAAAATGACACCAAAATTATGGTCAAATATTTAAAAAATTCAGATTTTCTTTCATGATTTTAAAATTTAGAATTTATAAGTTTATGTAGATTTTAAAATTTTAATAATCATTTCAAGGAGTTTCTATGATAGTAAAATTTTATTCTTAGGTCTAAATCAATTTATTAAAACTCTAGATACAAATAAGCCAGAACTCTTTTTTTTTTGGACTGAGCTTATAAGCATTTAATATTTACTTTTAAAAAATTAATAAATATTTTGATTTTTTATAAATTCTAAAATGTAAGATATGATGTTTAAGAAACTTATAAGTTAATCTAAATACCTCCAGTCGGTAAAATTCATAAGTACAAAAAAAATTTAAAAATATAATTGTTAAGGGAAATTGGAACTTCAGATTTTTATTCCAAAAAAAAAAAAAAAAAAAACCCGCCGTACAAATCACAATGAACATTTTATAAAAATTATTAAATTATTCTATTTTTTGTATTTTTGTTGAATCTGACACATTAATAATTTATTCCAACCGCAAAAGTAAACGGGCTTAAAAGAAAGTCCACATTTCCTTCATAAATTAATTTTCCAATGCTATTTTTTCTCAAATTTTGATAGCCCATAACATTAATGGAAATCAATATGATATGCAATTTTTTTCAATAAACATGCAATATTAATTAGGACAATTGGCAAAGCATTTTTTCTACATAAAGTCAAAAGTAAATATAAATACTATTCAATGTATAGGTTAGTGCATGGGATGACTTATTGGGAGCCTCAAAAGCTCTACTTAGAAAATCTAACATCCAAATTATACTTTAAACGTTTTAAATAACCTTTTAAATCCCATCTAACTTGGAATGCTTTAATTAATTAATTAATTAATTAATTCTGCCTTTAAAATAAAGTGAGAGCCAATAGCAATTTTTTTTTAATTGAAATCAGTTTCGACAAAACCAAATCATTGATAGAGTAAGTGTAATATATTTGTCATGTGATTAGTTATTTTTTTTTTATATTGCAAACCAATATACGCTAAGTTTATTACACTTGCTATATAATTAGTTAAAAATCCAATCAAACTCAATTTGAATTAACATTCTGCCAAGTACTTTGTAGGTTTGGCATATTCTATATGTTTCTACCGTAAACATGTAATATTGTACTTACCCCTTTATATTTATGCATAAGCGTATCCCCCATGCTATGTACGGATAAAATTAATTAATAATCAAAAGATATTTCACAAAAAAATTAATTATGTAAAATTCAAAATGAAAGAGATACTTTTAGATAAAATATGAATAAATTACTTTTATAAACTAAAAGACAACCATCTTTACATATATTGAAGAAAATTACTAAGTATAAATTTAAGTATGAGTTTAATAATATTAACATACTATTCAAAATTTTGTCAATAAAACTTAGCAAACACTAAAGAAGATAAATTACAAATTAATTGATGATTTAAATAATTTAAGAATCATAGAGAACCATTACCAGAGAATTTTTAATCTAATTAAAAAAAATTAAATTAGGATAATAATTTATTCTTTAGGAAAAAATATATTCAATATATATAATACAATTCTTTTAAGTTTTTCTTTTTATATTATATATTGCATAATTCTTGAACTCAAATAATAAAATAATTGATAATAACAAAATTAAAATTGCAATGGTGTATTAATTCTCACCAGTAAAAGTATTGAATTCAATCTCTCCACCAATGATTATTAATAAATAGTTAAAAAATGCATATGATAGTAAATATAAATTAAATAAAAATTCTATAATTAACACATAGGACTTCATAAAATAAAATAATGAATAATAAAATAACATTAAAAATCAAGAAAAGGGAATAAATTAATTGCTTGACTTGTGATCTCCTTTTTTCTGTTTGTTGTGGACTTGGAATATCTTCTATTGTTTAAAAAGATATATAAATACAAATTGAATAAAAATTAATTATAACTAACACAAAAATCATATATTTCATGAACTCATGTTTGACAATAAAAAAAGAAAACAACAATGAATTTTTCTTTTATCTTTCATGATCTCATTAAACAAAAATTGATGATAAAAAAATTAAAAAGCAATTAAAAAATTTGAACATGAGAAATTTCATAAGTAATAAAAAATGATAATATGTTCATGAATCCATAAAAAAATAACTATAAATATAATATTAATATAAAAATATAGATAATTAAAAATTAAAAAAATAATTATAATTAACTCAATAATGAACTCTTGAAACACTAATTGATAATAAGAAAAATAAAACATAAACATAAGAAATTTTATTAACTTATAAAAAATATAATATATTCGTGAACTCTTGAATTAAAATAATATAATATAAAATTATTTGAAAATATAGATAAATATAAATTAAATAAAAATAGTTATAATTATCATAAAAATCATATATATGTCATGAACTCATGAAATAAAAATTAATAATAAACAATTAAAAGGTAATGACAAAAATAGAACATAAGAAATTTCATAACTCATAAAGAATGATAATATGTTCATGAAGTCATGAAATAAAATAACCAATAATATAAAATTATTTGAAAAGATAGATAAATACAAATTAAATAATTATAATTAACATAAAAATCATATATATATATACATTTCATAAACTCATGAAATAAAAACTAAAATAAAAAAAGTAAAAAGCAATGAAAAAAATATGATCGTTCATGATCGCATCAAACAAAAATCAATGATAAGAAACTTAAAAATCAAAGAAAAATTGAATATAAGAAATTTCATAAGCTCATAAAAAATTATATTATATTCATAAACTCATGAAATAAAATAACTAATAGTACAAAATTATTTGAAAAGATAAATAAGTACAAATCAATAAAAATAATAATAGTTGACACAATAAATATATTTCATGAACTCATGAAATAAAAATTGATAATAAAAAAGCAATGAAGAAAATTTTTATCTTTCATGATCTCATAAACAAAAATTGATAAAAAAAATTAAAAAAAATCTGAATATAGGAAGTTTCAAACTTATAAAAAAATGATAATATATTCATGAACTCATGAAATAAAATAACTAATAATATATATAAAAATAAAAAAACAACCGTAGAAATTTTTTTCTTGTACCTTGGATTATGAAAGTCTCGTTTGTTCATCTTGCCTATATGATGAGTGCAAAAAATGCACGGGTTCAATGGAATTGGACAATTGTTTGAGGCTTGGGCCAAAGTGAGTGCAGATCTTGAAGGATGGACCTGCAAAAAAGAAGTTAGCACTCCGATGCTAGAGTCAGTATGGATTTGAGATTAACTAAAGTGAAAAAGTAAGTGAATGTGATGGAAAATCATAATATAGTGAATAAGATTGGTAAAAAGTGTAAGAACACGTGATAATAAGCTTAAAGAGAGCTTTGAAGATTGTTTAGAGATTGAGAGGGACGTCAGGGAGGTGTGAGGGACATCAGAGACGTGCCCAAGATGTCTTAAAGTGTCCTCTCTCGACTGAAAGGACCAGGGCTGTATTTGTAGAGGGAGTGCCCAGGTCTGTAGGAGGTCTATCCCCCTTCCGTGATTCTCGGGTAAGTTGGTTGGGGTAGTTAGGATAATGATAATTCATCCTTATCCATATCTAGAAGTATGAGTCTTTGCTTCAGTCCAGGGAATCCTTTGTGCCTGTGTGGAAGACAGGGCTTTTTATGAGAGGGTGTCTGCTTGGGACAGGGACCTAGGTACCTGCCCGAAGGGGGGCTAGGTTGCCTCCACGGAGGAGGGCCTTTGTGGTTGTGTGGAAGACAAAGTTTTTTATGAGAGGGTGCTTGCCTGGGACAGGGACCTAGGTACCTTCCCCAAGGAGGGCTAGGTTGTCTCCACGGAGCAGGGCCTTTGTGCTTATGTGGAAGATAGAGTTTTTATGAAAGGGTGCCTGCCTGGGACAGGGACCTAGATACCTCCCCGAAGGAGGGCTAGGTTGCCTCCACGGAGCAGGACCTTTATACCTGTGTGGAAGACAATGCTTTTTATGAGAGAGTGTCTCCCTTGTAACATTTGTACAAGAAGGAACATATTAGTACATTAAAATGTGGTAAAATAAACTTGCAAGATGATTAAAGATGCTCATTGAAGAAAACTTGTATGTAAAGATTTATTTGCTGAAGGAGATGCTTGCCAAGGAATAGGGCTTATTATTATTTGAGGAGTTGCTGAGGCGTGGAGGCTCAATCAGTGGGTCAGTAAGCCTGGGACTATCATCCACTGGCGAGGATCAGGGACGTCCCTGGTATGACCTGCAAAGCCTGGGCACTGCCAGCAATTTCTATGTCCTTGTCTTTTGGATGCCTGGGCATCCTCCATATTGATATACATAGCCGCCCGGGCCAGGAGAGCGACAAATTTGGTGCCTGATTTCTTAGCCAGGGCCAGCAATTCTTGTGCAAAGGCGCTGGCCTTAACTTCCTGGGTTGTTGATGGAACTTCCAAGGCGGTCGTGTTGAAACACTGGAGGTACTCCTTCAAAGGCTCTATATCCTTTTGGTAGATGGAGAATAGGCTTAATTCGGTCTTTCGGTGCTTCCTGCTACTGGCGAACTGGTGCAGGAAAAGGGAACGAAATTCTTGGAAACTTCCTATCACAGTCGGGGGTAATTGATTGAACCATTGTTGTGCGGCCCGGGCAAAAGTAGTAATAAAGACTCGACACTTAATGCCGTCCATGTATCGATGCAGAAAGGCTGCATTCTCGAAATGGGACAGGTGCTCCTGTGGATCGATAGTACTATCATACTCAACTATGGCTGGAGTGCGACAATTCATGAGTAATTTGTCTGCCATCACTCCTTCAGTAAAAGGAATGCCAGCTTGTTCTTCAGCCGGTGCCCCCATCACCTAGTATTGAAGATCCTGCGTTCCCTTTTGGAGATACTCCAGTCGGGCCAACCATTGGGGGGTTACATCTCCCACCTGTGTAGGCAGTTGGGTGGATGGTCACGAGGACTGTTAATTGCTCGTGAATGGCCGAAGTGATCATATTTTCAAGGAGATTCGGGGACAGCTCCACGGGTGGGGCATCTGGGGAGATGATGATCCTAAGAGTGTCCGTAGCTGGGTCTGTTGACCTAGGTGTTGCCGTCGCTGTTGATCTAAAAAGGGGGGTGAATGGGGTGCTCGAGACGACTTGCAGGGCCTGGGTGGTGCCACTGGGTGTCTCTCCGGCTTTCTGTTTGTTTGCTACATTGGTAGGTGTTTTCATAATCTAATCACGTCTTAAGCTCTGTGTTCCCACAGATGGCGCCATTTGATGCGTGTAAAAAATGCACGGGTCCAATGAAATTGGATAATTGTTTGAGGCTTGGGTCAAAGTGAATGCAGATCTTGAAGGCTTGGGTCATTTGAAAGGGACGTCAAAGACGTGCCCAAGATATCCCAAAGTGTCCTCTCTCGACCAGGAGGGACCAGGGCTGTATTTATAAAGGGAGTGCCCAGGTCTGCAGGGGGTCTATCCCCCTTCCGTGATTCTCGGGTAAGTTGGTTGGGGTAGTTAGAATAAGGATAATTCGTCCTTATCCATATCTAGGAGTAGGAGTCTTTGCTTCAGTCCAGGGAGTCCTAGCCGCCAAGGAGTCATTCCTTACCTGTTTTGTCATTTTAGGGCTGACGTGGTCCGAGGTAGCTACTGACACCTGGGTTGATGAGGTGCCACGTGGGATAATGGACTGCCACGTGTGTGGGCCTTTTGGCCGAATGTTTTGGTGGGCCTTAATCATGGTCCGAGTCGGGGGACGTCCCACGCCTCGAGTTTGGGAGATGTCCTAGGCCTAGAGTCCGGGGATATCCCAGGTCTCCTTTCCTCTTCCTGGGCTTCTTGGATTACTTGGCTATCGAGGCCTGTCTAGTTAGACAGTGGGCTGGGACATCCTTGGCCTCCTAAATTGTTATGGGCATGGGATGTCCTGAGTCTCCCGGTGGGTATCATGAGCTTTCGATTTCTTTCTTCTTCTTGGGCTGCTTAGGCCTCTTTGAGCCAATTTATTTTCATGTACAGCAATATATTAATATATATATGTATTTGAAGGGGGCTTTTGACCAAATCCTTCCATTTTGACCAAATGGTAAATTTTTAGAATTTAGAATTTTTTTAATTATAAAATACTTAATTGGTAGGTAAATATTAATGATAAGTATTAATAACAATATTAATAATTTTCTTTATTGATTATAAATATATATTCTCCACCCCCATATACATATATATATATATATATATATATTTTGTGGTAATGAATACTTTTATTTTAATTTTTTGATAAATTTTATGTTAAATTTATTTTTAATTGAAAATTCACCATATGTTACCCATATATTTTTAATATAATCAAAATTACTTTCACATAATTTAGATTTTTAAATATAATTTAAATTATATGTTAATATTGATTTTGATTTTTTTTATTGTAAAAATATTTTAATTGGTAGGTGAGTATTTAAAGTGAATATTAAAGAATAGTTTCCTTAAATGTTAAATTCCATCTTTCTAATTTTCAAACTTTTCTTATTTAGTTTCATAATAATATTTTAAATTTGATAAGTCTACATTAATGTCTTCAAATTTTTCTTATTTTCTTTTCATCATATGTTAAAATATATAAAAATATTTATGGTAAACTTCATCATATGTAGAAATTAATAAGAAAGTTTGAAGACATTAATGTAGACTCATCGAATTTGATGAGTCTACATTAATGTCTTCAAACTTTTCTTATTTAGTTTTCATCATATGTTAAAATATATAAAAATATTTATGGTAAACTTTCATCATATGTAGACATTAACAAGAAAAGTTTGAAGACATTAATATATATATATATATATATATATATATATATATATATGTGGGGTGGAGAATATATATGATATAATTAATTAAGAAAATTATTAATATTGTTATTAATACTTTGCATTAATATGTACCTACCAATGAAGTATTTTTATAATTAAAAAAAAATTAAGTTCTAAGAATTTACCATTTCGTCAAAATGAAAGGATTTGGTCAAAAGCCCCCTTCAAATATATATACATATTAATAGATAGGTTAATAGATAGATAATAATAGATAATCGATATGTTCAATTAAAAAATTGTTCTAATTTTAAAAATACGCGTTGAGGTAGAATAAAAATGATTGTACTGAAAATTATGAATTTCAAAAAGATAATTTCTAATAATTTTATTAATTTCTGCAATTTTTGAAATTTATATTTCTGAAATTTATGAAAATAATATACATTTCTGCAAATCCTGAAAAAGTAATTTCTGAAATTTTGCTTCTTCTTTTTTGTAATTTTTTTTTTAATTTTTTCTCTATTTGTAAAAAGAATTATGTACTTTCTATAATTTCAAAAAATATATATTTATGTAATATTTGAAAATAATAGTTTCTGAAAAATTAATTTCAAAAGTATGAATTAAAAATAAATAATATCTATCTATATAATAATAAATAGAGGATATAAATTAAATATCTTAAATGCATTGAAAATAAATATATGTCATTGATGCCTACTAACCAAATAGAGAAATTTTGACAATTAATAAACAATCAAAATTTTAAAAAATTAGGATTTGGTCAAAATACTTTCGTCAAATATAAATATTAATTAATTAATAGATATATTTCCAAAAGAAAAAACGTAGAAAAGAAAACGTGGTGGTTTTGAATATTGTTCTCTAAAAGAATCAGTTGCTTGCAAGAGCTGCTGACTCCTCATTACATTACATGAATCAATCAAATCCCCATCTTCCCTTCCCAGGATGCGCTGCGTGGCTTAGTACATATCACATTTACATACTTTGAATTTATCAAAATTCACAAACTTCCAACTTATTTTTTCTCTAGAAAATTCTTATTCACTTTAATGTGTCTACGTCTACGTGTTATATAATTAATTATATTTTTTAAATTATATATCAATCACACGACAAATATATTACATTTATTATATAATTAACTCAAATTGAGCCAAACCCAACTTATGCTAAAACGTTTGTCTCAACTTTGTAATAAATGCCAATCCCACAAATTATCTTATAAATACCAACAATGCAATTCATCATATTCACCAACTACATACAATTCCAGCTTCAAGAAAACTGGTCAAAACCAAATGGCACTTTTCTCAGCTTCAGCCACCGCATTCATCGGCCTCCTCCTCCTCCTTCTCCACGGCACCTCCACCGGGCAAGAACAAATACCAAACTCCGACGTCGATCTTTTGGAGTTCCCCTTGAACTTGGAGTTCTTGGAAGCAGAGTTCTTCTCTTTCGCCGCTTATGGCAGGGGATTGGACAGCATCGCCCCCAATCTGACCCAGGGCGGCCCGCCGCCTGTCGGTGGTAGGAGGGCCAACCTCAGTCCGCTCATCAGAGATATCATTGCACAGTTTGCACTCCAAGAATTTGGACATCTCAGGGCTATCCAAAGCACAGTGAGAGGATTTCCACGCCCACTTCTGAATATAAGTGCGGAATCATTCGCGACTGTGATCAACCAAGCTTTCGGACAGCCTCTACGGCCTCCATTTGATCCATATGCCAACGACATCAACTATCTTATTGCATCATACCTCATTCCTTACGTTGGACTCACAGGATACGTTGGTGCAAATCCTAACCTCCAAAGCACCAAAGCCAAAAGCGTAATATACATATAATTCTTACATACATATATGCATGCAAATTAATTAACCCTAGAAGTAACTCGATCATCATGATTTGTATTTGATGATTTACAGCTTGTAGCGGGGCTATTGGGGGTGGAATCGGGACAAGATGCTGTGATTAGGACATTGCTGTACGAGCGGGCTTCATTGAAGGTACTGCCGTATCCATTCACGGTGGCGGAATTCAGCACCAAGATTTCGAATCTGAGAAACAAGCTTGGGAAAGAAGGTGTGAAAGATGAAGGGTTGATAGTAGAACCGGCAGAAGGGGCAGAGGGTAGAATTTCAGGCAACGTGCTGTCTGCGGACAAAGACTCATTGGCTTACGCTAGAACACCTGAAGAAGTACTTAGAATCGTGTATGGGAGCGGACAGGCGAACGTGACGGGGGGATTCTACCCCAGAGGTGGTAATGGTAGAATAGCCAGGTCCTACTTACCAAGTTGATCATCAATATATATATACATATATAAATAATGGGGTATGGTGTGGTGTGGTTTTATTTCCAGTCGATACTGTGTATTAGAATGGGAAACCCCCATCCATCTGCATCAACCCTTGTGTTTAAATTAATAATATATATATATATATATATATATATATATATCGATAGTTTTAAAATCGATAAAACTCAATAAATTTAGTTCTATATTTTACGGGTTAGTTTTAAAATGATTCTAAAATTAGAAAGACTCGACGAATTTTGTCCATAAATCTCGTAAAATAGAGGACTACATATATTGAGTTTTCTCGATTTTTGGATCGTTAAAAAATATTGTCTAGTAGATGACTAAATATCTAATTTTCCTAATGTAGGAACCATTTTAAAAATACCGTAAAACAAAAAATTAAAAGTGTTGAACCCCCACTACAAAAAAAGTCCACGATTTGTAACGGTCGGAAGTCGTTCCAATAGTAACGGTCATTGTAACTGCCTTTTAACGGTTCGAGCGCAATGACGCCATATGGAGGAATAAATTTTCTTTTTTTTTTTTTTTTTTTTGGTATCGGCCAAAACCGTGCCAACAACCGTTACAAACTTTTTGTTGTGCGTAAAACCGTTATAATTTTTCAGCCATTACTATATTGGACTGATTTTTGTAATGACTTGGTTATTGTAATGAATATTTCGGTGAAAATACATGCCATTACAAAAGCCAGCCAGATGAACGACCATTCCAAACTTCATTATAAAAAAATTTGCAGTTACAAACACGGTTACAAAATAACAGCTAATTTTTTAAACGGCTATATTAGGAGTTCTGTCACGGACGTTCCTTTTCTCGGACGTTTCTGTTACCCACGAGCCGATGAATTGTTCGGATCACGCGGCACTAATTATTCGTCTAACTGACACTCCTGAGTTTCGTTCCCACGCTGCACGACCGTGGCGTTTTAAGGCGGCTTGGCTACAATCGGACCAATGCGTGCGAGTGGTTGGAAATAGTTGGGTGACGACACTAGGGAACATTCAGGAAACAGGTCTGGCAGAGCAGATTGCATGTTGTCAGGCAAAGCCTAAGCTATGGAGCGCCACGGCCTTCGGCGTGGATAAGACATGGGTCCGTATGTTGGAAGGGAAGTTGAGACGCCTTCTACAGAGCCCCATCACCCTGGAGAATCAATTGGATATCAAGACCATTCAGACAAAATTGGAACGAATTGCTGCGCACGACGAGACTGTGTGGAGACAACATAGTAAAGTACTGTGGCTTCGGGAAGAAGATCGAAATACGGGGTATTTCCATCGAAAAGCAAGTCAAGGTTTCGAACGAACTCTATTACCAGGATTCGCGATTTGGGAGATTTTTAGGTAATCACGGAGAACGAAATTCAGCAAAATATTGCCTCCTATTTCGCTTCAGTGTATGCTTCCAACCGACCATCTCGTAATGACATTGCCAAAGGAACGGAACATTTGCGAACCATCATCGATGCTATCATGAGGGTTGACTTGCTACAACTGTACATGCGGCAGAGGTCAAAACAGCTCTCTTTCAGATCGCCCCTCTCAAATCCCCAGGGTGCGATGGTATGCCACCTGTCTTTTTCCAAACCTTTTATCTAGACCCCTAGTTTTTCTAGAAAGCTATAAATAAGGAGTATTACTCCCTTACAATAGCTATAAGCAAATGAGTAAATAAGGAGTAATATTCCCTTACAATATTTAACCATGAAAGCACAAATACGGAGTACAACTCCCTCTAAATGATTGATCCAGGACCAGTAACAAAAAAAAAAAAAAAATTGACACTATTGCTAAAAAGTTGCTTCATTATGCCAAAAATAATAGCTCCTAAGAGTGCAAATGTCAGGATAATCCAAGCAGATAGAACATAGGAGGGTGCTTCCTTTAATCCATAACAATTCGGGATAGAGGAAACAGCATATAATGTGCAGGGTCCACAAGCAACTATGAGCAGAATTAGTAATCACATCAAGTTTAGCAAGTAGAGGGTAGTATTGCCACATGTTCGAAGTCACCTAACCAAAAGGGGGAGAACATCTCCCAAAGTAATAGCGCTTAAAGCAAAAGGAGAAAGAGAGATCAACTACTCTATGAAATCCAGCCCAATATGAGTAATAAGACAAAAAGAGGCCTGCCAAAAGATGCCAAGCAAAATAATCCAAGTAAGTAGAACATAGGAGGACACCTCCTTTAGTCCATAAAAATTCAAGATAATAGATAGAGCATGTAGTGTACAAGATCCGCAAGCAACATTGAGCTGAGTCACTAATCACATCAAGCTTAGCAGGGGGAGAGCATCTCCCAAAGTAAGAGCAGTCAAAGCAAAAAGAGATAATGAGATCAACTACTCTATTAAGACCATCCCAAAATGGGTAATTAGACAAAAAGAGGCAAGTAGACAATAAAGACCCGCAGCAACAATAAGGCAAATCATTCATCTGATTCATTATAGTATTTCTAGTGTCGTAGCAATGAGACTGAAACTAGAGATACTATGAGAATCTAAAATATGGTTATGAAAGTTTGTCCATTTTGACAATACATGTAATCCTACCTCGAAATTGATCATGATTAACAATGGAGATTTCATAAACTTCCAAAGCTTGGTTGGCAAAATAATCCGCAGTTTGGTTTCCTTCTCTGAAGATGTGCGATATTCTAACTTCCATCTGCTTCAGCATATTTGGATATGTTGGAGCATGTTTTGAATATAGCAAGACCCTCTAACTTGCTTGGATATGAGATGAATGATATGAAGAGCATCCAGTTCAAGCCAAACTTTAGAAAAGCCCTTTTCCAGAGATATGCCAAGGCCTCTAAGCACAACATGCATCGCATCCACCATGTTGTTAGCAAACCCAATCGGTTCAGAAAATGCAAGGATGACTTTCCACAAAAACTTGTTATTTCACATGTTGTTAGTGTATTTTACTCTTCTTTTTGCTTATTATTTCACTTATTATTTGTCACTATTAACTATTTTCCACAAAAAATTATAAATTTTATTTCGATTAGTATTTCATATTTATTTTTTTAAAATATTATAAAACTATATTTAATTTAATAACACTCCCACTAAGTAATATAGGGTAAAATACATATTACCCCCCCTGTGATACCCCAAATGTTCAAATAAGCCCCTGTGATAGAAAAAATATCATATAACCCCCTATAAAATTTAAAAAAGGGCATATTGGCCCCTTACCCGCGCCCCCAATTTTCTATCGCTTTTTTCTCCAACATCCGACGACCTCTAGACGTATGCTTTCCACCGTTGGAAAGCCCTTCCGACAACGATCATTTTGACACCCTACCCACCGCCAATCTCTCGTCCGTCGGTGAGTAATCTCCATTTTTTCGTTTTATTTTTTTTAGGTTTTTATATATATATATACATATAACTAAATTATATTTTTAAAATATGTCTAATTTAAATACAGGTGTGGTTTGATAATTTAAGGACAAAATATACATATTTAGTCGCAATTTTGGGAACATGAGTTTTACAGGGGGGGTAATATGCACCTTTTTTAAATTTTACAAGGGGGTATATGGTATTTTTTTTATCACAAGGGCTTATTTGAACATTTGGGGTATCATAGGGGGGAAATATGGATTTTACCCAAATAGTATATTTATTGATTCATACACAATAATTAAACTTGCATGATTGCAAAAAAATATTTATTTTATTAGTTAATTTAATAATAATAATATGTGAAAGAAATAATATATAATAAGATAAAGTTAAATTTATTTATTTTTTTAAAAGATAAAGTTAAAATTTATTTTAAAAAAAATCAAAGTGGCTAAAAGCACCTCCCAAGGTGCTTCTAACTTTTGACTTAAAAGAGTTTTTTTAATCATTTTAGAAGTAAAAATTGGTATTTCAAACACTTCAAAAATATTCTTTTTATAATCAAAAGTTAAAAAGCGTTTGTTTGAAGTGCTCACAAACACTCGATTAATATCTTTGGTATATGATGTTCACAAATTTGATGAGATGTTAATCATGTTCTGTATATAGATGTTAAAAAGTAAACATTAATTTTAGTTGTTTTGTATTTAATTTTGAAAGAAAGTAGGTTGAATTGTTTTTAATTTATAAATTACACAACACTTAGAGAAATTAAAGATGTTAATGTTTTCAATATAAGAAGAGCTAAGTGCGTGTACAACGAGAATTATTTGTACGAATTCCTATTAATTAGGAATAATGTAATGATTGTAATAACTAATAAAGCCATGTGATCATCAAGTAATTCAACAAACGTACGTATCCTACCTAGATATATTGCTACATTTGTCAAAGTTAACATAAATACGATTCATCTATGGGATAATTACACTTTTCCTTAAAATAATTATACATAAGTTATTTGTGGTTTGAAAAATTACCTCTAGTATTCTTGAAGTTTGTTTTTATCTAATAAATAACTGAATTTGCTGATATTAACAAAAAAAAAAAAAAAGATAAAAATTCATATGTACTCGTAATTTACTTATTACTCACTTATTTCAAGTCAAAATAATATTTTTATAACCAAATTACCTTATATATTTTTACACGTTAATGTATGTAGGAGTTATATCTTCACCATTATAAGAGTACTTTAGTTGAAAAAAATATGATTGTCCTGCAATAATTCCGTAATAGGTCAATCGAGGGTAAATATGAATTTTTATTCAGGTTTTCTGTGAATTTTGACCAATGGATGAACTTCTTTGTTAGATAGAAGTAGATTCTGGGATTACTAAATGCAATTTTTCAAACTATATATGAGAGGTTTACGTGTAATTACACCAAACCTCTAAGAGGGAGAAATGTAATTATCCATGAATCTATGTATCTTAATTGGAGATTATGAAAGAACGTACAGTTTCCTTTCGTGTTTCTTTATAATTAATCGATGATTTCAATTTTAGCATACCTGCAGATCATGCATATCAATTTTCAGTACATGGGTTTGGTTTATCAGGTCATCAACTTCGCATTTTTTTAACAATTAATGTACACACACGCCACGTAATTTGTTATCTATATATATATATAAAAAAAATTATTACATACATGCATGCATTAATAACTCTTAATTTGCAGAACACATCAGTCCTTTTGAGCATGCATGCATGCATTTTTTTATTTAATATTTCAACATATCCTAATTATTATTAATAATTAATTACACCACTACATAATTTCGTAACTGTCACTTAAAATTAGACTAATGGCATTAATTTTAACTTTTTGAAAATATATTAATCTTTTTTGGACTAATTACTTGTTAGTACAGTCCATCCTATTTTTCATTCATCATTATTAATTATACAAAGCTAAAATTCCAACATCTAATTTAGAAATTTTCATAAATAATTTTAAAAATGATAGAATTTTATCTAATTATTTAATTTCAATATTTTTTCCCTGTACAGATATATAATTT
The DNA here is from genome assembly GCA_034509725.1 of Sesamum angolense. Classification (NCBI taxonomy): domain Eukaryota; kingdom Viridiplantae; phylum Streptophyta; class Magnoliopsida; order Lamiales; family Pedaliaceae; genus Sesamum; species Sesamum angolense. Next base: position 10,929,420 of record JACGWL010000014.1, read on the forward strand.
GTAATAAAACACTCATATACATTATTCTTTTATATTTTGTACGCATACGTAAATCTACTTGTTAATTAATTAGCTCAATATAAAAATCCGATATGATTTATCAATGATACATTCCTCTTATAGTTAATTAAGAGTGAGGTCCCATGAATAAGTTTGAGGTTATAATTACTTAATTATTTTACTTTATGTGATTGCTTGTGATTTGTTTTAGTAATTTAAATCATATTAATATATTTGATTGAATTGATATATCATTTAGTTTATCTAAATATTAATATAATCATATATGTAATTATATATGACTTAGAAAAAAAATGCAATAACAAAGTTGTAGAGTGCACAATGTTCAACAAAAACAGTAGTAACAAGAAGGTGTTGATGAGTCTTAACACAATGTAATGTAAAATCTCACTTCCTCTCAAGAATCAATCACTATTTACGAGTTGAAAGAGCACTTCACCACACGAATCCTTTCTCCGCTTCTGCCATTATTACTACAACTTTGAATTTAATCAAATGGATCATATATATAACAAGTGTTGATATACTTGTTATGTGATTGGTCATTCTTTTTAAATTGTACATCAATCAAATAATAAGTATATTGTACTTGACATATAATTAGTTCAGGTCCGACGAATTGATGTGAGTTAGAACTGAATTAATTATTAGTGGCAGGTGGTACGAATTCTTGCAACATCATATCTCTCCACTTATCAACACTTTGATGAACAAAAGCAGAGCATCCAAAAACACTTAAGGAAGAAATATCAACAACATGACCAGTCACATCGTTTCAGGGATTTTTCCATTCAAGGGAACAGAGGGGAATCTGTTTATTAAATATGCAGCAGTTACCAAAGCTTCCCCCCAGAAAGATTTAGGCAGACCAGAACTAATAAGCATGCATCTAACTTTTTCTAGCAGTGTTCTATTCATGCGTTCAGCAACACCATTCTGTTGAGGGGTATACGGGTTAGTCCTGTGTCTTTTAGTACCACATTCATCACATAGATCGGAAAAATTTTGGTTACAAAATTCTAAACCATTATCAGTTCGCAAAGCTTTCAACTTCTTTCCAGTTTGATTCTCAACCAAAATTTTCTATTTTCTGAATTTTTCAAACACTTCAGATTGTGTTTCATTAAAAAACAAACACTTTTCTTGAGAAATTATCAATTATTGACAGAAAATATTTATTACCACCATGTGTTGGAGTATTTGAAGGACCCCATACGTCTGCATGCACATAATCAAGAATGCCAGACGAAGATGAGGGGTTTGGGATTTGTGAAGCAGGAAACTGAACTTTATGTTGTTTTCCCATGACACATTCATCACAGAATTTCAACTTTTCAATTTTATCAATAAGAACTCCTTCCTTTTGAAGTAACTCAAGACCTTTTAAACTAATGTGTCCTAACCTTTTATGCCATAAGGAAGTTTTGTCATAATCAGTCACAGAAGCAGCAAGAATATCATAATTAACAGAACATACATACAGATTTCTTCTTCTATCAGCTTTAAACACAGTTAAAGATCTTTTCATAATTTTCATTATGCCTTTGCCCCACCTACCCTCTAAACCTTCTTCCTCAAGAGCAGCACAAGACGTCAGGTTATGGTTTAAGTCAGGAACATATCTGACATTCTTTAGGGTTAACTTATAACTATCTTTGAAAGTAAGATAAATGTCACCAAGACCTTGAATTTCACATCGTTTTTCATTTGCCATTGACACAAAACCAAATTTTTCAGATTCAAAAGTAGTGAAAATTTCTTAAAAGGACTTAAATGAAAAGTGCAGCCAGAATCAATTAACCATTCATGCATATTTAGACAATGAACATTATTCACATCAAATACCATAAAAAACATCACCAGAGTTTTCAGTTACTACATTAGCATCTTCTTTATAATTATTCTCCCTATTATCCCTTTTTGGTTTTCTACAGTCTTTGATATAATGAACTTTAATCCCACAATTATAACACCTTCTTTCTTTTGTTTTATCGTCTTTGTTTCTGTCATCCCTAGTTCTGGATTTACTCCTACTTCTGCTCCTGCTTCTACCCTTACTGTGTTTTCTATATTTATAATTTGAGTTACGATTTTTAGTTCTTCCTCTTACCATATTTACCTCATTATGAGACTAACTGGTTTTATTTGTTTTTATATCCATTTCTTTACTCTTTAATCCATTTATAACGGTATCTAAGCTAACATTATCTCTACCATATTTGATAGCAGCTTTTACATCACTATAGACTTTAGGAATAGCATTGAGTAAAACAATAGGTGTGTAGTCATCAATGTTCTTATCTCCAGTTAGTTTTATATCTTGAACCAGTTTAGTGAAATTATCAATGTTTTCTTCAATATTTTTGACATATCTAACTTATACCGAAAAAAATTTCAAGTAGGAAAAGCTTATTGGGTAAAGAGGTTTCAATAAAAAGTTCTTCTAGTCTATCCCAAAGTTCTTTGGCAGAATTTTGTTTTCCAACCTTTCTTATTACAGAATCAAGACAGATTTAGAATTATTGAAGAATAAGCATATTCATCATTATCACGTTTCTTATCATCAGAGACATTACCAGCATATCTTCCATCAATGGATTTAAAAACTTTTTTTGGATCAGAATCCCTTTTATTTTTTGTTGCCAAATAGAGAAATCGGTTTTTCCATCATAAGGTTGCAAATTGTAACCAGCCATTAACACAGAAAACAGAATGAATGATGACAGTTATAAAGAATGCAGGGGCTCTTGACTACACCTCTACCAGATACCCGATGACCTCACGGGTCCGGCCAGGAGAGGGAATAGAAAGAGTTTTGGGTAGAGGGTTCAACGGATGATAAAAAGTAACAATTTTAAGCACAGAGCAATAATAATCGTTCTAGTAATAAAAGACAACCGAAGATATTCACACACAATAGAGTATAATTGCACCAAGCACTTTAAACGTAAAAGTTTTTGGCACACAGCCAGAAAACCCAAGAACAACTCTCAACAGCAAGAAATAATCAACAGTAACACAAAAATCGCACAAAGCGACCAAGTAGTTTTTGATAACCAGTAATAATAGCGCACAGCAGAAAAGCGCACGAAGCACAAAATAAGTAAGGAGAAAAGGAGAGATGTTACCGTAGATTTTTCGGTGCCGGTGAAAACCAGCTCTGATACCACTGTTGAGTGACTAACCCACAGTGATCCGAAGATATTTCGAAACCCTAACTCAACTATTACATACACAGATATCAACAGCCTTTAGAATTACAAGACTTAAAGAGATATACAAATATTAGAAAGACAGAAAGCAAAGTAAAGCAATAATCGGAAAAGCAATTCCGAGAAGCCTTTCGGCTAATGGCTCAGGGAGACTTGACCCGAGGAGTAAGAACTCACGGCCACTATAGAGGTCGACCCTTACTACCGGTTGCACAGAACCGACCACCACACGTCACAGAGACCGAGCACCACTCAAGTATAACGAATCCACAAAGGAGAACCACTCAGGTAGAGGGGAGATGAAGCTTATAGAGATAGGAGAAGAAAGGGGATTTCTATTGTTCGGACTACTCACCGTCAAAAGAAGAAAGCCGATTTATAGGCTGTAAACCATGTTGAGGGAGAAAGGGGGAGAGGAGTTTGACGGCGCAAGGGGGAGACAAATGAGAGGACACCTAGGGTTAGAGATAAGTAGGGTAAATACCGGGTCAAAGACAGGTGCAAGCAAGTGGACCGGGTTCGAGACGGATCAGGCCAGAGAAGTGGGCTGACCAAATGGTGATCGGACTGGGCCGTCCGAGGTAGCAAGGTGGGCCGTGAATCAGGCCATACCAAAATGGTCATGGGCCAAAAATGTAACAGTAATTATCCATGAATCTATGTATCTTAATTGGAGATTATGAAAGAACGTACAGTTTCCTTTCGTGTTTCTTTATAATTAATCGATGATTTCAATTTTAGCATACCTGCAGATCATGCAATATCAATTTTCAGTACATGGGTTTGGTTTATCAGGTCATCAACTTCGCATTTTTTTAACAATTAATGTACACACACGCCACGTAATTTGTTATCTATATATATAATATATAAAAAAATTATTATACATACATGCATGCATTAATAACTCTTAATTTGCAGAACACATCAGTCCTTTTGAGCATGCATGCATGCATTTTTTTTATTTAATATTTCAACATATCCTAATTATTATTAATAATTAATTACACCACTACATAATTTCGTAACTGTCACTTAAAATTAGACTAATGGCATTAATTTTAACTTTTTGAAAATAATATTTAATCTTTTTTGGACTAATTACTTGTTAGTACAGTCCATCCTATTTTTCATTCATCATTATTAATTATACAAAGCTAAAATTCCAACATCTAATTTAGCAATTTTCATAAATAATTTTAAAAAATGATAGAATTTTATCTAATTATTTAATTTCAATATTTTTTTCCCTGTACAGATATATAATTTGTAATAACACACTCATATACATTATTCTTTTATATTTTGTACGCATACGTAAATCTACTTGTTTTAATTAATTAGCTCAATATAAAAATCCGATATGATTTACCAATGATACATTCCTCTTATAGTTAATTAAGAGTGAGGTCCCATGAATAAGTTTGAGCTTACAAGTACTTAATTATTTTACTTTATGTGATTGCTTGTGATTTGTTTTAGTAATTTAAATCATATTAATATATTTGATTGAATTGATATATCATTTAGTTTATCTAAATATTAATATAATAATATGTAATTATGACTTAGAAACAAAATGCAAAAACAAAGTTGTAGAGTGCACAGTGTTCAACAAAACACTAGTAACAAAAAGGTGTTGATGAGTCTTAAAATCTCACTTCCTCTCAAGAATCAATCACTAATTACGAGTTGAAAGAGCACTTCACCACACGAATCCTTTCTCCGCTTCTGCCTTTATTACTACAACTTTGAATTTAATCAAATGGATCATATATATATATATATATATATATATATAACAAGTGTTGATATACTTGTTATATGATTAATCATTCTTTTTAAATTGTATATCAATCAAATAATAAATATATTGTACTTGTCATCCTATCTCACTGAACCTGAGGTGAGTTAGAATTGAATTAATTATCAGTGGGCAGGTGGTACGAATTCTTGCAACATCATCTGTCTCTCTCTCTCTCTCCACTTATAAATATAATGCAAGAAAAGCAAGCTGCATGATTTCATTTCATATATACTACCTAAAACGTACCAAAGACCACACATTCCACATCAATTTCTTGTCCGCTTCCACCCTCAACCACCGCATTCATCGCTTCCCATCCTCCCGCTTCAAGGCTGCCTTCACCCAACCAATACCAAACTCCGATCTCTTGAGGTTCCGTTGAACTTGTACTTGGAAGCAGAATTCTTCTCTTATGGCGCTTGGATTGGAGGCCTCCGCTCCCAATCTGACGATGGTGGTCCGTCTGTTGTGGTCGGAAGGCCTGCCTCACCCCACTCATAGAGATCATTGCACAGTTTGCACTCCAAGAATTTGGACATTTTGAGGTTCCATCACTTTTAACTATTTCCACCTTTGATTTGATTTTTTGAATGATTTGTTTTTTTTCAGATAATTTTTTTTAATATATCGAATTTTTTTTTCAAAAAAAGAAAAGAAAAAGAATCAATTTTAGAAAATTACGCTGATACTAACTTGTAGTAGTAATATTTTAGGACATTCTGAATTTAAAAGGGAATCTTTAATGTAAATTTAAAAAGGAATTCACAAACAAGATTGTATTTTTGCCTGTTAATTATTATTATTTTGTTGTCATTAAATTTTTGATTGGATGAAGTAAGTGCTGGATATGTAGGGCAATTCAGAAGACAGTGAAGGATTCCCGCGGCCACTTATGGATATAAGTGTGGCATCATTTGCGACTCTGATCAACAATGCATTCGGACAGCCTCTAGCCCCTCCATTTGATCCATATGCTAACGACATCAACTATCTTATTGCATCCTACATCATTCCTTACGTTGGACTCACCGGATATGTTGGTGCAAATCCCAACCTCCAAAGCCCCACTGCCAAAAGGGTAATATTAATAAAAATAATAATGTCTATCATTATATACACTTATAAATTTGAATTAGGTTCTCTATTTAACTTACTTCTGATGAACATGAAAAATATCAGGTCATAGCCGGGCTTTTGGGAGTGGAAGCGGGCCAAGATGCTGTGCTGAGGGCATTACTCTACGAGCGCGCTTTTGTGAAAGTATGGCCGTATCCTTACACAGTGGCAGAATTCACCTACAGGATTTCAAACCTTAGAAATCAGCTTGGGAAAGATGGCCTGAAAGATGAAGGACTAGTAGTTGTACCGCAAGTAGGCGCTGAGGGTAGAGCTTCGGGCAACGTGCTTGCTGCTGATCAAGACTCGTTGTCTTATGGTCGAACGCCTGAAGAAATACTCAGAATCGTGTACGGGACTGGGACGGAGAACGTGGCCGGGGGTTTCTTCCCCAGTGGTGCTAACGGTAGAATAGCCGGATCCTATTTGCACCTTTGACAGTCCAACATTTTGATGTGGGATTGGGTTTCACTATTATGTATGTTGTACTAAAATGTTGGAGAAGCATACATATATATATATATATATATATATATATGAGTAGTAAATAAACTGAGAGTTGTGTGTACTTCTTCATCATTATAGCCATTATGTGAATAAAATTGTGGTAATCCTCACCAACCATAATCAAATATATACCTACAATTCAGAAAGCTAAAGTTCAATAATAATAAATGACAACTTTCACATATTCACGACTTTATCAATAATGAATTTGTTAGCAGTTATTGTAATAATTAACTATATTATTTAGAGGGCTTTGCATGTCATTGTCTTTCTTAGCATGTACTTGTAGCCAAATTTTCTCACAATCAGGTACTGGAGTACACGATATTGATTAATAGCCTCGTATATAATTGCTTGTCGTGCTTGTTATGAACATAACCCATTTCACACTTTGGGCAATAGATCCGGGTCAACAGAAAACTCATTTACTGATACATAATTGTACTAGATAGAACCATATGTCAGAATGCTAGCATATTACCCCATCAGAAATATCCAACACTAATTGACTGAAATTCTTTAAGGTACAAATACCAACCTAGCTAGCCACCTCACAAGTTACAACTAGACTAAGTAGTATTTGATAGAGCATAAAGTAAGCTAACCAACAACCTTCTCCAACTGTCCCAACAATTTTATTATGGAATCTAAAGATAAAATTCGACCCTAAGATTGTGTACCATGATAATACAGGAAGGAAGATGAGATGGAACAAAGCACACACTTCCTCCAGTTATACATAAATGGATTGAGGCAAAAGCCCTACCGCTTGGAGGGTCTTTCATCATCCTCTCCATCATCGCTGTCATCTGAATCATCTTTGCCTGATCGCTTCCTCTTTGGTGGTGCCTCAACTTTTCCACCATCATCGTCGTCGCCATCATCTTCATCTCCCTCGTCAAAATCTTCCTCACCATTCTCTTGTGGTTCAAAGTCACTTGCATCTTCCTCATCCTCAGCACGGCCAACTGGTCTGATTAGGTATTCTGTGCCTAGATCCTCCTGCTAGTTAATAATCACATATAAATGAGCAGCCAATACTTAATTAACTGGGTGTAACAGAAACAAATACTGTGATTCTCCAATAGACACTCTCATACCTCCACGCGGAAATAATTAGATAAAAACATTATTGAGCAGTGGGCCAATAAATCACTATCTCATGCTAAAATAGAACAACCCATACTCTCCCATACCATCCTATCAAAGGTAAAAACAGAACGCAGGAAAACAAAGACATAATATGCAAAAAAAAAAAAAAAAAAAAAAAAAAGAAAAGAAAAAGAGTGATATTATTTTCCTCCTCTCTAGTTCTCAAGCCAAAATGGGATGTGACCCCATTAACCCAAAAAGCACAAGCCTGAATCTTTTCCAATACCGCCTAACTGCTGTCTGTCTCAACATAAAAAAAAAGTTGTATTTGATGGAAGACACCCAAATGACCTTTCACATTAAGTGGGACAAAGAACAAGCCAATATGCATAGGGCGATTGTTAAAGGCGAGTGCTAGTGATGAAGAAAAGTCTAAAAAACATTTAAAACACTTTCAACAGCACAAAAATCAATTGAAATAAACTCGAGGACAACATTGAAAAATGAATTAGTAAATAAAGGGCCAAAATGGATCCATACATGTTCATCACCATAACTGTATAAGTAGTTCTTGTAGACAACGAAGTTATGAGAGCTGTTCCAGAAATTAGCCAAAAAAGTATAAGAACACAAATTGAAGCAAGACATTTGAGTCCACTAAGATCTAAGCCCACCAAGCTGGAAGATATTCAACTCCAGTAAGGTGAAGTTACATGCAAATATAGGTGGTGTTCTATCTAATTGCAGTTGAAAAGTGCAATAATAGAATGCAAATTGCCACAGCATTATATCTGAGATGGTACTTAAAGGACAGGATAAATATCCAATCCGACTATATTTTCTTAGTTCCTCCAAAATCAACTCGATCTTCCAGATTGTCAGCTCCCATGAAGTAATATAATTCTACTCCTCATTTCCACACAGTTGATATCACAAATGACATGAAAAACCTCGAGATCTGATTACTTTCGACAAAAAGTCAACTGCAAACCAACAGTTTAAAATGAAAACAAGAAAAAAAAAAAAAAGAAAGAAAACTGCTATCACACAAGTAAAACGTACATATGCAGTGATAGAAAATTTCAAAATATCAAGCAAATATTAGCTCGTGTATGCTCTTAAAAGCTAAAGGAGGCTTCTGCAAAAGCTCCAGATCTGACTAGTACACCAAAGTAGAACAAAAACAGCAATAAACTTCACCAGGAACTACAGAATTGGACAGGACAATGAGTAGGAAAATAACCAAATCCACAAGTAAAACCGCCAAAGAAATCGAACATTAGCAAATTTTTAGCTAGTTTATGCACCACAAACTTATTATTTCCTTAAGAGTTCCAGATCTAACTAGTTTCAACATTATAGTCCACCAAATAATACCCAAACCAAGCAAAATTAGCTTCATAAAGCCCAAAAACATAACACAAGTACCAAAATCCAGTTTTACCTCTTCCTCTTCTTCACCTTCTTCATCTTCATCATCATCATCGTCATCATCATCGTCATCGTCGTCGTCGTCGTCGCCTTCGTCATCTTCATTTTCTCCGTCTTCATCCTCGTCATCGTCACCAACAGACGTCACCTGCGCCCTTCCTCCGCTGCTATTCAACACTTCCTCCTCTTCCTCCTCCTCATCCTCTTCCTCGTCGTCGTCGTCCTCATCGCCGTCATCATCACCGTCAATTTCCTCCTCAAATATTTTCTCCTCTTCAAACACCGCCATTACTCTCAGAAGAAATTTTCACTTTTATTTAATTTTTAATTTTTTTTTGAAAATTTTACGAAGAAAAAAAAAAAGTGGGAAGAAAGAGGAGAACAGCGAGGTGTGTTTTCTGGGGAGAAGGGGGATGGAGGCCTGGTGATTGATCTGGGCCGTTGAATCTGGGATCACACAAGGATCGATGACGTGGAGAGTGATCGAACGGTGGAGAACACGCTGAAGGGTTTTTGCAAATGCGGCGCTAAGATTCCATTTTTCTTGTTATTTCTGTGTCACGTGATTCGCGTGTGACTTGAGGGTATCTAGGGTTCGAGAGGAATCTTCTCATGATGCACAGCTGGGCTTATTATAAACTGAATAGGCCCAGTTACGTTTGGGCTACAGATATCTTAAATGGGCCTCTAAATTATATGTATAGTAGAGTCAGCCCAATGTATTTTAGAGGCCGAAATGGGAAAACAGAGAGAACCCATTTTTCACGCAGGGCCCTCCAAATTTAGTAAAATAGCAAAATTGCCCTTCAGTTCACTTATCCCCTCAAATTTCTCTGAATAGCGTCTCAGTTGTCTCTAAGCATATCATTTTTTTATTAACTTCAACTGAACACCTTAATGCAAAAAATTGACTCAAAATTGTTTTATAATAAAAGTCGAGAATAAATTTGTGCTTTTAATATCTTATAGACAAAAAATTTGTAACCACACATATACCAAATTTGAGTCATTTTTTTTTTTTGTTCAACTCAGAATAAATATAAATTTACTTTGTTAATTGTGGATTGATCAAGCTTGGGTGAAACACATATTCAAATACTGTCCTTTAGGAGATTAATTCATATCAAAGTCCATGATATTCAAGTTCAATAGAAGTGAGTCCAAGTTGTTTATGTTCTACTCATGCCTGTAAAAATGGGTCTTCACCTCTCACAAGTCAGTAAATGAAGAACAAGTTTAAAACTTTCTGTCACGGCGAAATTATGAAACCTCAAAATATTGACACAATATTTCAAAGTAGCACGCAATTCCTTTTCGCAAATAAGAAGAAAATTGCACATTTGATTCTAAGACAAACTTTGAGCCCTTAAATCAACGTCATCAAGAAGCATTAGAAGATTATTTTAAATATATATATATATTATAAACCACATTTTTTTAAATCAATAAATCTCATTTGATCCGTATTATTTCATGTATTGTAATTACCTTCCACAGACATGAAATTTGTGTGAGCACAAACAAATTTAATCTTATTTCACAGAGATGAGGCCTCCAATTTTAATAAAATAGCATATAGATCCCCCAATTTATTTAAAGTGGCACTTTACCCCTAGTCAAAGATTAACCACTTCCTTGTCCTAAATATGCTTTGATCCCTCAAATTTGACATTTTTGCATTTGAGCACTTTTGGCTCATCAAGTACTTATATATAGCATTTTACCCTATTGATGTTTTCTATGTATAAATGTGCAGTTTTTTATTTCGATCCAGCTGGATGCTCTATAAGAAATAATTCACTTCAAACTCATTCATAACAATCAACATATAATATTAGGAAAAATTCAATGAATCCTGTGATACTGTAAATGTTCAAAAAAAAAATCTTGAGAAAAATAAAATATTAATTACATCTTCTCTGATATGAAAAAAGACCTAATTAAAAATCTCATGAGCTAGGTTGATCAGAAGACTGTGTGAGTTATTGTTCATAACATAAGGGTGATATTTTATTTTAAATTTTCACATGGGACTTTTTGATATTTTTTCATATTACAGAGGGTCAAAAATAAATTTAACTTTATAATATTATAACTTACTATTGGTAGTGATTATTGATTCATTGAAACAGCATGATATTTTTCAATAAATACATATTACTCTTAATGAATATTCTTATAAAAAGAAGAAACTAATACATAAATGTTATTACTAGTGATTGTTTTTACATATAAAAGTAAAAAAATAAAAAAAATAAACAATCTTTCTATCTGAATTTTAATATACTTTACCTTATCCATATTCTTTTACTATTTCTCATGCGTACCATGCCACATTTAAATAAAATTTAATGGACATATTAAAGTAACCTTTATGAGAAAAAAAAATAAAAAAAATCCAAATAAATCAGATGTTGAATTATATGAAGAATGTTGGAACACCCATTTACATGATGAATGATGAACATTGAACAATATCAAATTCATACGCAAATCCCTCTTTTCAAAAAAGTGGTTTCAATCCAAATTTAATGTAGTGGTGACATAAAGCCACCAAACGGATCAGATAACATACATACTTTATAATAATATGCATTACCTTTTATATTTTCTTTTCTTATAATAATACTAGCTGATGTGGCACGTCGTTCCTATGTGTATATAATTAATAATCTTGCACGCTTTAAAATATATTACTAATAATAATAAAATATATAAATCAATACATTTACATTAATAAAATGAAAGAAAGAAAAATAATAATAATTTATCAATTCATTTAAAATTTAAAAAGTTAAATAAGTTAGTTATTTTATCATGAAGGACATATTTGTCTTCACAAAAAATTGGTGCGATGGTGTCACTAACCGCCTTTTGTGAGTGTGGAGGGACTCTTCTTTTTATAATAGTATAGATATAATTAATTAATATTCTTTTCAACCCCGATGCATATATGGGACCTGCAAAACAAATATTAATTAATTCTACCTACTTATTAACTTTTGAATAATGATATATATAGTTTATTAATTCATTTAAATAATTTACTTAATTCTTTCATCCATTTATTCTCTTTATTTTTTTAATTAATGTGTTTTTAAATAATTATTAATTTAATAATAATATTATTATCGATAGTGTATTTTCGACCAATATATTATGTCCATCTTTACTTTGGGTGATTAGTCATGATATCATGGCTAATCACCCTTTATTTTTTGTTTACTTCATTTTTGATTAGTTTGTGATTAGTGCCTTAAGCATGATATATTATGTGATTTTTTCATGATAGTAATCACAATTTAATATATTCTATTTTAATCATCACTCAAAGTAAATGTGGCCTATATTGATTGTTTGAAAGCTTAATGATTGAATGCAGATAAGATAATTTTATCTCCAAATCCTAACCTATACCACTCAATATTGTTTGCAAAAAGCAAGACAATTAAATCTTAATATCTCTCCATGCCCTGTAATTTGAACATATTAATAATCATATGTAAATCTCTACTGCATAGAATAATATCAGTCTTTCAAGTGATATTATCAGTAATTATAAATAGAGAAAAATGCAAGCAATCCTCCGTGATATTATAAATTATCAAATTGTCCTCTTTAAATGAAACAAAAAATAGCAATTTACTTTTCTATACTTTTTAAAATGCAACAATTTAACTCAATTTTTTTATTTTCCTCTTGTAATTATTGTGGATGCTAAAGTTTCTAACTTTTGGCAAACAGAGATATTGTAAATAAGCAAATTATCCCCTATGAGGGACAAAATAGCAATTTACTTTCATGTATTTTTTAAAAATGGAACAATTTACTCCAAATTCTTTGTTTTCTCTTGTAATTATTGTGGATGCTAAAGTTTCTAATGATTAATTGAATGATTTGGCAACTCATAAATATTGCAAATAAGCAAATTATCCCTTATAAAAAAAAATAATCGTAAGTTACTTTCGTATATTTTTTTAAAATATAGCAATTTACTCAACTTCTTTATTTTCCTCTTCTAGATATTGTGGATGCTTAAGTTTCTAATAACGATTAATTGAATGATTTGTGTAACTCAGAGAGGGTTAATAGGAAATCCAATGAATATGTGATAAAGGGAGTGTGAACATTTCTTACAAGGACTCTTATATAAGACACCAAATGAATCCCACTCCCATTTTCTCTAACACACTCTCTCTACTATCCTCAATCACTTCAAAGAAAGAAAATTCATCAAGAATCAAGAAAATGATGAAAATCCTAATCTCTGTGATTCTACTCATCATCATGGTTGCTCAAACCTACGCCGAATCATCATCAGCATCACAAAACAAGGATCCACCCCTGGTCGTTACCACATGCAAGAACACCCCACACTACCGCCTCTGCCTGGCCGTCCTCCGGAGCAGCCCCAGAAGCGCCACGGCCGACGTGTCTGAGCTAGCTCTGATAGCGGTGGGGGCGGTGAAGACGGAGGCGAAACGAGCTATGGACGCCATCAAGAAGCTGAGGAAGGGGGGAGAGGGGAAGGAGGTAGCGGAGGCGCTGAAGCAGTGCGCGGAGGTGTACGATGCGGTGCTGGTGGGGGATGTGCAGGAGGCAGAGCAGGGTCTGAAACTAGGAGACCCAAAATTCGCGGAGAATGGGATGGCGGACACGGCGGTGGAGGCGGATTCTTGCGAGAGTGCTTTTGCAGGGGTGGGAAAGTCGCCGTTGAGTCGGGTGAATAGTGCAGTGCATGATATTGCAGAAGTCGCTAGAGCTATTATCAGAAATTTGCTTTGAGCGACTTTAATAATAGATAGTTTGTATTTTATTTTTATTGGTTTTTAGTGGGTGAGTATGAATAAGCTAGCAGTGATTATGTCTTTAATTTGTTCTTACCCATCATAAATGCCTTTTAACTGAATTATTATCTTAATTTCCTTTTGAACAACTTGGCCCATCTAACACGATAAGGGGATTCGGAGGAGGGACAAGGGACCCGAAGGGGTTGTCATCATTCTGTTATATGATGGGGGGGGCAGGTGTCTTCACTTATCAATCTGTTACAGTCTTACATAATTAATCATAACTAATTATCATTAATTGCTAACGAACACTAATTATCAATGCATTACACATATGTATACAACCAATAAAAGAAAGGGATAATTACGTTGACCTCCCCTGTTACTATGGGAATTTACAAATCACCCCTTCTTACTATGAAAATTACATAAACATGCCTTGTTGATTTGTTACCATTACAAATTGGCCCCTCCATTAGTCAAACTAACGATCAATGCTAATTTAAATTCAACTATTTATTTAATCTTTCTATTTTTGACCTTGGTTGTGATTATTATAAATTTTGTTGAAAAAAATACCCTTGAGAGTGAAATTATTTGTGAGCCTTCAAAATTTGAAAATCAGTTACGACCACCGACGGATTTCTCACCTTGGCTCTTGTGGAAGGGGGAATGGTTCTTATGGTATGAAAGCGAAGTTTGATGGAGAAGGAAGGCAAGGGGTTTTTTGCCAGGCTTGATTATAAATATAGGAAGATTACATAAATATTTGGACTAAATCAGTATTGACCGTTAGTTTGACTATTCGAGGGGCCAATTTGTAATATTAATAAACCAACAAGGTAGGTTTATGTAATTTTCATAGTAAGAAGGGGGGATTTGTATATTCCCATAGTAACAGGGGAGATCAACGTAATTATCCCTAAAAGAACTGTAAATTACAACTAATTGTCTTAAAATTGGATATCACTATAAATACTTCTCGTTATTTCTAAAATTACTAATACTTTTCTGAATTTAATGGTCATTCAATAAGTAGCACATTCGTTAGTCTCTATTAGGTATTGATCCATTTTTTTAATGTAAATCGATCAAAATATTTTTGTGAACTATAAACAATAATTTTACTTATATTTTAGGTTTTGTTTGAATTTTTTAAGGAGTAAATGGATAATTTTGTTTAACAACTTTTGAATTTCTTCTATCGTTTAGTTCAATATTCTTAAAATATATATATATATATATATATATATATATACTACAAGCTCAATTCTTTTCATCCATATAACCCAACAAGGAGCCTAACCATGAAAAGGCGAAGGAGGCTCTAGGACTCCACCCAACTTGAGAGAGGAATTATATGTTAAGCAAAGAAGTCTGAGAAGGAAGGCCCAGGAAAGGGGATGTTATTGCGGCCACCTGGACACTAAGACATTCTCGTGCACATGTGATTGGACGTTAGACGGACAGCTCAGAGAGATGACAGACACCTTGCCACACACGAGTAGCTTTATCCTCTTGAAGAATAAGCCCCAAACGATCAATAACGAGAAATACTCCCCAGTCCCCAAACCCCAAACAACTAGTGCCTATTTCTCGACAACCACCTTCCCAAGTCCCTAGAACTGAACTCCCTTAGTTGGAAGGAGGTAATGACGGTAAAAGGCCCTCAGTAAAAGGTAACATTTTTTTAGTCACACATGCGCAAAACGTTATTATTTGAAGTATTTCTCAAAATGAATTATTATCCTAAATTACGCTTTTGTAGTTTTAATTTTTATTTTCACCATTGTTTAATGACTCAAACGTCATAATTCTAACATACTTTTTTTACTGGTCTCTTTCCTTGCAAAAAGCTAGGCTTGAAGACCTCAAATTAGACGAATTTATAAGAGCAACTTTTTGCTAACGCTCAAGAGGTATTGATTATTTCTTAAGTAATGAGTAGGTATTCATAATTATGTTAAATTTAGAACGAGCTTGTTGTAGTTTAGTTAAAAAAAAAAGGGTTAACTGTAATACATTCCCCTATGATATTGCAATGAGAAAATTAACCTCCTACCAAAAAATATAACGATTACCTCTCATGTTTTTTAAATAAAGTAATTTACCTTTAAATATGGAGGTAAATTGTTGCATTTTATTTTAAAAGATATTGGGGGATAAATTGTTGTATTTAAAAAATACAAGGAATAAATTACTATTTTTTTTATTAAGAAATAATTTATTCATTTGTAATATCAAAGAAATTGTTTATATTAAAAAATAAAAAAGAAAAGAAGGTGAAAGAAATAAAAGCAGTCATGCGGGTTCTTGCGTATTTGCGTCGTGTCCTCGGCTCCTCGCTGTGCTGAGAATAAAGGCGTGTGGCCATAGCCACGTTTTCCTGCCTTTCTTTTGGCATGCAACAATTACATTAAACATACATCTGTTAGAAAAGTGTTTGGTTGACCTTATAACTCATTTAGACAAAAAAAAAAGTACGATGTTTTCACTTATTTTTAAAGACTTAAATTTTTTTTCAACTTTAATAATTTTAATCACAAATTGCATTAGTTGATAATTTTTTGATGTTGGAGCAAATTGGCTTTTAAGTAGTTGGAGAGAAGTTTATATTACATAATGTTTCTTGAAATTTGAGAAAGAGTCATAGAATGAATGTTACTAATTTATTTGATATGTAAACGTTTGTTTGTAACTTGAGAATGTATTTTGAGATTATAATTTTTTGTATTTAGAATAGTTGAACTTTAAAATTTAGTTGATTGTATAGATGATCGTTTCTATACTAAAAATCACGAAAAACCATCCTAACCCAATTAAAAAGCAAGGTGAGCTTTTAATGATTGTCGGATTAGACTTGGACTAAACTTTTAAAAAACACAAATATGAGGTTGAACAAAAAAATTATTTAAATTGGCCCAACCCGCACAACAACTCTCCTAGCCATAATGGGAACCAAGTTCCCTCACTTTTCACTGTCGTTCTCTCGCGATTTTCAGCCAGCTTCTAAGCATAATTTGACACTCCACATGATTGTCAACATATTTCATCACTACAATTCAATTATTAACCATTACTCTCAAAATATTTCATGTTTTCCAAAAAAAATTTTAGTTAAATAATATTAGCTTAAGTATCGGAGGGAGTTAGTTCTTATTTTGCAGGTTAGTCCTCTTTTGATTTTGGGATTTTCGTCAAAATTTTTTACTATCGTTGTGTTGCTGGACCCATATATGCATTAATATCAACATATTCCGTAAATTTTATTAACAAATGGATCTATTTATTCGATGAAAACAAACACCGATGTACTAGGTGTAATTTTTAAAAATCATATGAGGTTTACGTGTACTGACATCAAATCTCAAAGGAGGGCGATATATTTATTTTATTTGGACGATGTAATTAGAGAGTGTTTGTGTGAACTTATAAGTTATTAAAACTGTAAAGTGTATGATAAATATTTTAAAAAGATACTTATAATATCTTAAGTAAAAAATATTTATAAGCCTTTTTAAAAAGAAAAAGTGACAAGTTTCTAATTTTAAAAGTTTTAACAAATTGATTTAATTTTCTATAAACTAATTACAAACTTGTCACTCCTACATATTAAAAGTTTCATAATTTTATTTTATTCAATACTTTAATAATTTTTTTTTATTTTTAAATAAGAATTAAAATATTGGTATAAGGTCAAAACACATTTTAGAAAAAATCCAAGAAATTCAAAACTCGTATAAAACTAAATCTATATAATAAAAAAGAAAAGGGGTTTTACACTCACAAACGGCGGTTAGTGACACCGCCGCACCAATTTTTTGTAAAGTCAAGAATGTCATTCAAGTAATAAGATAACTAACTCATTCCACTTTCTAAATTATACATTAACTAATAAATTAGTTTTCTTTTTAGGGTCATGTATTAATTTGTATATTTTGCTCTTATTTATAATATATTTAAAATATAAAAATTATTTATTATATACACGCAAGAACGATGTGCCACCACGACTACTAGTAATTAAAAATAAAAAGGTCTAGTGTATAGTTTGTTGGGGTGCGGTGTTCTGACAGTTGGATCAGACGAGAAGCTTCTTAAGTAGGCAGAATCCATAAGTGGGATGGGATGCACCAACACTTACCACATTCATCTCTCTCTGTTCACGTGAAAATTATTAAAAATAAAAGAGTTTTCAAAAACATTAATATATAATACAGCAAGCAATAATTGACACATTAATTACTGGATCTAAGCACATGATTTTTCCTATTTCTCCCCCAAATTACGCAACAAAAAACCCTATACTATACCATACCATTAATTATATTTAGGTTTAAATATATTTTACCATTCGAATTATGATCGTTTTATACTTTGATATTAAAACTTTCTTTTTGTGTCAACTTATATCTCAACTTTGCAAAATTTACAATTTGCCATATATGGCCATTTTTTATTGATTTTTCTGTCGGAAAAACATCGCTTGTTGTGTATATATGAAAAACATCACTTCACATAACCCTTAATATTATATGTGCATTCCATGTGATTATTATTATTTTTTTGACAAAAAAACTTTGTTAAAAAATAATTATAAATGACGACGTGCAAAATTTATAAAGTTGAGACAAAAAAAATTCAGATGCAAAAGTGCAAAAACGATCATAGATTGAATGGTAAAATGTAATAAACCCTTATATTTATATTTATGTGTACGAAACTATGAGCTTTTCAATTAGAGAGACGAAAATTTAAATTTACCATTTACTATTAATTCCAAAAGTAGGGTTTACAAATCTTATTTCTTTTATTAATTTTAATTATTTATAACTTCTAATATTTAAAAAAAGAAGTTTTTTGGTGTAAAATATGTCTGAAACATCCATACGTGATTAGAACATGTCCAAATTAACTATGACGAAATTCATTTAATTATTATTGATGTCTGGAAACTTGGTGTCAGAACTATAATCTCATCTAACTTGCATTCACCATACTATTTTCAAATGTCTGACTTCTAATGAAAGTCTAACCACATTCACAAGTATTACTATTACCGAACACTCAAAAGACAACTTACGACTTCACCTCATCAACATGCCAAAACCTCAGATCTCATCACTTCATATAAACCAATAAATACACATGTAAATACGTATGTGGTCTCAACCATGTAACAAAGTCCTCCAAAATGACCACAACGTTTCATATTAATTAACACGAAGTCAATGTCTAGAATTTTACAACCGAAACCATCACAAAGAGCAGAACAGCTGCAGAGACAGCAACTTGACACGGTGATAGATAGCTAAGACAACATAAAGTTCCCACCCTTTATTTGGAATACCCTTTTAGTATTCATTACTGTACAAAATGAGTCTGCATCATATCGAGTTTCCATATCAAAGAGCGATGATCATCGATCCACAGTGACCAGCAATAAAAGGGCTCGAATCAAACTGTGAAGACTTGTCTGTTGGTGTTATTGTCAACCTTAAAGGTCTGTAATTCTTCAGCATTGCTTCAGGGATTAAAGCAGATATTATGACTGCCCGTCGTTACCACTGTTTACCAGGGAGACAGTATCAATTGGTAGCTTTTTCCCGTCGTCCTTGTTATCTGAACCTGGAATCAGCTCCGTTAGGCTGCAAAAGAACCAAAAGGCTTTATTATGTTAACGGATATGATGTTTACTTATACTATTTTATGGAGAAACTACGAAATCTGAACATACCTAGGGGACTCAAACCCAGATAATGACACACTGCTGGCGGATATGTTCCATTGCTCGTGAACGATTACAATATTGCCTTCTGTTGCTCCATTTGACTTTGCCGAACCGTGAATGCCTATGCTCGAGCTGTTCCTTGGCAAAATTCCCATAGGTGGCAACCTAATGGTATACCACGGTCAAAAAATTGCAGTAGAAGTCGAACAAGAAATTTTGTTTTCTCTCATAGTATCAAGGTATCAGATTGACAAATAGGTCCAGATGATCAGACAAACATGCAAGCTTGTATCAAAAGATGAGGCTGGTGACAGTTATTCGAATTTGTGGACCTTCAAGACGTTGAGAGAAGGTTTGTCCAAAACTATTACCCCACTTTAAAAACTTCAGGCTAAGATAGGACCGCTAGGAAAAGAATCGTATCTACTCATTTAAACTGAAAACTATAATTGATTTTGGATACGCTTGGCCATGAGATAGGAATTCGTATAATTTCAAGAACTGACATCAGAACTGAGCATATTAACAGACGAAATCATGGTTAAATCAATGTCCCTCGACTCTGATTGTTGGAGCTTGGTTAAAAAAATGATCATCGTATTAATTTTCTCGAGAACAACAAAAGCTATGCAACAATCCATAACTAACATAGACCAATGAATTGATCGTGTTCTAGTAATTCAAAAGTAAGAAACCGAGCGAACGCATAAATAGCTCGGTAGATCCCTTGAGAAAGTAAGAGCTAGAGCTCATGGAGCATCAAATCTCGAATCAGTAACTGCAAATTCCATTAAATCCGCAATCAGCAATGAAGCATTACCTTGAAAAATGATCACAATGCAAAATAGAATGGTGAAGAGCATAGCTATCAGGTTGCCACTTGATGATGTTGAGGCCGACGACACCTTTGCCGCTTTCATTCTCTTCAACACCTTCATTCGCTCAATCCGGGCACGCTTAATCCTGGCAAGTTCAGAAATCTCTTTGATCAGCTTTTGATCAGCTGCGTCCAGCGACAATCCCCTCGGAGGGCGTGGAGGCTTAGGCGGCTTTTTGGCACTCATCGAGAACCGCTTTTCCTTCTTAGTTTTCTTCCCTGAATCTGGAGAAATTCCAGCTAGAATTTTCACATTGCTCGATGGGCTCACTGAATTTTCACGGTCGGCTAATTCATCTGCGCTCATAGGCATACCACAGACCGTGAAGGTAGGTATTTCCAACCTCAACATCTGAAAACTCAGGATCTCCAGCTTTCTTGGTCCTATCCACACAGCACTTAATATCAATGACAATGTCTCTTTCTTTCATCAGAATACGATCAAATTACTCTTTCTTTCTCAAGTTCACTGTCAAGAATTCAAATTAACCTCTGAAGATTAACCAAAAACACAATTTAAATTAGTGGCCCGGAAGAAATGTTTTCAAAAAAACCACAGATTTTCTAACAGAAACCTGTATACATTAGACAAGAACTCAAGCAAATAAGAGATGATCAGAAATTCTAGAACCACACCTGTTTCGCTCAAACAGTAAATAAATATAGTCACGGTAAAATTGAAAGTACAGAACAATCAGAAAATCAGTAAGACTATATTACAATGAAATTGAAGACAATGAATGGGATTCCTCAAATGATTGATTGTGGGCAAAGAAAGGAACAAAAAACAAAATACAAAGTCAATTATTGGTATGGAAAAAAAGAACAAAATATAGTTGTGAAGCACGTATATTGGCAGAGGAAACATAAACAAAATCATGGAGGCCAGCTATATATATATAATAGAAAAACAAAAGTGTTTTTTTTCTTTCTCTTTTGTTTTCTGGGGGGTGGGTTCAGAAAAGGAAGCCATTAGCAAGCAGCATTCAGCAAATGCTCTTCTAAATATACATTACTACTATATAAACAGAAAAAGGCAATACCTTCAGGGAAATCAAGAATGCCCAGATCGAACGAAGGCAATATCATCAAATGGCACTGAGGAATATGAAGCGAAAACCCAAGTAGACAATCAAGATCCAATTTTTCTTCTCTCTCTCTCTAACTTTGAAACTACACTGAAGAGAAAAACTTAAGTGGGCCGATCAAGATTCACTCTTCTTGGCTTCTCTCCCTCTGTTTCACTAGTTGCAACTGACGCTATTGAACTATATGACAGAAAAAGATTTAAGTGGGCTCTCAAGACTCAATTTTCCTCCGCTTATATCACTATCTTGAGGGTTACCACCACCAACTGCATTCATATATAAAGGGACACCGAAAAAATGTTTGAATAGTGTGTGTTGTGTGTGAGAGAGAGTAAAGAGAGAGACAAATGGAGATAAGCGCACGAGGATTTGGGCCTGAGGTAACAACCGGGAAAGTGGAGGTTTTATGAACTTGAGCAATTGTTTATTCGCTGGAATTATTGCTACACGTTGCATCTATCATCTCTTATTTATCAAATGTAGATTTGAATTTGAAAGTGACAGCCTATGAGCTATGGGAACTGAAACTGAGATTTTGTCTCCTCAAGTTTTCTTTTTTCTTCTTTGCCTTCGTTTGCAGATCAATATCTCCACCGACAGCCTCTCCAACTCCTGTTAGAGATTTTTTTTTTCTTTCTTTTCTTTTCTTCTGAGTCATAACTTCTGTACAACCATTTTTTTGGTATAACATAAATTTTATTAATAGAAAAATAATATGTACAACAAGCGTTATAATAGCAAGGTTATAGGTGCCAACTGCCAAGCTATCTTCTAACTTTTATGCACAGCCACTACTTTAATTGAATTCGAGCACTATATGCTTAGTAGCTTCAGCCGTATTTGCTCTAAAACCAATGTAGCAATTATGTTTGGTCCCCTTGCCATATGTTGGAAAAATTACAAATTTCGTTCCTCTCAAATATGATAAATCAACGATGCAAGGACTGCATATTTCGCCGCACTAACCAAATTCCGGCATGTCCACTTTGTAGACACTCATAGTACACCATGTTGAAAGATTGTAGGTTGGTTTGAGAATGAGGCAGAAGCGTGCAAAATGGTAATTTAGAAGTAAGAATATAAAATAATTTGATCATTCGGGACGTTAGGTGAATAATAAAATATAAATAACACAAAATAAATATCATGCGTTTATTGACATAGGATTAAAATAAAGAACAAAAAAAAAACCAAGAAAATATCTTTTCTCATTTTTCTATTCAGCTTTAAGCGTTGACTCCAATCTCTATCGTATTTGACTATGAAAGGATTCAACCTCTAAAGCTAGTCCACATCAAATTTTTTGCTAGAAAGAATTAGATTGATGGAAGAAAAACAAAACTATTTGCACTGTTAATTAATGTAAACGAATTTTCCTCGTTCTCAACTAAAATATCCTCAAAGGAGAACTCAAAATATGGAGAATTAGAAGAGAAAATTTATGGCAGAGAAAACCAAGAGTTAGAGTTAAAGAGAAAGTTATTGTGCCTTAGAGTTCGTTTGGTTCAAATGAGTGAAAAAAGAAAGTAAAAGGGGAAGGGGGAGGGAGAGAATAATTATTTTCTTTTAAGTTGTTTGGTATGGTTGAAAGGGAGTAAATCTTAAATGTTTTCCCTTGTTTGGTACGAAAAAAATAGATTGAGAAGAAAATACTAGACTTTTCTAATTTTACTGAATTGTCCTTTTTTTCACTTTGTATCAGAAAATAAATAAATTAATACTATACTAATATAATTTAGTAATCTTATTAATAAAAATATTTATCAAATAAAAAAGATAATATTTTTTTTGAAAATATTTATCAAAATAAGTATTATTCATCTATTCTAAACTATTTAGTTTAAATAAATAAAAAATACTAACAAGGTTGTTTACCTGATTATTGACTTTGATACAATAGTTTTTAAATAATTTTATTATTTTTTTTACAATTATGTATGGTATTATCAGTGAGAAGCAGAAAAGAATTAGAGAGAATTATATATATATATATGGGTAATAGAGTAAATAAAAATAAAAAATTGTACTTTTTTATCTTTTTGGCCTTATACTTTCACTTTTTTGCCCAATTTTGGACGGAGATAAAATTGGACTCCAGAGGAGTTTCATATATATCGAGTTTTACTTTACCTCCATCCCTTCCTTCTAACCAAATATAAGATTATCTCTTATACATCCATTTTTACTTCTACCTCTTTTATTCCTCCATTTTTCTCCCCAATCAAATACAGTCTTAGTGTTATCATGGATGGTTCAAAAGACCTAGTCTCTTGACTCTCTTCAGCCTCTACATAACTAACTCCACAAAAAATATGCACTCCTTGTGCATGATCAATCAAGTTGGCCTAGTGGGACTCCTTTTCCCAAAAAACAAAACAACAAAAAAAAAAAAAAAAGAAATCTTTATTAGGTCTCTCCAAAACCGGCTAGGTTGATTATTTGGACCAAGTTTGTTTTAATTTGTTCAAAAAATTAAATCAAGTTCAATAATTAATTTATTGAGTAATATTTAGTCTAATAAATAAATACCCAATAGAAGTCCATGTGAATATTTAATTCAATTAAATATGCATAAGGCCAAATATACTTCATTAATAAATCTAGTTGTTTAATCAATCCTGACCACCTAATTAGTCAAACTAATTATTTGTAGCCCATTTACAGTAATTAATGAGTCCAAACCATTAATTAGACAAGCCTATCTTAGTGCAAGCCTCTTGCTGATGAAATACAACACACAATAATACTTAGTGCAAGTCTCTATAGGACTCTCGATACGTTGTTATGTTAAAACACCATTCAACACGAGCAGTAAGTATAATAAACACATATGCATTAGATGAATACTTACTCTATTAATCAAGACAATATTATTTTAATAAAGATTGACAAATAGCAATCAATCTAACTGGCCATCTGGTTAACTATTCTAACAATCTCCCACTTGACCTCAAAGTCAATTACCCATGTCACTTAAAACTTTCTAAGTATGAGCTATTTGCGATATTGGCTCGATCTCGCGGGTATACAATATTTTTCTGCTAAAGTAAACACGGTCTAACTGTCCGTTACCTCTCCTTTCCATTGCTCTAGCAAATGGTAGTGTTTAAGATTTTTTCTTGGGTCTTGCGATGGGATCTCGGACCCTTTAAGCTCCCAGTTGTTAACCCCAATGTAACTACTGGCTCGGTCATGCTAGGCTCCATATCCATCCAATAGATGCGACTTTTCATCCAAACCACTTTCAAGAAACGACTTCCAAGTTAGTCATACATTGGATTTCCATGGCAAAATTCATTGTAAGTGGTATCCTACTTGAAACCTTTTAATCCATCACATCAGCATTAAGCCTGAACGTACATCCACATTGAGACAATCATTATTCACATAAATTTAAAAGCTAGCATCATCATAGCCTTCCAGAATCAACTCTCATTTGAATGTGCATCAAGAACACTTCTATTAATCCTTATTTATGCACTAAAGACTAATCTTAATAACTGTCTACTGTTTCCTCGGCACTCGATATCTACTGTTACGCTCAAGGAACATACACAACATCAGGCCCAGTGCACTGTTCAACATTACCATGCTGACCACGACAAAAACATATGGGATGTCAAACATCTAAGCTCTTAATCAGTCTTACCCTAACTGAGTCTTAGACAACTTATCCGTATAGACAGGAATCTAATTTCTTTCACGGAGAATTACGTGAACAATACTCGTTCAGTGTTCTTAGCTTCTTAACTTCATTCTAAATTAATAGGACAATACTCAACTAAACACTAGGAATACAATCAAACTCCCATTGATCTTAATTAATGTTACCGAGCCATACTCCCTGATATTCCAGTTACATAAAATCTCAAACCCAATTTGAATTCCATGATAGATCTTACGACTTTACCCCACTGATTTGATGCCGATGTGCACCATCACTTCTCCATCTGTTTTTTGGATCATAATGCAATTGATCTGTCAGACCAAAAAACCTCCACCTCTTAGGTATCTAAGGTATTTTGGTCGTCCCTCGAAGGACTAGAATATAGTCAATAAGAAAAATAGGATCACAAATGATGTTTGCAATATTCTATAATGAACCTGCATAAATCAGATACCGATTCTAGTTTATCTCCCACTAGTCCTTTGACCTACACAGGAGTTTCCCACAAACTCAAGTATTTTACAGGACAACGGTTTGTCATGCATTTCGGGCTAAGTCAGTTCAATGAAGCACCAATTGAACAAAGTCCAACTCCGTTTGATTTCTCTCTTATCAGATACTGTTCAACCACGATCCATCTAAGAAAACATTCTGTCAAATACTGACAGGGGACATATTTTCTCTTGAAATCCACCATTCTCATTACATACTCCTATTGCTCTGGACAACGCTTATAATGACCATATCAAAAGACGTCGCTTCTCACTAGATCCAAAATATAGTCTTTGTATGTATGCAACTATCATTATTCCTCAAGTTCGATGACTAATCCTGTACTATCGGAACTGAAAATTTCAGCCATACCGACTGATAGCCCCTAAATCTTTCATAGGCTAAGCTCACAAGCAAGTCACACCAGCCCAATTGGTCCATCAACAAGGAGGTAAAACTCACAGACTTACTTTCTGTTTCACTAATCTGGCATGCCCAAGAAACAAATCCGTTCCAACCGGATACATCATATAGCTTCCCAACACATCAAGACATGTTATACTGAAATATCTTGAGGTGGTTCCTAGCGAATTGATAGCAAACAAGCTGGGAATCCATGAGTAATGGATTCTTAGATTTTCAGGAAAACTTGATTAGATTTTGTCAATCTGGTGTATCTCAATTAATTCAAGTCTAAATCATGCACATTTTTTTTTTGATTTGTTAGTTGGCTCAAAGAAATTTGAAAGGGTATAGGACTCTCTATAGCAATTTCTCATTTCCTATTCTGTACATGCCTATAAAAAGAAGTCATATGCAGTCATTTGGGAATATCAAATCTCATTCTCAAACTCTCACTTATTCTCTCATTTTTCTCTTGGTTTTTGTGTTGTTTTGAGCTTATATTTTGCACTCTACACATATATATAACTTTTATGATCAATCTTATCATTACTCGCACTTTGATTCAAGTTTTCTTTACTCTTTTTAGTAAAATCATTACCAACTTAAGCATCAGATGCTGACCTTTATTTTGTAATGTTAGTCCCATTGATCTAAGGTTTTCCTTGAAGATCCTTCAACCTTGTGGTATTTGCAAAAAATATGATACACCTCACTGATCAAGCCTTCAAGACTTCTAACTAACCCACTAAAAATGCATAGCCGACCTATGTCTCCCTATGATGAAACACAATACTGCAATGCTTAGTTCAAGTCTTTGTAGGACACTCGATGGTCTGTCTCAAGATTCTCGACTTGAAACATTTCAGATCGGTCCTCAAAAGTTGGTTTCATAGCTGTCAACCTATGTGCACCTCAACTCCACGGGTTTAACCAATCGATCTGTGGGCATTTGTTGTGATATTACAACATCGTTCAACATGAGCAATAATCACAACAAACACATATGTCATAGACGAATACTTACTATATTCATCAAGACAATATTATTTTAATATAGATTAACAAATAGAATCCAATCTAATTGGTTGTTTGGTAACCTATTCTAACACATGTTGCCAACATTGTACTGACCAATTTCATCTAATTGTCACGCCAATGATCCGAAGGCACTCAATAGCAAAAGGATACTGAAGAGCTAGTGGTTCATGTGATTTCCCAACCTGGTCCATGCAAAGTATACATTGATATCCAAACTATTGCAACCAAGGCTTGTCCAAAGTAGGGGGCTGTTCTTGAATAGCCAATCGTAGAATGAAGGTATTTTTGGAAATGGTAAGCGGTCCACGCAGCGAGGACGTTCAAAACACAAGTTGTTGCCTCGATGGGAGCAATTGTAAAGCTGCTACAGCAGAATACTTTCTGAGACACATCTCCATGTTATCGTGTCGAATGAGCCTTGGATGCATGAAGATCCTGCTAATTTCATGCATAAATTGAGGTAATGTTAGGGGCCAACTCCAACATCCATCTAGGATAACAACTGATAACTTGGGCGTTGCATCCAAACTCAAGACTAGGGGGTTGCATGGATGATGATGCTGCAGAATGCCAATGGGGTGCTACAGGTCCTTCCGTAGTCATATATGCTCACTAGTGCCAATTTAGAATTGCATGACATGCAATATACGTTCTCTAAGAGGGTCGCTCAAATGGTCCAAATTGATTCATCATGCAATTTATGTTTTCTAATCCACTGCACCCATATAGAGCTACCATTTCTGTTAATGATAGCCCAAAGATACCAACATTCAAAGCTTTGTTAGAGTCGGCAACTGAAACAATTCCCAAGCAACCCCCCCCCCCCCCTCCCCACACACACACACACACACACACTTCCAATGTAGCACAAATTAGCTCTCAAGCTACCTTAGACGAGTATATTTCCCCTCCTCCAGCCCATAAGAACTAGCAAATCTTTTTCTCAATCAGGGTATTGACACCTTTAGAAAGTAGAAATATAGTAACCTAATAAGTGTTGAAGGAGTGGAGAATCGACTTAACCAATTGGAGTCTCCCAACAAAAGAGAAATGCTTGGAGTTCCAAGCATGAATCTTCTCCAAACATGGCGCACAATCTGCTATCTTATGTTTTGAAGCCACTAGATGCACGCCTAAATACTTGATAGGCAAGTTACCTATCAGGAATCCAATGAGGTCTTACAGCACATCAGCAACGCCTTCGACCACTTTTGAGAGAATAATATGGCTTTTATCCACATTAACCTTCAAGCGTGATACATAAGAGAAATCTTGAAAAACCTGTTTAATAACACTAACTGAGCCATCAGTGGCTCTGTAGAATAACAATATATTTATCAGCAAAAGCCAACATAAATAGGTTTAATCGTTTGCACCTCCAATGGTATTGAAACCCTGCCGTAAGAGATATGTGCTACTTAGTGATAGCATGCAGAAGATCCATAACCAACACAAAAATGTATGCGGAGATAGGGTTTCATGTCGCAACCCACGTGCTTTATGAAAAAACCATATGGTTGACCATCTAGTAAAATTAAATAAGAGATTGTCGGTACACACTGCATAATCTACTGAATAACAAGAAGGAAAACTATAATCTTCAAAACAACTTCTAGGAAATCCCACTTCACTGTATCAAATGTTTTCTGAATATATCAATCTACCAAAGGGAAAGTAGATATTGGTTATAGTTAGATGCCTATAAAGCAATTCTTGCAAGGAACAAGCTGTCACTAATTTTCATTTCTTTAACAAAAGCATCCTCATTTAGGTGTGATAGATGAGTCGAGCTGGCTCGTGAAAGCTCAACTTGAACTCAAGTTTTTGAGTTCGAGTCGAGCCAACTCAAGCTCGGGCTTCTGTAAAGCTTGAGCTCGCTCAAAATATTATGTTCATAAGCCCGCAAGCCGGCACCAATGAGCTTTCTCCATGTTTTTATATATTTTTATTTTAAAATTTTTTATATATTTAACTCCATGCATATTCAATACCACAATCAACTTTACATTCAAAATTATATCATATACTATAATTATTAATCAATATCATATATTTTTATTTTAAATAATAATAAATTGTAGTACTTTTATTTATATATATAATCTCTATACAAAAACAAGCTTAATTAACATTTAGTAAGTTTTAAATTCTTTTTTTTTTGTAAATACTTATTTAATATGACGCATATGCATTTTATGTTAGCTTTCAATTATCCATTTATAATCTCTTATACTTCTTTAAATTAAAAAGTCCTAATAATTAACTTATAATTTTTTATATCTATTTGTGAATATGTATTTGCACCAAGATACATAGTGTGCAATTGATTTTATGTGTTGTGATTTATGACATTGTTAGATGCTTGTATTATTTTATTTGTTATATTTTAATTTTTATTATCAGGATACGTAGGATGACAATGATTTATGTTGGTTGATTTTGAGATTTTTCATCATGATTTTAAAATATTTTTAACGTGTTTTTATTTTACAGTTATGTATATATTTATTTAACAAAATAATTAAGTGTGTACTTAGTGGAGTGGTAAAGGTCTAAAATCCTTTACCAAAGGTTTCAAGTTTGAGCCCTTTTAGTAGCAAAAATAGTTTAAGTAATATATATGTGTCAAAGTAATATTGCATTGAGAAAAATAAACAAATTATGCATTTGGTGGAGTGGTGAAGGTATTGAAATTTTTTCTCAAGGTCCCGATTTCGAATCATTTGGACAAGAAATCCGTTATTTTTAATAACGGAAGGGACCAAAAGTGATGGAATATATGCATTTGAGAACTAAGTCTAATGAGAGGGAAACATGAGGGACCAAATCTAGATAAGTGACATAGTTGAGGACCAAAAGTGATGTTACAGATGCAAGGGGCGCGAATACGACACCGAGGGTAATTTTTTTGCATTATTTTAAAAAATATAAGAGAGTAATTTGCTTTATGTTTTTTTTTTTTTTTTTTGACATGTGTTTTTTGCACATTTCCCTTATTATAGGGGGTAAGTTGCATTTTTTCAACAATTAAATAACGTTCAATTCAATATGACCTTAGATACAAATGTCTAAACTCTAGTTACATAAGAATATTTAGTTGGATAATAATTTAGGGTAAATTACAAGGGGTTTTCCTGAAGTTTGTCTTAATTATAAATATATTCTCGTCGTTTGAAAAATTAAAAATACCCCTTTTGGAATTATAAATATCCTAACAAAAACTTTCCCACAATAAATTGTCATAATTAGACATTTATTAATTCAGGTATTTATAATTTCATAAAAGTATTTATATTTTTTTATATAAAAAAAAAAATATTTGTTATCATAATAAATTTTAGATGAGTCCATTGTAATTTATTGTGAAGCCGTTGATTACTTGATCTTTCAGTATTGGTACGTTCCATCTCTCAATAAAGCCATATGAACACTTTAAAATTAATAATTAGTGAAGCATGTGACAGAGTTCGTACGTTCTTAGAGCTTAAGACAAAGTGTTGAGACAAGATATGTTTTGAAGATTCTAAAGAGATCAAAGGGGCAAATAGCAATTCATGTTGTGTAGGTGGGAGATGTTTGGACCCATTTTCTTGCAATTATTTGATACATCTCACTCTTTTAACATATCATCCTGATTAGTGATGGCAATGGGGCGGGTTTAGTACGGGTCCGCCCAGATTCAAAACCCGTCCCATTTAATTTTTGTCAGCCTCATAACCCGCCCCCATCCCGCCTGGATCTGTACCAGATCCGCCACATTTAATTTTTGTTAGCCCCATAACCCGCCCCCACCCCGCCTCGCCATGCTAAAAATTCTGCCCCGTCCCGACGTAATTAATTTATATAAAGAATACATTAAATTAATAAATAATATCAGTTTAGATTTAAATATTTTAATATAATTTTAAATAAAAATGAATTCGATAAGACAAAAAATACGTTCATCTAAATTATTAAATTTCTTATCAACTAATTATTATTTTTGGTATTTTTATATACAGTTGGGTATATGCAAAAATTATTTAGGACTCATATATATAATAAGATAATTTTTTTATCTATAATATATTATATATTAATAATATACAATAAAAAAAAGAGGTGGGGTTGGGCCGGGGCCGGGTTCGAGACATGACCCGTACCCCGCCCAGGACCTGGCCGGGTCAGGTTTTAGCTGCCCCAGACCCGTCCCGAACCTGAAAAATGGCATCCCAGGATTTTTCGGGTTCGCGTTGAAATTGCCAACCCTAATCCTGATTGGATGAGTCATGTCATGTGTATGGGCCTTTCCTATTATTGCAAATAATATGGACTTCTCCCTCTCTCCACAAACAACACAATCTTGACAGAAGAATTAATCTTCAGACCACGTAAATCATCGTTGTTTTATGTTTATTTTGTGTCTGTCCCTTTTCTTTCAGTTTTTTGGTGCACATGTTCACAATCTGTCAGACGATTTCCTAACAGATGACGGCAGTGCCAATTCATGAATTCCGGTTCATTAAGCACATGTGAAATTCCACTTTACATATAAATTGCTCAAAGGAGTCTCGCAAGAATTACTTCTGGGCTTTGCCTGAAAATCATGCCAAGGAAAATATGAAATCGTGCGTGCATTTGCAATTTGATCTCATTAACGTTGCACCACAGCCAATATCTGTTTGTTGGCGGAAAAAGGGCAGAAAGCAAATTTTTATTTTTGATAGGAAATATGAAAAATAATCCTCTGAGAGCAACCTACAAACAAAGCTTTTCTACCGAACATAAGGGGTTCATCTGGTGGAGCGGCAGGCTAAAGCTCGAAGATGGCGGCACCACTCGACGGCTTAGATGCAAAAATGTAGAGGTCGATATCGCTTTTCTTGACCAAACCTTTGTTGATCCTCGACTGATAGTATTGCTCCTGAAAATATAACACGGCAATAATGATATCACAGACATGTTCAGGGACGTCGGATCAAGAAGGAGACAGCAAAAACTAACCTTCAACTTAAGGATAAATTGTGGGACGATACTCTCCTTCACCAGAGCAACAGCACAACCACCCCATCCAGCTCCGGTAAGCCTTGCACCGAGGCACCATTGTCACGAGAAATCTTGACAAGCTCTTCCAATTCAGGGCAGCTGATTATCGGAGGTCATATAGTGAATAACAAGCATCCAAAACACAACATTGCTAGTATAGAACATAACCTTAAGAATTGCCATACATAGGAAAACAAAACTTAAAACAGATTGGATTTTCTATTACAACTCCGTACTGCATCTTGTACTACATTTATCAAATACACGCCACATATATAACATCTTTTCTTAAATAAGTAGATGGCGTATTTTTTGTATACACGATATACATTTGTTAAATGTAATATAAGATGCAATAGAATTTGTAACAAAATTTCAATTCATCAGCAAACCCCACACTTTTACAGGTTAATTACACTTGTATTCCCTGCAGTCATGTTTTAAGTTACAAATACCCTTGAAGACTGAATAGTAGAGTGTATCTGCAATGTACAATATGACCGCATGTGTGCAAGTATAATTTCTAAAAACTTGTGGGGTTCATTTGTAATATGCTTAAAGTTCACGAGGTGTTTTTGTAATTGTTCCTACTTTTACTTCAAAAAAAAAAAAAAAAAAAACTGAAATGAACTTCATTGTCGACTAAAAACAAATTATCAGCAATGAGGATGGACTTTTACCTGCACTCATACAAGACGCTGCAGCTATAGTGGCTGTCATTCATAAGGTCACCAAGCTTCTTCAGCATTTCTTCTTCACTGCGATAAGAAATCCACAACTCAACAATTTCAAGACTTTCAGAAAAGGTCGAGACTTATTTCAAACTTCAATATAAGCTCTCAGATTCCAGAAAAAACTAGAGCTTCACAACTATAACTAAACAAGAACAGTTGGGTGACAACATCAACAAAGGAAATGGAAGTGCAATAACTAACATAACCTGAAACAATAACAGTTTCTGAACTTTGATGTAAGAAAAGTAGAAGGGTAGTCTTAGGCAAGCACCGGTTCAATATTTATTACTATTTTAATTTGTAGAGATCTTCTATCAACGCACCTTGACTTTGATGACACAGTATCTTTGAAAGCGTAGACACGTTTGGATTCTGAGTAGACATGAGCAGCTCTCTGAAAATGGTTTCAATATAACATTAAATAACTTCTTTAAAAGCTCATCAGAAAGTTGCTCGCTTCATCCAAAACAGTACGAGAGCAAATATAACACAAGATCGACAAAACAAGCAATTTCAGAAGTTTCCCAACAGGATCTTACTCAGTAATCATATTTCCATGATGCCCTTATCCCTCTTGAAATTCTAATATGCTGACAAGAAGGTTGCCGAAATGTCGAGAAGAATCTTATCGTAAAACTAAATAGAATTTGCAAATTCACCTGGTGTAATTTAAAATGCTTGGCAGCTCTCAGCACATCCAAGGAAGAAGGGGAATTGGCAAAGACGGTTGGCAGCTTTTCGTTGATGATTTGCTCGATTTCTTCACTGCTGTAAGGTTCTTCTTTCAAGAATTCCTGTAGACGTGACCAACCGTTAGACCTGATGCTCAGAAAAGTCCCACAATGTCCACAAGAAAGGAACAAGCAAATTTAAGTTAAGGCTGTTACAACGTAAGGTGCTATGGCCCAGTGGTGTCGACAATGAGTAGGTATTATTGACATGTAATAACCGGAAATATATGAATCTTGCAACGAGATTGTCTTACAAAACTTTTCAAAGATAGACATGCATACCTTGACAGCAAGACCTGGATCAGAAGATCCACGTGTACCAGCAAATGATACACACAGAGCTTCAACATCGGAAAGCGTCTTGACCTCAGCTATCGCCTTTTCTGCTTTTAAACCAAGCTTTATGCCTAATACAATCTGCAAATGGCCAAATAATCATTGAATTGCAGAGATAGGAGAAAAAACGAGGAAAAAGGAAATCATGCGATTTTCTATTTAATATGTTAAAAAAATCAAAGTCAAGACAAACTATAGAAATACATATAAAATAAATGCAACGGATCGAGAAACAAAGTGATAGGAAAACTCACAGCAGCTAAACGGCATTCAACAACCCTGTTGTTGTAATTAGTTGCGGCAGTAACTGCCTTCTGAGATTCAGCCAGTGAATGTGCTATAACAAACGTCCCACCAGCAGGGAGCTGCACCTCAGTAGCACGAATAGGGTTGAAATCAATTAGCGCTGCGAAGCCAGATTGAGCCATGACTGATATTGCCTGTTGATGGAGCAATAAAATTTCAGGTGAGTAACGGGTAATAGATAGAACTTCTACTTCATGAGGAAATATTGAGTAATCGTCTTGGAAGCATACAAACCGAAAGTGGACTACAAAAATTACCTGGTCCATTCCACCAGATTGAGTTCCGATGTGTCTTTCACACTCACAAGTAAGTTGAGCAAGGTCTTTCTGAAAAGTGAAATTTTGAAAAACAAAAAACAGAGTTAAGATAGAAACAAAAATTACGAATTGATATCTATTCACTACTCCTCGGCTAATAGAAGCAAAAAGCATAAAACCAATGTGTAAAATCTTCATGTAAATACAGTATCTTGGGTTCACTAATAGCAGAATTATCAAAGAGATTGAGAAATATAGAAACACCTTTGGAAAGTTTTCTCCCATTACAGCCATTATAGCAATCGTAGAAGAGCAAACAAATGCAGCAGAGCTCGATAAACCAGATCCTACATGAGAAAAAAGAATACAACTGAAAAATCAGGCAATAGCATTAGCCAATACACTCGTCTTCGTTAACTGCTTAGATCTAAACATTCATAGATTGGGTGACAATACCAGTTGGAACAATCCCATCAACAACCACCTGAAACCCAACCGTTCTATCTACATTTCTCCCTTTGATTTGGCATACTCATAGAAACCTTTGTACCTGAAACAAAATCAGAAGATTTATTTTAGGATATCACAAGTTAAAATATGTAAATGATCTTTGTAGTTGTAGTAATATATTCCATCATAAACCTCTTAGAACTATCATCAACCAGCAACATACACATATCAGAATATGTTCAAAAGCAAATTCAAGAAACAAAGAAGGCATCTTACCCACAAATAAAATAGTGACCCCATTTGTGATTCTTCAAGTCAATTTCCTGAAAAACAAAAGAGGCCTCCTTCAATGAGCCATGTTGCATCAAGAAAATGGAACGTAAATGCATCAAGTGACCCCTTGTCCAACTTCTATCTACAATGGAACATAGATATCATTATTTTGAACTCCAACTTGGCACATACAAGTTTGAAGCTTCAACATTTTTAACAAAGACATGATTCTACTGCCTAGGCTCGACATTGTTTCAGGAAGCTAAATTCATCAGATTACCTTAACTAAATGTATTACGTTAAAAGATCCCATCTTTTCTGCATGACCATGGATAGAATTCCAAATTTCATGAAAGATCTTACATTTCAACTGATGGAAATACTGTAGCAGACTCCCATATCTAAACATGAACTAGATTGTACAAGAATACATCTAACTATACACATTCACAATCATATTATACAACCACCCGCCCAAAACATACACACAGATGCAGAGATATATATAAAGAATTTTTACATACATACATATTCACACACATTCTTGATTACCCTCACCATTCTGCATTTGAGATCATGCACTCATATACCTGAACAACCAAACTAAGTATCACCATAATACCTGATCAGGATCTGCAGGATAAGTACACATAGTATACTTCTCACTGTTGACATTCGCGATCCGAAGCACCTTCTCCCCCTCCACTTTCCGTATCGCCACAATTGTATCTTGCCTGATGGCCATCGGCAACACTGAGTAACCTTCATAGTCGATGTGCTCTCCAATCAAATTCACCCTCCCTACACAGAATTCAAACAAAAACAACAAAAAAAAAAAAAAACAATCACAATCCAAACAAAAATCCAGTTTGAAAGTCAACCTACAAGATACGGATAAAAAAGCAGTTTTGTTGTACGCATACAATACCTGGAGATCGTGCACAGATATCAGGGGGGTGACCAAAGAATTCATTGAACTTGGATTTCAGTTTGCTAAATCGGAGCTCGGCTTCTTCAAGGTGTGACCCGGTTCCATAAACGGGTTCAAGAGACTTGAAAACGGGCACCGGCAGTTCCTCATGCCTCGCCATGGATTCTGCAACTGAATAAATTTATCCGGGTCTTTCTGTTTTGAAGTTGAATGGGAAACAGAGGAAAGAAGAGAGTGAGAGTGGTGTATATATGGAGCAGTAAGAGAGGTTAGAGCTCAGTAAATGTAGGAGTCAGGTGGGGCGGGTTGGTTGAGATGGGCGACACCAAAAATTTAATCTTTCTTTGTTGGATTGGAGGAAAAAAGAAAAAGATTCTGGATAGCATTGAGAGGAAGACAATTGACAAACCATCATCATGATGATCAATTGTGGGACTCCGACATATATATTTCTTTCATATGAATTCAACCAAATACACACATATATATACTAAATCCTATAAATTATCTACGTTAATATTAGAATTATACCGTACTCTTCTAAATTTGATATAATTATATTTAAATTTCTTATAATTTGATAAATTATATCTTCACACATTAATGCATATTTGAAGATATATCTATACTCTTATAAGAGTAATTTCATCGAAAAATAATTATTTTATCCGTAATAAGTCAATCGAGATAAAGTATAAACTGTATTCAATTTTCTTCTTTGGTAATATCAACAATCTCGGTGAATTTTGAACTAGTTGAAAAGTCTATTTGTTAGACTGAAACAAACTCAAGAGTATCAAATATAATTTTTCAAATTACAAAGACTCTATATGTAATTATATTAATCTTAAAACAAAATAGTATAATTATCCCTAAAATTTATATTAACGATATATGAAATGATTCACATCATTCAATATTATTCATGTTCCATCTTTACTAACAAAATATAAAGAGACATAATATTAGAATTTGAAAATCATGAATATTTCAGAATTTATATTCGAGGAAAGAAAAAGATTCCTAGTAATAAAAAAATTGTTGAACTTGTCAAGCACGTGAAAATATGTAAAATATATAGTAAAAAAAGGTTTTTGTTGTGGGCCTTTATTTGGAATAATAATAGTTAAAAATGAAAGAGAATTTTCACAGAATCTGATAATGTGGCAGAAAAAGTGTATAATTTATAAGCAGGGTTAAAAGTTGTTTAGGGGTTAATTACAATTGGAATCTTTTAAAAATACCAAATTATATTTTCTCCAAAAAAAATTTAAAATTACACTTACACTCCTTTTAAAAATTCATTGTTTACACTTGACCCCTTTTCGACCATTTTCCTTCAGGTTTGGACGAAAAATGCCAATGTTAGTAAGAAAATTTATATAATTTTTTAATTTTACCTCTCGTTTAACATTCCCATATAATAATATTTTACTTATAAGGGAAAATATTGTAATGATGTTATAGAAAAAGTGTAAATGGAGAATTTTCAAAAAGAATGTAAATATAATTTCAAAATATTTTTTTCTTAAAAAAAAATGTAGTTTCACATTTTAAGAAAACCTAATTATAATTTGAGAGAAGCTTGTTTTGTATTTGCACAACAACTTGCATTTCATTTTGCATGTCGTTGTTTGTTTGTGGTAATAAAAGTAAAAGAATCTCATGTCCACTTGCTCCCTAACCTTTCCCTGCTCCAACTTCACCCACTCCATCTACCTTCTCCACATAGCACCACTACCAATCTTGAATCAAAAAGTATTTACAATTAGGGTAAATTGTATATTTTTACTTTTCTTGTCTCATTTGAACTTTGTGAAATTTGCACTTAGTTATATATGATCGTCTTTTTATTCTTTTTTCTATTAGAAAAACATTACATGTTGTGCATATGTAAAAAAGATTGCATCACATAACCCTAAAATATCACACATGTACTGCATGTGCTGATTTTTTGATAAAAAAATTTAAATGCCAAAGTGTAAAAACAATCATAGTTCAAAAATATAATAATCCTGATAATTATTATAATATTTATCACATAAAGGGATAATTGTTATTTCACTTTCTTGACTGAAGTGGTAACTTTTAAACAAGAATATTCAACAAACTTATATAAAATTCTTTAACACAAATAGAAGATAAATAAAAAAAGGAGTAGTGAATATTTAAAAGAAAAGAATGAAGAAACAATTAAGATCCCACACACACACACACACACACATATATATATATCAATATTCTGATGATGTGGATCAGAAATGAACTACTCAACAGTCATCAGATCCAACCAAACTACCAATCATTCAGAATTTCACCCACCAATACCCTATTCCTACTCTTACTCATTAACCATAATTACACCCTCTTTTTTCTAAAATTAGGTATAATTGCATATAATTTTTTTATAATTTATAAAATTATTTTTATTATTTATGAGGTTCGTATATATCTAACAAATAGAATACTTCTTTAGTTATAATTTATTAAATTTACTGATATTAATAAAAAGATTAGATAAAAATTTATATTTTCTCCTGATTGATTTATTACTGATTTATTATAGGTTAAATGATTTTTTTTTACCAAAATACTCTTATACACTTTACATGATAATTCATGTGAGGAGGTCTATCTTCACCGTTATAAGGTAGTTTGGTCAAAAAAATATTTATTTGACTTACAATAAGTCAATTTAGGGTAAATATGGATATCCCTGCAACTTTTTTGCTAATATTAGTGAATTTAATGAATTTGAATGATCTCTTTGTTATACAAAAATAAATTTCAATAGCATTAAATATAATTACAAATCGTAAAAAATTTGCGTGCAACTACGTCAAATCTTACAGGAGAATGATGTAATTATCCCTTTCATTAATTATGGGCTATAGTGCATGAACATGGCAACACGGACACGATACGACACAGACATGGTTATACAAAAAATATAGAAAAATTAGGAGATGACACGACACTAACACGGCTATGTAATATATATTTTTATTATATATAGGGATAATTATATTTGCACCCCCTCATCTATTGTCTTTTTACATAAACCACTCATGTCTTTCGAAAAATTTTAAAAATCACCTCTGGCAGCCTTTAAAATAAAAAAAATGCCTATGTTGACTAGGTCAACCTTCAAAATAATTTTTCAAGGATAGAAATGCCTTTAGGGGTGTTTCTGTAATTATCAAAAGGTAGAAGGGGTGTCAAAGTAATATTTATGAAGATGAATAATATGACCCCATTTATTACTTATATCAATTTTTAATTTAATTCTAAATTATTTATTTAATTATTTTATTGAATCTCTATATAAAATTGCACCTTTTAATAATTAAATTATTTAATTATTTAATTAATATATAAATTATCCCTTAGTAAAATTATTAAAATTAAAATATTATTTATCCTCTATTTTTATTTATAATTAAACTTTACTAAAATTAAAATTAAAAAATATGTATTTTGTATAATTCATATTAGATTAATAAAATAAATAATTTATTTATTAAAAAGATATTTTAAATTATTAATTATTAATTTAAAAAAATATCCATTCTTTATTTTAATAATTGGTATAAATAAAAAATGGGGTCATATTACTCATTTTTTAAAATATTAGTTTGACACTCCTACTTTTTGATAATTATAAAATACCTTTAAGGGTATTTCACTAATTGAAAAAATATTTTAAAGGTTGACCTAGTCAGTATAGGCATTTTTTAATTTCAAAGGTTGCTATGGGTGGTTTTTGTAAATTTTCAAAAGGCAGGAAAAAAGGCAATAGGTGAGTGGGTGTAAATGTAATTATCCTTATATATATTTCTCATAAAATTAAAATATACAATATGAACAATATCAAGATAAATATAAAATAGGCATGTACTACATCTATATTTTTAACCAAATGGGGCTTAAAAAAATATATATAATCAGTTTATTTAAAAACGTACGCAATAAAAATATTAATATTTAAATTAATTAAACAATAATGACCATCTCCCAAATTTTTAGTAATTTCTTGTCAAAATTTTTAATTGAGACGAGTGAGTTAATTCTTTTTATTTTATATTAGACAAAATTCTTCTTTTTTTTTTTTTTAAGAAAAAGTCCAAATCTTTTTGAAATTATACAAAAATTAAAAACGTGTCCAATATATGTTAGACACATGTGTCCTTTTTTTTTTTTTTTTGGAATAAGTGATTTAGAGTGTCCGAAATGCGTTAAGGCATCCGAAAAGTGTTAGTGTTAGACACATATCCAACAATATATTAAGTAATTTTTTAAAATGTTCGTGTATTATAGGCATCTCTAGCTACACCCTCATATCATATCATACCTTACTTGGAGAATAGTCCCACAGGAATAGTGCAATTGTTTGGGCTCAAGACTTGTTAAGAGAGATGTTGGATTTAAATGAAATGTTAATATGTGGGTTAGTTAAACAGTTGAAGCGTTAACTCAATAGTTATGACTAGTCCTATATAGTGTGCTGGGCCTAACATCTTTAGAAACCAATCACTTCTATATGTGGTCTACATATCAAATCATGGTAATTTTAAACACACAAGCTAACACCTATGATGCACGAATATTTTAAAAACTTCCTCGATGCAGTGTCGAATACGCTTCGAACATGTGTAGGACACGGCATCGGCATATCCAAAAATTTAAAAAAAAAAAACACGGTGTTGGACACAGCCGTTGGCATGTCCGACACAGTTTGAACGAGTGTCCGATACGTTTTGGACAAGTTTTGAATTTTTTTATAATTTAAAAAAAAATTTGGATTGTCTTTAAGAAAAAAATGAATTTTAAGCTTAATAAAAAAAGAAAAATAATTAATTCACTCCTTTTAAACTAAAAATATTATGATAAAATTACTAAAAATTCGAGAAATATTCACGATAATTTAACTAATTTAAATTATTAAAAAAATTCATTATTATTTTTTAAATAATCTGATTATGTATATTTTTGAAGCCACATTCGATTAATATAGATGTAAGACATGCTTATTTTATATTTTATATTAATATTTTTAGTATTGCATATTTTGATTTTATGAAAAATTGAGAATATATTAAATAAAAAATATATATATAGCCGTGTCAGTATCATGTCGTGCCATAATTTTTTTACATTTTTCGTGTCGCCGTGTCGTATCGTGTCTGTGTCCATACATCATAGACTAACACATAGCCCTGAGGTCATAAATAAATATTTGGGAAAATTACATTTACACCCTTTGATCTATAATTTGTTTACATAAAATACTCATATCTTTTAGATAATTACACATACACCCATCAAAATATTATATTATTTACTTACACAAACCACCCCTTACTTTTTGTGATAAATTACACACACGCCCTAAAAATGTAGCATCATTACACAAACTATCCCATTTTTTTGCTATCAGAAGTAGTTCCTGTAATTACGCAAAAAAACAGGAATAATTTGTGTAAACAAATCGTAAGTCAGAAGTGTAAATGTAATTATCCCTGAATATTTCTAGAACCCCTACCCATATTTGATGGTTCATTATATATATATACACTGGAACAAAATGCCTGAAAATTTGATGACAACTTAGAACAGTTTATTGCACACAAGTCCAAACAAACCTCCGAATACATATGCATGATCTGCTGGAATAATGACATTGACATTGAACAACATTAACATACAAACAAGAGTTACTTATATATATATGTTGACAACTAATTCATAAGCCCAGTTGATTGACAGCCCTACAGTTTCTACGAATTTCTCCGTCCCCTCCATTTGCCTGCTGCAGCCTTCCCATTTTCAGCATTGCCATCTTGAAATCCTCAAAAAATGCCCCCATATCACCCGCATAACACTCGATAATACCACGTGTCTCCTCGTTCCCGGTGAGCAGCGCCTGGTCCGACCCAAGCAAACCCTCACCAGAGACAAGGTTAACATAGTACTGATTGTCGAACGTTGTCGGGGTTATATGGTCTAGGTCTGCGAGTGTTGTGTTGGCATCAGATTGTGAGCATAGTTGCTGCAGTGACTGCAGGTATGCCGTGTTAACATCAGGGCTATTGGAAATGCTGCTGCTGCTGCTGTTTATACGAGCGCTGAACGACGAGCATCGAGCTTTCCCCATGGTGTGCGCACCTGCTCATGCAAGGACATTACAACTAATATTTACTATTTCTAACAACAAGGGAGTCATGGAAGTGAACGAGGTTGAATTCTTAATTTACCAGAGAGTGTGACCAATTCTTGGAGTGAAAGTCCAACATTTTGGAATTTAGACAGCAATGTGGCTACATCAGAATTCGGTCCAGGTATGTTGTTGTTGGCTGCTGTCTTGCTGGCACTCAAACTATCCCTCCTGCCCATTTCCACTTCCCATCCAGGTCCACCTGACTACAAAATTTTGGTATGAAGGATTTAGTACTCCGACTTCTGATTTTTTATTACACAAACTGTCATCTTTAATTACTCGCACAATGTCAAGAACATCATAAACCAGAAAAGCACACATACCAGAACGACAGAATCTCTGGCTGCAATAGCAAGAATATCAGCACAAGACACTGTTTGGGGACAAACATACTCAAGATCAGCTTTTATTGCATCAATCACTTCAAATCCCCTTAATGAGTTCACGTTTGGAGCCGCAGTTTTCTCTCCAACGAAATTGGGCGTGTCGTCCAGCAAGACCGATGCATCACAACCCTGAAAATGTCATGTCCCAAAACTTATGTAAGTACAAGAAAACAATGATATATATGTAAGAAATTAAACCAGAAA
This sequence comes from Sesamum angolense, assembly GCA_034509725.1. NCBI lineage: Eukaryota > Viridiplantae > Streptophyta > Magnoliopsida > Lamiales > Pedaliaceae > Sesamum > Sesamum angolense. The sequence goes on from JACGWL010000014.1 coordinate 10,972,544, forward strand.
AGAACTTGCATTAACGAAACAATCGTGGAAATGTAAGCGAAGCAAAGAAGCTGCCATCCTAGGATCATCAGAAACCGCCTTTTCTACCCAAGAAAAGACGATCGGTTCTGCCTCAGGGCAGCTGTTTATGTAGAAACCAAAGGTTAATGTAATACTGGCACCATCGATGCATGCTGCTGCTTCGTTTAATGTTGTCGCGTTCTGTTTGCTAGCAAATGTTGCTGAAAATTTGAGCAAGATCAAGCAGAAAATAAGTACTAATGAGTGTTTGCCTGCCATTTTCTTGTAATCTAGTCTTGAGTGAAACAAATGTATGTTTCACAGATGATCATAAGAGTGTGAGAGTATATATAGAAGTGACTGCTTTGTACTTTTTTGTAAATATAGGAAGAGTTTTGATTGTGTTAGAAGAAAGACATAGTCAAGACAAGACTGTTTCCATGAGATCACGAGGATGTAATGAGCTCACTTTATAACTGTTTACCTAATGCCATGTGCCCTATGTGCAATTTTTTATTTTTCGTTCACGTTTGTATTTGAATTTTAGCAAGGAAAAAAACACATTAAATGTATTTTTTGTTCCGTAACTAACGCTATTTGATATTGTCATTCTTTAATTTTTTAGAATAGCATTTTGGTCTGGTATGTTTTTAATTTTCTTGACTTTATTCTTTTTTTATTTGTCGGAGTGCAACTCCACCGGTGAGAAGAGTGAACAATGGCGGAAAAAAAGAGTGAAATTGTGAAAATTAAAAAAAAAAAAGAAAAATGCTACCCTACAAAAAGACCGGCAGTGATAGAAACAAGAGCCCCAATTTTAAAATCACATGATATATACTTTCATTTTTGCACAAAAATTATGATCTCTAACAAAAAAAAAATTAAAATCGTATGAATTATAAAAATATAGAACCAAAATACTATCTTAAAATATTAAAGTACGAAAACACCAAAATACCTGAACTACACGATAAAAATACATTTAAGCCCAAAAAAATCGATCAATACAAATTTATATCATTTGGAATTAAATATTCTTTTTCACTTAATGTTTTCTTTATTAATTATTAAAGTGGAGGATCCAAACATGGAGTGGAATATACAGTTGGCTTTTTCAGCATGACGGCATAGCTATGAGTTGAATGTAGGCTTGGGCTTGGGTTTGGACAACCTGTATGGGTATTCTGAGCCCAAAACAATGTTATTTCAATTGCCCCAAAGCTGGTCCACATAAATTCTTATTAATTGCATCGGAAGCCCAAAGAAAAAGAAAAAGAGTATATAAAAAGTGCCAAGATTGCTAAATTATAGTCTATAATGTAGCTTGTCTTTTAATTGGACTGATTCAATAATTTTGTGAAGAAAATTATTTTTCAAATTTCGTACTAAAAACGTACTTAACACTCTACCATAAGATGCTTTATATATATAATATATTCATTCTTTTGTACGAGTCTCATAATTTTGTAAAAAAAATGTAATAAAAGACGCTTCGCTGGGAGAGAAGATCTTAGGGCTTATAAGTCATGCAACTTCCTCATCTATAGTTAATGTGGAACGCTTGTCTATATCATCAACCATTAAATAAGGAGCTTGTGCATAACACATGGCCTCATTCCCATAAATGACACAAAAAGACATGTGGCTTATGACTTGATTGATGAATCGCTACTGTAGGTACATATTGTCTTATTTGATTTCGTATGAACATATTTTGATTTGAAAATGCGCCTCATTAATCAAGGAGGAGCAATTTTAGTCCAACCAATCCTGTAGTGAGGTATATTGTTTATATTTGACTTCAGTCCTGTAGAGAGGAGACGCATGATTTATCTTATGGGGCGTCGTAGGGTCTTTTAGCCGCTGCATCTTTTTAAGACAATACCTAAGACTTATTATCGAATTACTGCAATAAATTAGTACTGACAGCATTGCAAATTATATAAACATATATAGGTTTAGGTAGCTAAAAAAAAGTTTAGTAGCAAAGAACGTATAATATTCCACATGTTCCCCACAGGCATGAAAGAATTTCCAGTATCTTTGGCTTTAAAAGTCATAAGATGTTTACAGCAACCCAAAAAACATAGCTGAAAATTGGGATTTCAACATCACTTAATTTTGAAGGTTTCTTGTGACATTAAAGGGATCCAACTTTTGACTTCAAAAAAAAGAGCATTTGCTTTTAATTTAAGAACAATCTTTTCCACGTATTAAATACAATATACGAAAAAATAGGATTGATTTCCAGCTGCAATATTGTTGAGTATAATTGGTGTTGGCAGAGAATATGTATATATATATTGTTATTATGTTCACACCTCTTTACAGTTTGATTTTCTTTTATAATTCTGATTCCCTACAAATGTATATACATATATGGTTGTCAGTTGTCACTTCAATTTTAATTTCCAATATTTATATATTTTTTTGATAAATTAAATACAGTTTATTCTCTTGTATTAATGAAAAATTACAAAAAAGTCCTTGTGAAAAAACAAGTTCGAGGTAAGTTGCATCATTTTTTAAATCACAATGGATAAATTGCAATTTGGTTTTTCATAAGAACTTCTTTGCACTTTTTCATTAATACATGGGGATAAATTGTATTTAACCCCGTTTTTCAACAACACTATTAGGGACGAATCTGATTTTTTTTTTTTTTTATTATTAAAAGCACTCGGTGCCGTGGCTAGGGGTTTGACACAACCCCTACCTGTTTGTTAATATCAAAAAATACCCAAGTAAATTTTAAAGAATCGTAAATAACTCCTTATACAAATTAAAAACATACACGCGATAGTAAATTTTCGAGGAGAATCAAAGAAGCCAAAATCCTAAGGGACGAATCTGATCTATGATGTCCCAACTCCAACTCCAAATCGATCATCATCCTCTCCTAATTTCCATTCTCTTTTTGATTGATTCGAGTTTATTTATGTGCAATCAATCAAACATCAATACGCACTCACATGCATGCGCCCTCTTCAAGATCAACGGTTCTTGGATAGGTTTTAATTATTAATTATACTTTTTCAACGTTAAAATCAGTAAGATTAATTATCGTAAAAAAATAAGTATGTCTTGATAATTTTTATCATTGAAGTCTGTCTACCTTAACAATTTGGTCCTAAAATTAAAAAAAAAAATCTAATTTGAGAACAATTCTAATAAAAAATTCATAAATTGACAAAAAGCGACACACTAATTTAGAAATTTATGACAAAATGTTGGGTAAGATATATCTATAGTGAAATTTGGGATGAGGTCACCCTGATAAATTAAAAGATATGAATCTTTGTCCCGTTTAGTCATTTATGCGATATTTGTGGGCATTTTTGTCCTTTTCCACACTTTGATCGATCCACTAGACTTAATTTGCATCAAAATCAAAATTTTGTGTAAGATGTATTGGCAGATTTGGGATGGAGTCAACAAATAAAAATGGGGAATTTTGTCCTGTTTAGTCGTTTATGCTATGTTTGAGGGCATTTTTGTCCTTTTGTTCATTTTGATAGGAAACCTCGTAAAATCTTAAATAGTAAGGCCTAGACAGCAGATTATGATGATCAAGAATTAGCAATTCATATTGCAGTATTTAATTTGCAGATCATAAATAGAAATTAATAACATTCAATTCGTAGATATATATAATATAATTCTCCAAAGATAATTGATTGACATATATAATTTATTATTCCTTTTAAAAAAAAAATAAAGTAGGTAGTGCATATGTACATACATGCATGTAGTCTGACGTGCATGAATCATGTTGATTTGTTGGGCATGAAATGAAAAGATGTCGTATATATATGTTAGCTTGGTCCCCTGTCACAAATTTGGGTAAGATGGCAACCTATACATACATCTACATACATACATGCCACCCCCCCCCCCCCCAACCCCCCTGCATCAATATAGCTACTAGTGATGAACCATTTTTCCATGCATCATAGCATTTAATTAACTAATTCGTACGCCTAAATTCTTAGGATAACCCCATAAAACAAGAAAACAATAACCCTACTTAATTTTATTATATAATTATTTTAGTATTGAACGTATAAATAGATATCCACCATATTTAATTTATAACAATTTACCTAAATCTTGAAATGATGAATTTCATGAAATATATATATATATATAGCCAATTCATTGATCATGAATATGGTGTAGAGGCCAATATGAAGGTGTATATCTTAAAAGCAGTTGTATAATTGATTACATGCATTTAGTTTAATCATAAAAAAGGTAATCTTATATTATATAATACACATAATGATTCTGCTAGCTTTTAATTTAATGCTATTGCAATTATGACCAATCAGATTGAAAATCTTATCACTAAATCACTGTTGTAATAACATTACATGGTTCAAGTGCATCCACATATGTCATCCTCATTACCATCAACTTTTACATACATATCTTCTGCATGCTCATCCCATATACATAACAGTACATGCAAGATTTTGTAAATTTGCAAATATCAGGAAAAATCATTACAAAAATCTCAACAATATTTACAAATTACTTTTCCCTTTAGTATTTATATATAAAACCTGTAAGAACAGAACATATACACACATATATATGATCAAGAACGTTATATATTTCAAAAAAATCGCTGTAAATTAATTAAAGAAATAATCTCCCACACAGACATTACTTTGCAACATTCTAATGCTTGATAATAAGACAGCATAGCAATGAAAAGCTATATATATAGAAAAATTAATTAATCACACATTAATAATTAATCAATACATTATGAATTTAATGAATTTCACTCTAGTGACTAAATGTCAAACAAAAATGAAATAATTACTAATTAATGAATCTTAGCCCCTGCACAAAATTTCCAAGCAGATTAATGCATAGATTTCATCCCAAATACATTCCAAAATATCATTTATTTCATACTTTTACCTTCATTTTCAAGAATTTCTAATTAGTTCTCAAACACATACAGAGAATTTCGTCAAATACTTCACCGGAGCTGAAAGGGAAAGAACATGGAAAGCAAGGTGGAAATGATATTGGAATAGGTGCAATTATGATCAGAAAACCCTAACCCTAAATATCTGAGTAGTATTAGAACATACCAAAGCAGAAAATTAAACCAATATACATATATATATCCAATAATATTAATCTCTTTCACTAATTTTATAAGTACAAGAAATTAAACAACAAAAGAACTTCTAAATAAAAAGAGTCTAATTAATTACTAACTATGAAGAGGGTTCATGATGTCTAAATTAGAGAACCCCCAAACTTTTTTCACATGATTGATCAGTCAGTGAATTAAGAAAAATAAAACACATTAATTAATTAATAATTACCAACTAATTAATAAAAACTAGTTAACAATTCTTTTTCTACGTACTGTATGGTATCTGATTAGTACTACTCCTCCTTTGGATCCTTAAACATCTGAGATGGCAACATGTCTTGGAGAAGACCATGGTCTCTTGCCAAGGAGGTGGAGGGGCAAAATGGTCTTTCTTGAAATAAGGGAGGAGCTGTAGGATTAGTCGTCGTGCTAAAACTCAAAGGTGGTGGTGGTGGTGGTGTGATCAAGCTGCGAAAAATATAGGGTTGTTGTTGAAATGTTGTAACCCTTGGTGTTAATTGCTGCTGATGATCAAACATTGGATAATGAGTAGGGATGACAAAATGGGACGTAGAAGTAGAACCACCCCCTCCGCCGCCGATGATTCCGGCAGCTGATTCCGCCGGCATGAGGCCGAAGCTGCCGCGTGGCGTAATGGGACAGGGATGTGTGTGTGTACCTTCGTAGGTTGTGACAACAATGGATGGATCCTCAGACGATCTTTCAACTCTCTTTTTCACACCACATGCTGTACTAGTGCACCGATAGTAGCTCCTACAAATTAAACCCAAATAATTCAAATTATTATTAAACAAAAAAGAGAAGAAGAAAATATCAACACAAAAATTGATAAGATTTGGAATAATTATTAATAAATGATTGAGTTATCATCAGAGTTCATCCCTTTATCATCCCCCAATCTCTTCTTAATCATGTATATATATGAACAAGCAAATTAAAAAGACCCTTCTTTTTTATAAAATGGAAAAAAATGATGATATATATATATATATATATATATATATAAATAATGAGGTAGTGTGTGTGTGTGTGAATATACCTTGGAAAAGGGCTGTTTTTCACAGCTTTCTGGCCGTACTTTCTCCATCTGTAGCCATCATCCAAGTGATCAATCTCACTCTTTGTCATGAACGCAAATCTGGGTTCCCTTTGCCTTTTCTCCTTCTTCTTTTTCGGTTTCAACCTGAAAAAAACACACAACTTTTTTCTGATTACTTCACATTCAAGAATACCAACATACATAAATTCAACCAAATAATTTATATTAGACGCATCAAATCCATGTTTCTTGGCAGATCATGCAGAAGATCAGAAACCCCATTAACCCCACCAACAGATCTATATATATCATGGGTGAAATTAAACTTTAATTAAGAAAAAAAAAAAAAGGAAAAAATATCATGGCCCATATAATTATCTATACATGAAAATTAATAGAAAAAAGAAAAGAAGAGCTTACTGTTTCTTAGTAGTCTTTAGTTGATCTTGTTCTTGTTCTTCATCTTCTTCTTCAACAGTATTAGTAGTAGTAGTGGTAGTTGTCTTTCTCTGATCTTCATTTGGGGGTGCCTGATCAGTTGAAGAGGAAGTGGACATAGAAGAAGAGTTAGGTGTGAGGGGAGTACTAACCACCTCAGAATATTCCGGCACGGCGGATGAGGGCGGCGGAAGGAAGGAGGAGGGGGTGGTTGTGATATTTTGAAGAAAATCATCGTCAAATAGAGAAGAAGGGGCGGTGAAATCTTGGACACTCAACATGTCTATGAAGCCGAAAGAAGAGGTCTTCTGATGATGATGAGGTTGTTCACATGATATGTCAAATAAGGTGTTTGGGTTGGAAAAGCTGTTCTCTGGAATCATCATCATCATCTGATTCTGATTGGGAAATGCTAATGCTGCTGCTGCTGTGTTTTTTGAGCGAATTCTCTGTTTCTGTAGACTCTTTTTCTTCTCCGCCATGGCCGGTTTTGATTAAAAGCATAGATTCTTCATTTGCTGTCCGCTCTTCTCCAAATCTCCTTCTTTTTAGAGAGAGAAAGAGAGAAAAGAAATTTGTGTTTTGATTTTTGGGGTTTTCAAGTGTGAAGAGAGATCTTCATAAGGTGCCTTTTTCATTCTCTTTTTTTATTTTATTTTTTTGGGGGTGGGGGTGGGGGTGTCCGTAACAGGTTGGCCCCGCGTAGTTTTTGTTTTCTTGTAGAGTTTATTTCATTTTCTTTATTGCCATCTTAATGATGATATTAGGATCTAATTGGATTAAACCTACCCTACATATATATACATAAATCATTTCAAATCAAATTTTATTTTAATTGATACATTAAAAAAATAAGATATATATCTACATTCATATAATTCAAATTTATAATTTCTTAATTTGATTGATTGTAAAATTTAAGAAGAAAAAAAGCACAATTTGTACAATACAATATTTAGTATATAGTATTTTTGTGCACGAAAATTATAATGAAATAAAACAATTATTTACCGTATTAATAATTTGAGTTGATTGCAGTTCTAAGTAGACGATTTATGGATTGGGACAAGAGTTTGTCATAAAATGTTTTGGTGGAATATTATTAAAGTTGTAAAGGGGAGGGGAGGGGTTGACCGGAAAATGCCGGTGGGCAGTTGGTACGGACACACATAAGGATGGCATAGATGGGGGACTGTTGCCTGTTTAGCATTTAATGCTCAAGGACCGACCCAAAAGTCTTCCGCTCAAAACACTGGACATTTTCATACGCGGATTTGACCTGTTACCGGCTGTGTGAATGGGGTTCCGGTTCCACGTGGGTACATGAGAAAAACAATAGGCGTTTGGCTCGTGTGCATGTTTCTTGGAATTTGTTTTTTTCTTTTCAACTTTTTTAACTTTAACGGAAATTTATTTAATTCATGGTTGGAAAGCAAGACTTATTTCTTTGATTTTCTTTTTTTTAATTCACACACGCTGTCAATGAATTTTGAACTCAATATCTCTATAATACCCTTAGGTACATTTATTCTTTCATAATTATTTCTATTAATATTTTAACTTTGTCCATATTTAATTTTCAGCATAAGTATATCTCCAGAAAAGATTGTTAATAATTACAAATATACCCTTAATATAAGGCTTAACTCATAGAAATTATGTCAATAGGTAGAAAAATTAGAAGGGCGGATAACTTTATATATTATTAATTAACAACAAATTTAAAAAGGAGTAAGAAGTTTAATTTCCTGTTATTTCAAAATTAATATTAGAAATAATTTTAATATTGCAAAATCCCGTAGCTGATCTTGGTAAAAAAATAAAAAAAACTTCCCAAAATATTAGTAACAAATATCGTCATTCATAAAATTTCTAACAAAATTAATAATAAAATTTGAAATATGCAATGAGCTAATTATCAATTAAATATTTTTCTTGTTAAATTCGTTGCTATTGCTAATAACATAATTTGTTGTAGTGTAATAAAGAGCACAAGACTGTTGTGGCGCATAAAGTAATTTAAAAAAAAAAAAAAAGAGTAACATATATAAGCCAAAAATTAGATTTTCTCAATTTAAAAAAAAAAAAAATAGAAATAAAGTTATTGGTGAAGTTGAGAATACGCGTTTAATTAAGTAGTTGATTTGATTGGAGGGTATTCACATAAATTGCATATTGATTTGTGTATGATTGTTGTTTGATGCTTCCTAAAGTTACAATTACATGATGATGATGATGATGATGATGCATGCATGCATGCATGGGATGGGATGGGATGGGGATTATGGATTCATTTTATTTGAATGGGGCAGAGATAGGCCCCACTTCACCTCACCTTTTTAACCCTATAATAATACTTGCATTTGCATGCTTTCCAATTTTCTATCCATTATTATTCTATTATTATTATTATGCCGATTTAAACTCCTTCCATCCCCCCCTTTTTTGGTTACTTCCAACCATCCAATCATTCCAAATCTACTCTTTTTTTCTTTTTCTTTTTTTTTATAAAATATTAATTTTAATTAATACGGAAAAAAATCATATAATTCACTAGAACAAAATTTATATTTATCTATTTAATAATTATAAATTATGATAAGTAATTTATTATTTACCATAATTAAGTAACACCGACTCAAAAATGGGAAGTCTCGGATTCACATATAAATCTAGGGATAATTACATTCCCATTCTCTGTAATTTGGTGTAATTATACGTAAGTCTCTTGTGTGTTAGAAAATTACATCTAGTATTTCTGAGGTTTGTTTCCGTTTAAATAAATAAGTTTCTCTATTAGTTGAAATTTAGTAAATTTATCGATATTAGCAAACTATATGAATGAAAAATTATTTTACTCTGGATTGATCACTTAATACTGGCTTATTGCAAATCAAATAAATTATTTTTTTACTAAACTACTATTATAACGGTGAAGATATACCTCCTGACATGCATGTGTGAAGATATATAAGTATAGTTTGATCATATAAAGATTTATTTGACATGTAATAAATTAATAATAGGTCAATCGAGATAAAATAAAATATTAGCAAATTTTGATTAAAAAAAGGCATATTTATTAAATTGAAGCAAATTTCAATAAAATTAAATATAATTTTTGAAATCATCAAGAACTTACATATAATTATTCCAAATTTTTAAAGAAAGAGATTGTAATTATCTGTAATCTATGAATGGGGCAGATTATATTATGTATATGCATGAGTGGAGACAGAATTGCAAGGGAAAGGGGAGCGCGTCGTTGTGTAGGAGAAGCGTGTGGAGTGAGAAAGCACAGCACGTGTGGTCCAGACATGTTTGCTGACTCAATTTTCGTGTCACCAACTCAACCCACCACCCCTTCAACATTCCTTCTTCTTTTCCTCCCCAAAGTTCAAAATTTTATTACATGATCCTCATCTACGTACATCCTTAATTCACTCAAACTTTTGAAATAATTAATCACTATCATCATTAATTAAAAGCGTGATTATGATTATGATTATGATTTTAATCTACCACAAAAAGTACCCTAATTATTATGGTCTTGTTTGTTTATACTTTGAATATATAATTGACTTCTAAAATCTTAATTTATTGAATTAGTATTCCACCAGCGGCATATACTGATACAACTATGAAAAGTATATATATATAAAAAAATAAAAATCATGTCATGAATCACAATTCTAGAAAAGTCTAAGGAGAAACATTTGAAAATCAACAATATTACTGGGGTTTAATGCAATTTATTCCTTTTGAATTTTCAAATGAGAAATATTACACCCCTTCCTTATGGAAAAAATATAGCAATTTATCCTCATATGCTTTCTAAAATAAAGCAATTTAACCCGTTGTCTAGAGAAATAAATCGCTTCATTTTAAAAAATACAGAGAGTAAATTACTGTATTTTGAAAAACACAGAGGGATAAATTACTATTTTTTTTTCCCATATGGGGTAATTTACACATTTGCATTATTACAGGGGGATAAATTGCATTTTTTTCCTATGTTACTGATTCGTCCTCATTAGCCACATAAAAAAAGAGTGTGAGATGATGGACGAAATTAGTAATTTCGCTCTTCTTACAAATAATCAATAGTATTATGTAAAACGAGTAAATAGTCTGTGTAAAAAAGGAATTAATAACAAATTAGGCGGTGTGAATTAGAAGTACAATTTGGTTGGGGCGTCATAAGGTTGATTGCTTAACAAATAAAGAAAGAGTAGAGGTAAAAATTAAGGGTGTGGATGAGAGATGAGAGATGAGATGCAGTGAGAATGAGTGAATGGAGAAATGTGTTGGTAGGGGCCGTGGTCGGTCACCCCCACCAACATTAAACTGCTTCACCATTTCCATCTCCAACTTCCTAATACCTTCTTCATTCAAAACTCAACAATGTAAACTAATTCATACTTTTTCCCCAAAGTATAATATAATTTTACAATAGTATCATCATTTTATAAAATATATATTCATCAAATTAAATGAAATTTTATTAATGTAGTGTACTAGTGTATATATTTTTATTCCTATTTATAATATATTTAAAATATGAAAGGTTATTTACTATATGCATGCAGGAAAGGTGTGCCACAACGGCTAGTATAATAAATAATCTTTTATACTTTAAAAATATATTATAAATAAAGTAAAATATATAAAATAATACATTACATTAATAAAAAGAAAGAAAAAAAATTATCAATTCATGTAAATTTTGAAAAGTTGAATAAGTTAGTTATTTTGTCATTAAGGGCAATTTTACTTTACAAAAATATTGGTGCATCGGTGTCATTAACCGTTGTTTGTGAGTGTGGAGGGCCTTTTTCTTTTTATACTAGTGTAAATGAAGGTACAGACTAATAATTTGTGGCACGACTCTATATGTGTGCAACTTTTATAAATACTATTTAAAATAAAATATTATTATTAAATGTAGTATATACAAAATAAAAACTTAACATTAAATTTTAAAAAGATAATGACAGAAAAAAGATGAAAGAATTTTTTTTTTAAAAAAAAGGAAATAACTATTAAAAGATAATGGGGGTGGGAAGTTAAATAAAAGTTTTTAAAAACAAATTAAACCTAGCTATCCTCTTATTTGATATTTCGAATCTTCTATTATAAGTAAAATACGAAATGTAATATGAATTTAGAGTAGAAAATTAAAATTGGAAGGGCTAATTTCACGTAAAAATTTCTGATAATCACAAGGAACGTATATAGATAAAAAAAGAGATGTTAATAGTAGGGTGGTTGCTACCTTATTACAACGTCATGCAATGATGAGATGTGTGTCCAAACAAAAAGTAGATGTTATTGTTGCACGTGAAACTTGCAACACTCACTCACTCACTCACCTAAGACTACCAACTCACACTACTGTTACCACTAAACTCCCAACTCCAATCCAATTTAATTGCTTCTTCTCTCATCAACATACATCCACATACATACACACACATCCAACCAAACTCATTTTATCAACTTTTATTGTGCTATTAAATTAAAGCTTTGTTCACACCCTACTGAAACGTTTCCACACTTTTCTTGCAACCTCAACTTTACTGAAACATTCTCTTTTCTAATTACTTAATAATAATAATAATAATAATAATAAAACAATGTACGCCCTCTAATTGGAGATAATCATTATACTTATCCTCCAAGTATACCCTATGTCTCAAACACTCCCCTAAAGTTCAAAATCTAGCAAAAAGGTCCATCTTATAACTTAACGGCGTTAATAAGAAAAGAGTCCATGACCCCTACACTTCTCCAGAAACCTCTCCAAAACCCTAACACTAACGACCTTCAATCGCCAGCATTTTTGTTCTGGTAGCCTTGACGGGAATGCTCCTAGCAATGATGACATTGAACCCTTGTCCCACCCCCACCCAAGAAACTATTTTCTAACTTTGGATGACTTTGCTTACACCGAGGCTGCAGTCCAGCGATTAACTTCTTGTTGGAGGAAACGGAACGAATTGAAATTTGCTTTAATTGGTAAATTCTCACAGTTATCCTATTCGTGCATATCTTGCAAAACTAGGGTTACGATTGCATTGGTGTCATCAACATTAAATATATTACAATCAAACTGCTATAATGAGGAAGATCTTTTGCGTATCTGGTTTAAGCATATTCATTTGTTGAGATTTTTACCATGCGTATTTTCAAATGGCTTCACATAATTTTAATTCGGAGATTGAGTTTTTCACTGTCCCGATATGGATACGACTTCCTGAATTGCCTGTGCATTTGTTTCATAAAAAAATAAACTTATATGGAATTGCGAGTCTCATTCGTCCGAGCTAGTGTGGCGAGAGTCTGTGTCGGAGGTTGACCAACCAAAACTCCATTTGGATTGGACAGAGGATCGATAATTTTCTCAACCAGTCCTATACGAGAGATGACTGAAATATTGTTGCAAATGTCGGCACCTAAGGTATAGAGTTGAAGAAGATTATCAGGAGGGAAAATAAGCTAGCGAGCCAACTATGCATGCTAGCATAGAAGTCGATGCAAGTGCTCAAATTGACGTCTCTACTTCACCTTCACATTTTACTGCCCAATTTTCATTTCATTAGATTGTGGTTCATATTTTTATCCTCGAGGTTTAATTGTAACTTTTTTTCCCTTCGAACAAAATCAAATTTGAAATGTAAAATAAGATTTCAACATCTTGCATTCAAATTGACACAACTTACAAACTTTGTCCAGAAATTATTTGTTATCCAATTAAGATGTCCGAATTGCCGCCCTCTTATTTACATTTTGCTTCGTAAAAGTTGTCCACATAATAATTCGGTCATTGGCATGATGTACACGAAATTTATAAATTTGAATTTTTAAAATGAGTAACAATTTAAAATTAACTATGTCAGCTTCACATCAGTCACAATTTAATGAAATTATTAAGGTTGTTAAGTAAGCTGGACCTTTTTTATACATTTTGAACTTTAAAAGGGTATTTGCACAAAATATACTTTAAAAATGATAATAAATGTAATTAATCTTAATATATTTGATACGACTAAAAATCATGTAATGAAGAAGACAAAAACTTTTTAAATCCAAAAAAAACACACACACACACACACACTATTAAAAAAAAAAAAGAATTATTTTGGTATAAATATTAGTATTTCTTTAAGAGAGAAAGGAATATGTTAATATGCATATTAAAATGAGAAAAGAGAGGATTTAGGGCGGGGTGCTTTCAAAATGAGTCACAGTCACAGTCGATAGCTATAATCAAATGGTCCACATTCTAATTGGCCTTCTTTAATTCATTTCAACCCACACCTTAAATTAAGCGAAACAATAATGTTTATGCCCTACTTAGTTAAAATGTTGCTTTCCCTACCCCTTTACTACTACTACCTATGCTAATGCCCCCCTATTCTTTATTACCTTTTCTCTATGTTTTTTTTTTTTTTTTTCAAATTTAAAAACTGATTTAAAAAATTATTATAAAAATAGATATTAAACTCACAACTATTTAGTTGTGAGGTCTCCACCTTTTCCCTACTTAAACTCATAGAAGATGCCACAATTTAAGCCCTATACACACACACACACACATATATATAGGTTAAGACACTAGTAAAGTCGCTCGAAGAAATATGACTTTTTTTATTATATTTTATTATCATTGTTAAAAGTAAAAAAAAAAAAAAGAAATATATGATGAATACTAATTAACGATAATGATGGGGCTATTAGTTGTTGTTTTTGTAAAAAAATATGACAAATATTTTGACAGAGGTAAAGTCTGATAAATGTTGATTAATTATGACCAAAACTTAAGAAGGTGTCATATTGATTTTGTTTGATATTTGTCATTATTTTTAATTATTAAGTGGTAGTGATTATAGTGTAGGGCATAATTATAATTTTGGTAGGAAAATAAAGTTTTAATTTTGGGAGAAATAGAAAGATAAGAATGGTAGGAGAAAAGAGTAGTATGTAGGAAGCACCAAATTCATAGGTAGATTCCCTTGAAATCAATTTTATATATAGGAAGAAAGAAGTTGCTATTTGAAGGAAAATGTTGAATGAACAAATATTATATCTATCAAACACTTTGCCTCCTCATTCAATCTTTCACACACACACATATATTTATAGGATCTTCAACTCCATTATTATTTCATTACATGACAGTTACTAAAATAATAAAAGTTAGGGCAATTATTGAGGTGTTGCTGCTTATAAAAATAAACTGTCTCGTGAGATTCTTCATCACAACCAACCACTAATTATTCCTTCATATCAAATCATGCATCTTATTTAAGGATTCTCATCACAATATTAATTAATTACATATTATAACATATGAAAACAGTTTTTTATAAATTTAAGTGGCGGTTACGACTTAATTAATTAGGCCTACTCACACGTAATTAATTTGTTCAAAGAAATCAGAGAGAAGTTATGTATGTATATATGTATATATGTATGTATAGCCTTCCATAGTCAATCTCTCTACCTAACTCTAAATCTATCACAATTCTTTCAACATTGGAGATGCCTCATGAGAATCACCCTTGAGAGAGAGAGAGAGAGAGAGAGAGAGAGAGAGAGAGAGAGAGAGAGAGAGAGAGAGAGAGAGAGAGAGAGGTTTAATTAAATTAATTAATGTGTAATTATATATATATATAGAGAGAGAGAGAGAGATATGAATTATTGGTATAATTGATGAAGAAGTAGGTAGGGTTTGTTGGTGCAGCAATAGTGGCCATATATTCAGCATTACATTCAAACAAAGTTATTTAATTTTATAGCTTTTTCTTTGATTAATTTAGGTTTAGGCTATTCTGGGCTACACCATTAATTAACCATCCATGCATATATATTTATCCACAATTCACTTTCTACACTTATCTATTCTATTCTGCACAAATTAACACACAAAACCCATTATTAATTCATCCATCCATCATGCCAACATGAAAATTTAATTATTTAATTGTTCCTTCATTAGTAGTTAGCTACTACTTGCAAATATATATGAGGGATAATTACTCCGCCCTCTTTTTGAGGTTAATTTGATATAATTACACGTAAACTTTCTGTGGTTTGAGAAATTATATCTAGTACACCTGATATTTGTTTATGTCTAATAAATAGACTCATTCCTTAGACAAACTTCACTGAATTTATTGATAATCGCAAGAAAGTTGAATAAAAATCTATATTTACCCCCTATTAATTGGCTTGTTACTCAATTATTGCAAGTCAAACAAACTAATAGTTTCTGACCAAACTACCTTATCCATATCTTCACACGATAATGTATGTGAAGAGGTAAATCTTCACCCTTACAAGTGTATTTTGGTCAAAATAAATATTTGTATGACCCACAATAAGTCACGAGTAATAATAAATCAAATCGAGTGTAAGTTGAATTTTTATTCAACTTTTTGTTAATATCAGCAAATTTGATAAATTTTGATTAACGTATTGATCTACTTGCAGAAGAGGAGAAATGTGCAAGCTTAAAAGTTAGGAAAACACATATATACCTTAAATATTGAATGTTTGTTTTGGTGTTTGAAAACAAGCTGCTCATCACATATATCATATGCCTTGAAATTCACACTTATTCCATTCATCCAACTTGGAAACCATATTTATAATTGACCACAAATTTATATAAATATAATTCCTCGATCAAAATGATGATATCCCAAAGCCTGCAGATATACATACAACTTGTTTCACTTTTGTTACGCCTAAAACAATCAATATATTTAATTTATTTTGCTCACTGGAACAGTACTACTACTACTACTGCACTATATGCGAAATCTTGGCTGCAAATCACTACCAACATTACAACTATTATAATATTTCATTAAACATAAATAGTTATCGCGATTATGTAATAGTTGTTGGCCTTGATTTTTGTCAATATAATTAAAATATTTGTCATGAATAATCATGTCAAAAAAAATTTGTTATAACTCTTTTTTATGGTAAAAATAATTTTTATTTTTTATTTTTACAGTGATTTTTGTTTAATTATAATTAATAATAATTATTTATCATATTTGTATAGTTAATAAAACTATATAGAAAAAAAAAAGTAAAAATTTGAAAGAGAAAAAGGAGGTTGACTAAAGGGCGTCTAGAAGTTTGAACACTCACCGATGATTGCGCCCATTCTCTCTCTCTAAACAATTACCCTAATAATTTCTTCTTTATTTATTAGAATAAAATATAATTTTATATAAATATAGTATAGACTGCAATATCATCAAAGTCAAAGTCAACAACTTTTTGTTCTTTCATCTCCTATTTTTATAGTTTTTAAAATTAATAATAATTATTATTATTATTGTTATTATAATAATAATTCGGTCACAAAATTTAATGCTTTTGTTTTGGCTTTTGCAATGTCGGTAAGTGATTCTTTCTGAGATAAGTTCAGATGATACCAAAATATTTTTTTATTTTGTGTTTGGATTTAAAATAAAAGTGTAATTGTTATAGTTTGTTTGAGTGTTAAAAAAATATATAATGATTATAGGTAATTAATTTTAGATATGTTTGGAAAAAAATATCACGAATAAATACTTTTTTGGATGAATATTTTTTCATGAGACGAGATAACAAGCATTCGCTACCTATTACAATTTGAACCAACATACGGAGAGATTTATTTATTAATATCAACATATTTAGTGAGTTTTGATTAATGAAAAGACATATTTATTAGATAGAAACAAACATCAAAGATTATAAATGTAATTTTTCTAATTCACAGAGGATTTAGGTGTAATTACAACACATCTCATGGAAGGAGAGTGTATTAAATATGCATTTTGGATATAAGTGGCTTGAAACTAGATATATATAACTTGTGAGAGTAAAATTAGAGAATATAACTTCGTATGAATATATTAAAATTAGAGAGAGTATATATATAGGGTTTAATGTAATTTATCCCCTTGTGAGATTGGAAATGAGCAAATTATCCCCTAGAAAGAAAAAAAAAACAAATTAATAACACCCCCCCCCCCCCCCCCCGTATTTTCTAAAATAGAATAATTTACCCCCCATTATGCAATTTTGTATAATCCACATGCTTTTTCTTTATTTTCTTAATTTTTAATTTTAAAATTACATTTATACTCTTGCTTAATAACCATGGGTTCTAATTCAAGTTAAGGTTCACATTCAACTTACAAGATCAATGATCTAGATTTTTTTTAATTTGAATCAAGAGTCTAGATTAAACTTGTATATTTATGTTATATATATATATGTTATATGATATATACAATAAAAATAATATATAACATAAATATTTATATATATATATATATATATATACTATATAAAATAAAAATAATATATAGAGAGAGGGGGGGGGGGGGGGGGGGGGGAGGGAGGGAGGTTGGCCAGCTACGACGAGGGCCTAGAGGAGGAGGGTTGGCGATGGGAGCGAGGGAAGGGGAGGCAGGCGATGGTATTCCACAAATGGAAAGGGGAGCGACGGGTATAGGGTTGGGGAGGCCTGCATTGGGGAAGGGGGAGGATGAGCGGCGTCTAGCCTGCGTTGGGGAAGGGGATGGTGGCGGCGACTAGAGCAGGTTGGGAAAGGGGGAGGAGGGCGACGATTAAGAAGGAGTGAAGGGGGATGGTGCAAGATGGTGGCAACGGGGCGAGTTTGGGTGGACACGAGACCTGCCTGCCAACTCCCGAAAGGACTCGGGCCCGTCCTACCCCGCCCCAATTATTTTCAAACCCCACCCTGCTCCGCCCCGGTATGAAACCCATCGGGGTGGTTCAACCTAGTAACCTGGTTATTTTTATTCTTTTTTATTTATTTTATAAAATTATATATAAATAAAATGAAAAATCAATTATAAATAAAATTGTCAATGGCCTAACTTAAATATTTAAGTTCAAAAAATAAATTCTCAATATAAATGAATTATTCATAAAAATAAACCAAAAAAATTATAGCAATTGTATACTAACAATTTCTTTATTTTCGTCCTCATTAAGTATATTGAGATAATTCTTTAATTTATCAATTGTTGAACAAATACCTAACAATAAATAAATAAAAATTAGTATTTGTTTTATCAAAATAAAATAAAATAATATACATGTATATATTTATATTTAAATATTAAATAATAAATAACCAGTGCAGATTTCGA
Source organism: Sesamum angolense (assembly GCA_034509725.1). Classification (NCBI taxonomy): domain Eukaryota; kingdom Viridiplantae; phylum Streptophyta; class Magnoliopsida; order Lamiales; family Pedaliaceae; genus Sesamum; species Sesamum angolense. Next base: position 10,991,352 of record JACGWL010000014.1, read on the forward strand.
GGTGAGTCCCTCACCCGAACCCACTACCCGCCCCATTTGTAATTTTTGGGATCAAGAGCCGTTCCATTAGGGGCTCGTCCGGGGCCGATTGCCACCTCTAATGGTGGTGCGGGCTACGAAAGAGGTGGTGGTGCGACTGAGGCGGGTGGAGCTTGGAGGTGGCGATGGTGCTGGAGCTAGTGGGGTGGGTGTTGGGGTATGAGTAATTTTTTAAATAATAAAAGTAAATTCTTAAAAAATATTATATATAAATATATATTTATTTAGTAAATATTTTTATATTATCAAATAAATATTTTAATACATTATATATATTATATGAAAATAACATTTTTATTTTTAAAAACTATACCAATCTCACAAGACGCGAGTGTATTACACCACCCCCTATAAAGAAGTAATTGCTCCTTTAAAAAAAAACAAGAAGAAAAATAATTTGATATTTTATTGTTTTTATAGAGAGGTAATCTGTCTATTTTCGTTTCACATAAAGGTGATTTGCAATTTTTCATATATATATATATATATAAATACATGAATAGATATTGATTGATTGATTGAGTTTAAAGTTGAAGGCGTCAAACACAACAGAGGTCGGGTCTGGACAAAATCAGCCTCGTTTTGCGTGTACGCATCTCTCTTGTATTTATTGTTTCTTCACTCCTATTCTCTTATTTTGGAATCGGGCCAACTATAATGCTTTTTTATTTTTTATTCGAAGATAATTAAATTTACACTTCAGACCTATAATCTATTTATAAAAATTATTCTTATATTTGCAATTTATAAAAATCATCTTTAACAGTAAAAAAAAATTATGTAATAATATTTATTTTTTTGGAGTGTATGTATAATTTTTCAAAAAGTATAAATAATTTATATAAACAATATTAACGTTTTCAATATTTATATATGTATTTATCCAAAAAGCAGCATAAGAGTTTTGTATAAACATATCATAATTCAGAAAATGCAGATGCAATTAACCCTTTTGTTCATTCTTTTTCTCCAATTCATCTCTCTTTCTCCTCTTGGGTTTTAATCCGAATGAAGGAAATCGACGAGTATTCAAATGCAGATCCGTCATTAAAAGGGACAATTAGATCATGGGGTAACCCACTTGGATCTTAGAAGATAAAGAAAATTTTTAAGTATAGAAAAAGATTAACATTTCGACTAAAAATATGATATGGGACTAATTACTTTCAAGATCATACAAATATAGAGCCAAGAAAAAAGGTTAAATTCTTAGAACTTGCAATCATATCAGATACTCATGAATGTTTCTTTATTAGGTATTTATTCGATATTTTTCAAGTTGTCATGATACCATAATGTGAAAGGTGTTGCACTGTAGCCATATGATATGCTACACCATTCTGTAATCAGAAGACACGTTCTTGAAACCTAGTGGTCTCCAAATGAGCAACCAGATTTCGAGCACAATGTGAACAATTCCAGTTGTTCGATTCGGCTGTCAACAACACGCATTCAGAAACCCAAGAGAGAGACCCATGTCCAAGACGATTCTAAGTCAAAATTCAAAGGCCCCATCTCTTGTAATATAAAACATCCCAAACAATGCCTTTTCTCTTTCACTCTAGTTGTTTTCTGCTGCCTTTTTCTTGCAATCGCACCTATAATATAAACAAACTCTAGTAAAGAACGATAAACAAATGGTCCCCTTCAATGCGGTCTAGTATTGACTAAGTAGTCGTCTTACAGCCAAACCTAAAGATGGAAAACGATTGACATAACTACCATGGATTGTCGATTAGTTATAGAACAGAATTAAATAAATATTGACTGTCACGGTCACGGCCACGGCCACGGCATATTACTTGTCATGATATATTAACAAGCATTTTGTATGATCTTACACACATCATGATATCTTCAAAAGAATCCGGAATCCCATTGCCAATCTTGTTAATGCCAAAATGGTAGATTTTCTTACCACCGTGGTGCTAGACAATGTAGTTCATCCCACCAAGAGATGAGCTCCCAAGCCAAAGTGGAGTCAAGATGAAGACAACACATGTAAACTCCAACGGCCTACTTTTGAGAAAGGGGACAACTGTTGGTTAAGACATGAAGCCAGTGCTCACTTATCTGTAAATGGCCATGAAATAATATAGACAATTCACTATTTAATCTAAAGTGTGATATCTTTCTTATAAAGCTTAGACGGACCCATTCAACACTCACCAAGAATCTAAATCCAATGGCCTACAACTGCACAGTGCTTGTAGCACTAAAGAAAAGGATGAAAGCGAAAGAACTAGGTCTAACAGTAGAAAAGAGATCAATCATACAATAATTGAAGAAATGTAGGACTCATAAAGTTACAACATGAAAGGTCAAGAGATTCAATCATATGTTTGGGATAAAGTTTAACTATAATAGGCAATCAAACATCCCAAGCAAATATTGTTCTTTACTCGGACACGCCAAAATTTTGAACCAGCAGCTTGATTGAATAGTGATTATCTTGATAAAAAAGAGATAAGTGGCCAACATGAAAGGGAAGACTTGAGCCATACTCTAGACAGAAAAACTGAGCCACCACCCACATTGAGATTCTCATGACTCTGAGGTAGAAGCAGCAGTTTGGCGGAGTCTTCGTTGATGTACATCCCAGTTATACACACGAGCAATAGTAACCTGACCAATGCACAATATAAAAGCAAACTAAAATATGAATTAAAACCATCAACAGTGGATTAACAATTTAGCATGATCTCTACTTTACACATAGGCATGCTACATTCTATCTTTCGGAATACTATAACTTTAAAATAGGTGAAGGTGTTATCCCTATAACCGTAATGAACATGTGTGCCAATGGTGCCTTCTAATTGAACAACTCAGAAGCTAAAAAAGGATAAGAACTGACATTTTAGACTTTGATATGTATATCTATGGTTGAAATGAATGACAAACATCCATCACAACTGCGCAAAAAGTGTTGCAACATGTCACATATAACCCAATTCACTATCACTTGACCCCTTAGAAATTAGAAGTTGTCCATCTACATTTCTCAAATGTGTTTAAAGATAATGCCCATACATTACCTGAGTAATTGTCACTTGATCCCTTAAGAATTGTAGATCCGCAATAAGAACTTCTAAACTTGCTTTGGCATTCTCCAAATTTTTTTGAAGGAGGACAGTTGCCTGTGGAATGAAGTTTCTGAGATCTCATATGCCAAAGGCAACTATTGAAGAGAGCTCTTGAACAAGTAATACCTCTTCACATGAATATTCCAGCATGACATTTGCTCCAAGCCATAGACACACAGATTCTGCTTCTTCAACTCGAGCACGAGCATAAATGCCTTCGGACACTTCAAAATCGGCAACAACAGCCTGCAACCAACATCAAGCCGATGAACACAAACAGCTCAAATATCAAAATCACGCAACGGAAGTGGAGTAACAATCTTTAGCTAAATATTTGTAAGAAGTACGGACGAGTTAATATTTGACATGATATATTTCATAAGCAATTCGTGGAATTAGCTTTAGTATTGGAAAAATATCCAGAAGACTACTAGAATAAGAATGAAAGTTGTCTGAAGCAATTTAGTATATCTGACAGTCTGTTGCTCCCTTAAAGACGCATATCGAATATATACAAATTCACTTATTTCTGTCAACTTAGTGCAAATAATTTCAGTAACTTACACGACAAAAACCACAAGGTGAAGAAAATACTCCAAGAAACAGTTAAAAGTTTAAGAACAAACCTCACCAGTGCCCTTCTGTGCTTGCAAAGTTGCAACGACGTCCAAGCATTTCTCAATGTCAGGTATTTTTGCCTGTTGTTTTATCACAAACAAATGGCTCTCAAATTTCCCAATGCAAGTAGATTTTGCAAATGGAAAATCAAAAGAAACTTTGTCGATCCCTTAAAAATGTAGTTATTGATTCTTTAGTTCAGGATATAGGCAACTGCATATTTCAGGGTTGTGCCTTCAGGCAATAAGGTCAAAATTTTGTTATTCTAAACATTAGACTGAGGCACAATGCTGGTGTAAAGTGCTCAGAACAAGAGTCAACTTTCTTTCTTGCAATTAGTATCAGCAGCAGACACCAGGATCTATACAAAACCAGCATATTCCCAACTAGATCATGAGAAAAACTAAAGCCAGCAGGACACTCGTGATGCATACCACTTAGGGAATGGAAAGATGCAATGATAGGCCCATAACAGTATCAATAACTTTTCTTTCCTAGAAAGTTAGAAAAAGTCAAACCCAGTAACTGCATCAAGGAAAATGGCAAGTCCGCAAAAAAATGTGCATACCTGAACATCCCTCTGCTGTGCAAGAAGTTTCATCTCCACCACTCTGTATTGCTGAAGTCTACCATGCATTTACAGAAAAAGTAATAAGAAAAAACAAAATTAAAGAATGAGAGCTTACAGGCAACACATAATCTTAGTGCTTCGGCATGTTTCAGGAGAACAGTGGATGGACTAACAATACCAACTTGACAGGAAGGTCAATACAAATACAAAATCTTTGCAAAAACTAGAACTGACATTATCTGCAACACTCTTAATGGCCTACTATAAACCCCACTAAAGAATACCGGAATGAATTAAAGTTGGAACATTTTGCACCTGGCATAAAATAGCAGCACATAAGTATCCAGAAAATCAATAAAAATCAATTTTCTATTGGGCTACAGTTTGCAACAAATATTAGGCCTCAGATTCCATAAATTCACAAGTCATCAATTGAGAAGTCAGACATGGCTATTAAAGCCAGAAACCAAACTATTCTAATCACACATAGAACATAACAAAATCGTCTATTACCAAACATCCAATTCCCTGAAGTATAAATCAAGACATTCAATCTTTGTTCCCTTATCTGAGTAACTTACTAATTTCTTTGACAACATTCACATTAAAAACTCTTATTATAGCATCCATCATCCTGTTTAATGAAAAATAAATTATTTGCAAAATTCAGCATTTTCCATCAAATTCAATAGAAAAAAAAATCAGAACTTTCCACTCACTTCAATACCAAGTTTCTTCCACAATTTAAAGTACAGCAAAATGCAGAATCTATGTTTAATTAAAAAATAAAAGTGATCTAATTGCTGAAACATAATTTTCAGAACAGAACTGAATATATGCATCTGTAGAAAGGTAAAATAGTTAAAAACCTTTCTTGTAAAAATGCGAGGGCGGAGTTGGCGTCGAGATTTAGCTGAGAGAGGTAAGTCTGCACATCTTCAACAAACGCCGCCGCCGGAATCCCTCTCCTCTCCGTCGCGCTTGCTGAAGTTGACATTTCCGCCGCCTATAGATACAGTGTAGTGTGTTCTTGAGTTCTCTCTACTCTGTCTCTCTATGTTGATTTCTTTTCTTTTTCTCTTTTCGCGATGATGACGGTGATGTTGAACGAGGATTCTAGTAAGCGTGTTATCTTTCACCCATACTTGACCTGAAGTCGCACTTTCTTTAAAAAACGAGTTTCAGTTTGGGCCTACTTTCGTAATGGGCTGATTTTAGTGGGCTCGGTAACCAGTCCAATTAATTGAACTGGACGTCTTAACTTCATGTCTAATTGAACCCTTAAAACTATATAGTTAGAATTATGACAAATCTTTTCATTAGGAGATTTTATTTTGTATACTATGAAAAAAAATTATGGGTTTAATCCAATTTTCCCCCTATAATATAAAAATAAGCAAATTATCCCTCTATAAAAAAAAATAATTTACCCCTCTATATTTTTTAAAATGAAGCAATTTACCCCCATATCTAGAATATCGCAAAGGTAATTTGCTAATTTTTTTCATGAAAGGATAATATGCACATTTACAATATCATAGGGGTAAATTATATTTTTCTTAATATATATATATATATATATAATAATGGTATTTTGAAACTATAATTAATTTTCCCAAATTCATTATAATCAGCACCTAAATTGAAAGTATTTTTTATTTATCAATAATAAATATATCCAAATGAACACCATTATAAATTAATATATTTTATTATTCTCATGATCATAAAAAATGTTTCAATATTTGTATCAAAAAATTTAGGCACGTGCACTTAAATTGCTTAGAGATAATACCAATTTGACAACTATTTTTTAGTAAATTAATTATAAGTACATCATGAGTTTTAATTATTAATAATCTTGTTATTATGAGACTTTAATTTTGCCAATTAAAAACTATAACGTGAGCCTTTTGTAGTGAAACGGATTGAAGTCCACAAGTCCAATCCGTTCTAGTGGGCTTTATTTGCTTGTGGACCCTGATAACATTTGGCCCATTTTTAATAAAATCGACACCCGGGAATCCGAACTATTTATCGATGGATCGAAATATTAATAAAACTTTGATTTATTATTGGGAAAGTTATTTTCTTAATCCATTAATTTTAATTGTTATAAATTCTAGTCCTATAATTATGTCTTATTTTTAATTAAGTTCTTTAAATTTAAATTTTGATGAAAAATAATCCCAATTAAAATTTTCTACACATATTTTATTGATTAATTTAAATAATTATTTAATTTAAATAATCATATTATTTACTATAACTAATATTAAAAATATTTTTATATTATTTATATATAAAAAATAAATCAATTTTCTGAACTTTTTGAATATTTTTTTAACTTTCTTTTAAAATTTTAATTTTTTTCTTTTAATTATTTTTAGATAAATTAATATTTAATTTTATTTTTTATTTTTTTAAATTATCAGCAACAACGATTAGAACGTTGTTGCCACGTCGTAGCAGGGCGACACCACACCCTCTTCACCTCTAGACAACTACGTAGCCCGATTTGTGTGGGAAACTATTGTCGCCCACTGCAGCGGAGGGCGACAACTTTAGGTTTGTGATACCGTTGCCCCTGTCTGTGGGAGACACTAGGGGGAGGGGCACACTTATTAGAATAAAACTAATAAGATAAAGTTAAAGAATGAAAAAACAAAGTATTTTTTTATATTTTTTTGTTAATTTATTATTTCTAGGTAGGAACTACACACGTCGAAAATTCAACCAAAATTGACGGATAACAATAACTATTAAAAAAGATATAGCAATTAACTAGATAATAATTGACTGATAAATAATAAGTATAAAAAAATAAATATATATCTTAAATTCATCATATACTTTTTTTTTTTTTTTTCGGGGGGGGTTGGGTTGATGTTAATAAGACCAACTCATCTAAAAATTTAAACAGTTAAAAATAGAATAATTTATATTTAATATTTTAATACAACCCTCTCACATATAAATTTTGCACGTGCTATTTTTTTTTAGGGTAAATTAGAACAACATCTCCTGAGGTTTGTCATCATTACGAATACCCCTTTGTCATTCGAAAAATTATCAATACTCTCATAATTTTAACGGTCGTCTAACAATTAATCTAACCCGTTAGTTTGCCATCTTTTTTTATGGTGAACTGACCAAAATGCTCTTATAGATTAAAATGTATAATTTTAATTATTTTTTTATAATTTTAAAAAAGAATTCATCCATCTCGTTCGATTTTTTTATAAGTTTTTATTTTTTTAAAATAAATAATAATAATAATAATAATAAGAGCCAAGTTGATAATTTTATACCACCATTCAAGGATTACATAATTTCATCAAAGATCAAGGGGTATTTGTAATTTTTCAAACAACAAGAGGGCATTCATAATAATGTCAAATATCGGGGAGGTCGTTGTAATTTACCCTTTTTTTATACATGATTGGCGGTGAGATTTAAGCCCTCCTCTAATTCGGCTTGACCTTGATATCATATTAAACGATTATCTTATTTAAAAATATAATTTTTTTAAAAAACATAAATTATTCAATATTTAATATCTAAACCGAATGTGTTGGGTCGAAGGGCAGAAGATAGAATGAAAATGAGGTCCATATGAAGTGAGAAAGCATCAAAGTCCCTGGTGTGATTATACCTAATTGGTCCATTTGTAGGTCAAGATTCCCTCTTTAGAGGCTAACATTACAATCAAATTAAGAGATGAAGGGCCAGACATTGCTAATCAATGTCACAACCAATTCAAAATTTGTCTAAATCACAACCATTAATTAGTGTGTTAGATAACCCTTTTTTAGGGTTCCACACAATAATATGCTTTAATATCAATGTGGGGTTAGGTGATATTTGTCTAATCCCATCACTTAGTCTCCATTTAATTCTTGCTTAACCCCTAAACATGATTATATCCCTCCAAGAATACCGTTGTTAATAGTTCTAACGTGGATAAATTACAACGAGCTCCCCAAAGGTTTGACATAATTACAAATACTTTTTCGTTGTTTCAAAAATTGTTAATACCTTTTTTATTTTAACAACCGTCTAACAATCTGTCCAGCTTGTTCGTTCTCGTAAGGTTTTCATCTATTTTTGTAGTGAATTTATCAAAATGTTCTTGTGAAGTATTCATGATAGTATTTGTAATTTTTCAAATAAGGACAGAATAATTATGTCACACCTCAAGAAAATTCATTGTAATTTTACCTTTTTAAACACGGGAGTAAGCATTCAGTGCAAAAGTTGGTAACACCGTGAAGGTTAGTTTTTACCCTCTATGAGGAATCATTATTGACCTGTCCGACAATTATTATTCCTGCAATGAAATTATAACAGACATATAATCCTGAGATCGACCGTCGTAAAAGTTAAATATGTTTTAAATTACATTATTACTAATAATTATAACTTTTAACAGAGTGATAGAAACTCAATCCCAAAAATGAAAATGCTAAAATCCATATCCATTATAACACATCAAATCATAGAATGGAGGTCTGTAATTAGCAACCAGCTATGGAATTCTGGAAAGCATAAAGTAGGTAAATAGGTCAGAAAATAAAAGAGAAACTAACTTATGGACATAGGAATAAATCAACAATAGTGCAGTCTCCCCCATTGTGCTTTATCCTTGTCATTTCAGATAATTAATTCTAGACCATCCATTTATATGCAATTATTTTCAATTAATTAGGTGCTTATTAATTTCTAAATAATAAAATTTATAGTATAGTGACGTGGAATTGAGTTGATACTGTTTGAAGTGTTAGATTTAGACGGTTGCTTCAGGGCTAAGGTTATTAATGTTGTGGTTAGTTGGGACATGATAATTATTGGCCGTTGCTCACCAGATAATTTATTTTATTGAGCTCTATATCTTAATTAATTAATAATTAAATGAATATATTTTGATGGTGACATGATTAATTACTGGGAACCTGAATGCTAATTAATTATACCACTTTTCAAGAATTCAAAAAATAATAAAAATAAATTATGTTGGGGGTGTTGGCAAAGTACATGTTATTATCAAATTTTTTAACTTAGTTTTACCAAATGCTTCACCTCGGTTGGTTGGTGACAAACATTATCAAACTTCACTATAATTTTATTTACCACTTTTACAACGTTGTATTAAAATCATTTTATTTCAACTCAATTTTATAGGAAAATTATTGATGGATATATTAATAAATTATTTGTAATCGTAGAAAAGTAATGGGGTTAATTACACTTAGACTCTCTTTAAAAATATAAAAAGTTACACATTTGCCTAAAGAAAATCTTAAAATTACACTTGCACCCCCTTCTAAAAGTTCTCCATTTACCACTGTCGTTTTCCGTTAGAGTTTGGATGAAAATATTGATATCCACAAAAAGATTACATAACTTTTAATTGTAACCATTATTCAGCATTCCCTTAGTAATACTTTATACTCGTAAAGGGGTATAAATGGAATATATATAAAGAGGGAGTCATTATAATAAAATATATATAGTTATCAAATTATATCCACTAAATAAAAAGTAATCTTTAATGAATGAAAAAATAATTTTTTTATTTTTTTTTATATGCAACGAAATTAACATCATTAAATCTATTTTATCTTGTTATTATATTATTATTTTCCGTAATTAATCATCTCCTCGATGTAATCCACTTGATTAGTACTTGGGTAAACATAAATGGAGGACCACAAAGTATTTAAAATAGTATGGAAATGTTGTAATTATGGAATGGGGTGCACATGCACACCACTTTTGATTTGATGCTCCCTCCAACCCTAATCTCACTTTTACAAACGCATTTCCTCCACCTTCGCCTAACCTAATTCATTCTAATAATCACTTTTTGGGAACTATCAAACTCAAATTTTAGGAATAATTACACTCCCCTCCCATGGAATTTGATATAATTACATGTAAATCCTCTGTAATTTGAAAAATTACATCTAGCATTTATAAATTTTATTTCCGTTTAATAAATAAGTCCCTATGTTAGTCAAAATTCAACGAATTTGCTGATATTAACAAAAAAAAAAAAATAGAAAAAATTTATATTTATCCCTGATTGACTTAAAGTAAGTCAATAAATTTTTTTATGATCAAATTATCATCATACGTCTTCACGCTTTAATACATGTTAGGAGATATATTTTCACCGTTATAATGATAGTTTAGTTCGAAAATAAATTATTTAATTTGCAATAAGTCAATAAATGGTAAATATCAATTTTCATTCAGGTTTTTTTTTTAACATCAGCAAATCCAGTGAATTTTGATTAACAGAAAGATATATTTGTTAGATGTAATTTTCTAAAATATAAGAAATTTACGTGTAATTAAACTAAATTTCAGGAGAGGAAGTGTAATTATCCTTAAATTTTAATCAATTGTTTATGTGTGTAATTGGGACCCCATGTGTATATATATAGTCCATGTGCAAACCAATTCCCTCCACTTTATTGATGGATGGATGGAAAGAGCAGACCACTAGTTGTGCTTTCCAATTATTATTTCCTATATATTATTTTTATTTACATAATCACTCAATTAGATGTGACAATTAAGCTAATTTCTGAAAGATGCCAAACTGAGTTTTTAAATAAACTCTCTCTTAACTTTTGTGATGAACAAGTTTCTTTTCTTTTCTTTTTTCCTTTGTTTTTGTTTTTTAGGTTCTTGATACCAACATGCAACCTAATTAAAACATTTAATTTCTTTTCCATTTTTCTAATTAAGAGAAACAATAATTACGTACCATTAGTATTTGGAATTATTACACATTTGGTGTAGTTACACATTGATCCAATGTGATTTGAGAAATTACATTTAATATTCATGATTTTATTTTCGTCTAACAAATAGATCTCTCTGTTCATAAAAAACCACTAGATTTGCTGATATTAACAAAAAAAATCAATGATAGTCCATCTTTATTCCCAATTGACTTATTACAAGTCAAATAAATATACATTTTCACATGTTAATGCATGTGAGGAGGTTTATCTTCATTTTTATAAGGGTAGTTTGGTTAGAAAAGATTTGTTTAGCCTGTAATAAATCAATATGGAATAAATTTGCCTTTTTTTTATTCTTTTTTTTTTTTTTTTACTAATATCAGCAATTTTGATGAATTTTAACTTATGAAGATATCTATTTGTTAAACAAAAATAAAAATAAAAAAATATTAGATGTAATTTCTCAAACCATATTAGGCCTCGGTGTAATTGCACCAAATTTCAGGGGTGGACAGTATAATTATCCCTTAGAATTTTAATATATACATTAACTCATACATTCATTATAATTCATTATAGATCAACAATCACTAAAAAAATTATATCCTACATTCTATTAATGACTATGCTTAACAACTATAGCAAATCAATACTATTTACCACAATCATACAAATAAATATAAAATTTTATATTTTAACTACAATTAATCAACATTCACTGTAATTTTAGCTATATGATCAAAATATTTATAATGATTTTAGTTGTGGTTAACGTTTTGGCTTTATTTATATAACAACAATAAGTAGTTATGCAAAATCGTGATTAATTAATATTTATTATAATTTATTTCTAATTATGATAATTAACTATAAACGTTATATTTCTTTTAGTGAATTATCATAAATATACAAGTGATATAAACGGTAAATTTAGAACCCGTGATCTAATACTTGTAAGCCATAGAACGCAGCCAAGCTGTATTCCATACCTAATTATATTATAATTCATATGTAGAGAAATTAAATGATATTATAATATTATATATGATTATAGTAAAAAACCCACATATATATATAGGGTTAAAATATAATTTATCTCTGTGATATGTGAAATAAGCAAATACCTCCTTATATATACAAAAAAAAAAATTAGCAAATTACCCTCTTATATTTCAAGAAATGAAGCAAATTATCCTCCCCCCCCCCCCCCCCTACCCAACAATGGTGTAGATAGAGGAGTAATTTGCTTCATTTTTCAAAATACATAAGATAATTTGCTATTTTATTTTTTATATAAGTTTTTTTTACTCATTTCTCATATCACAGGGGTAAATTGTATTTTTTCATATATATATATATATATATATATATATATAGAGAGAGAGAGAGAGAGAGAGAGAGAGAGAGAGAGAGAAATTTAAATTTGTTGGTTAGTTTTATGTTGGGAAGGAATGAAGAGTATGGTAGTTGGAAATGATTGAAACTTGGACCCTAAACTAAGTTTGGAACAAAATAGGGTTGTGAATATGTATAGTTACATCATTTCTAGGAAAAAATTAGCATGTGGGTTGGGTTATCAACTTCACCAAACTTCATTTATTACTTATTCATCAATCAACAATTTTTTTCCCTTACTCATTAATTAATTAATACACACTTTTTAATTAATTTGGTTCTATTTATGTTATCGAATTGTTTATGAGGTATATAGTTAAATTAAAATCAAATCCAATACCCAATATAGGGATCTCTCTAGGGAGGGCTTAAAATATTTTAATATAACATAAACTATAAGCTAAATTACCACCAATTTCCCTAAAATTAGTATAATTATAAATACATTTTTATTGTCTGTGAAATTATAAATACCTCTTGATTTTAACATCCGTTTAATGGGTCCATTTCGTTGGCCTCCTGTAGATTTTCATCCAATTTTTGCGATGAATTGATCGAAATGTTATTTTGAATTGTAAATTATAATTTTTGAGAATCTCTTAAAATATTTTTATGGGCTAATTAATATGCCTAATGAATTATTTACTTTACTCACCCTCAATTACATTTACCTTTTCTCAATTTTTTTTATATAAATTTAGAAGAAAAAAAAAATCCAGTATCAGTAAACTACTAGCTTCCAGCTCATTGTTATTTTATTATTATTATTATTATGGGTCACGTCACTGTTTAAAAGATATATATTTATTTTCTATTCAAGAAGATATTTGTAATTTTTCAAACAACGAAAAGATATTCGAAATTATATCAAATCTAATTAAAGGAGCTATAATTCATCCCAAATAATATAAATCAACAATTCAATACATTAAATTAAAATAATAATTTCGAGGTTATCTCATTCTCAAAATCTTATGCTAGTTGGTAAAATGGGTTTTTTTTTTTTTTTTCCAAAAACCATGTAAGTGAATTCTGATGCCTTTGATTTAATTCCAGCTATGCATAAAAAATGCAAATTTTAATGAAAAAAATAATAAAAATAAAGTTTGTTGAACAGTACCTCTCTTTTAAACCTTTTGGCTTCAACTCTCTTCTTTTTCCCTTTCTGAGCATAACATGTGCGCTTGAAGGTTGTGACACCAATCCCCCTAATATGGTTACTCGCTTCTCCGAATAGCGACTTTTTTGCGAATCTTCTCTTTTTCTCATTTTCATATATTTATATGTTATATTTCACTTTTATATTTGTTGTACCGTAAATTCGGACAAAGTTTTTACGACCAAATATGAATGCAACTTTAATACTTCAATTTGGTCAGGAAAATTTTGTTTGACTTGTAATAAATTTGTAGTAAGTCAACTGAAAGCTAATATGAATTTTAGGTATTAATAAACGTATTTCTCACACCATTTGATATTTAGGTATAATTACATAAGATGTGATAGAAAGACAGTGTGATTATTCCAAAATAAAATATTCAAAGTTGCAAGAAAATACATGGCCAAAATGACGTAGTAGTGAATGATGAGGAAGGGTGTAAATGTTGTTGGACGGATTGCTAAATCCAAAATCAGTAAATTATAGGGTGTGATTGTGATAACATTCCACCTCCTTAATAACCTGACTTTATTATACTTTTATTAAATTTATTTTCACTTTCCCAAATATAATTTTTCAATCATAAGATTTTTTTTTTTTTTTTTACCAAAGTCGAAGCAATTGCTTAATTTTGCAATCATGTCCTCGGGCTATTAGAAATTTTAATCCAATTCCCAGCAAATTAAGCGTTTAAAAATTTAGTTGCCGAAAGTTCATAATAAATCCAACATGAAAATGGGGGAAAAAATTATAATTCAGTAAAATTTAGACACAAAACAACCAAATGATGTCTAAAAATTGAACTAGTAGACCCTATCAAATATGAGTAATTCCCTTTAAGCAACTTTTTTTTTTTTTTTTGATTTATGAACCAATCGATGTTGCATGTGGTCTTCTCGAGTATATTAAAAGATAAAAATAGTGTGAGATGACGAGAAAAAATAATTTGAAAATAAAATCTTTCTATAAGGGTATGAGAAAGAAAAAAGTATGTAAGAAGAAAAAAACGTACAGTGAGGTGAGAGAGAAACAAACTTATAATTATGAGTTTATTAAAAGTATAAAAGTTTGTGAGAAGAATAAAAACGGAGAAACTAGGTGAGAGATAAACGTAAAGTAGTGGGTTGAAAGAAAGTGTAATTGTAAAATCATTAAAAATATTTAAAGTTATTATTATGACTAAAATTTTCTTTGAAGGAAATAAGTGAATTAAAGGATACATTTGAGTATTTAAATTAATACCATAATAATATATATATATATATATATATATATTATAATAATATAAATATAGATAAAACCTCAGAATGAATTCGTGGCGACTAACACAACTAAGCAAATTTAATCGATAATTCTATTTAATAAAATTTTATTGAATTATTAGTCAATTTGGCCATAGAGAAATGTTAAGCATTTACTATCCGACAAGCATTCGGCAATATGTAGAGGTCCCTTTATCTCAAATATTCAGACAGATTTGTCATTTTCATTACTACGCTTTGTATTTTTCGGGGGCGGTGTGGCCTAGAAAGCGATCTGATTTCACAACCCAACTTCCATTATATTATTATTTCAACCCCAAAATACAAACTCAGATACTCCAATTTCTTAAAAAGGATGGATGGAACCAAATGAGTTTGACAACCTTTGATTGCTACACCCCAATTCCATGTAATGTGTAAGTAAGAACCATATGACTTTGACAACCTTGATTGCTACTCCAAATTCTAGTGTAGACATATGTAAAAACTGAGAAACCAAATGACTTTGACAGCTTTGGTTGCTACACCCCAATTCATCCATGTGTCCATCATTCATAAGTTGTTTCTTACCTAAGTTAAGTTGAATCGAAGCAAATAAAGCGCGGAGCAATTGTGATATATTTTTCATATAATTGATAATTTTTTTTTTCAATTGTACACCAATTACAAAATAAATGTATTATATTTCTCATACAATTTACTCAAATCCGACCAGACCCGAGTTGGGTGAAAATTGATTACATCCACCACTTCCGCTGCGATATTTTGTCCCTAATTTGCATAATAGCAACTTGTGACCACACTCCAACCATTGGCTTATTGGGGTTATGATAATCCCTTTTGCGTAATATATATATTGGGTAAAGATTCGAAAATCAAATTTGTTGAGGGACCCAATTGCAAAATTTAAAAAGTTGCCACCACGTGAATAAAGAGGATTGTGACCTTGGTTCCTTGCACCTAACCCACATTATTTGCCTTTCTCCTAGTTAATTATCTCCATTTCACAAATTTATAATACCAATTATCTAAAGTACAAAACTAATATCATAAACTGTCTCCGTTAAATGTATATCACATTAGAATACTGATAATGGGGAGAATATATGAACAATAACAATTGAAGAAAAAGGAAAAACCCATATCATCTAGGGGAGCTTGAGTTGGGCTGATTAGGGCCGCCACCAGGAGCCGCGGCGGAGCTTGAGGAAGAAGAAGAACCGGAAACAGAGAGTAGCTCGGCTAAGGCAGTCATAGCTCTTACCTGCAATGGCAACAAAATCAACAGTTACTATTTATAATTGGAATAACAAATTAAAATAGCATATAATTTGTATGATGCAAAAATTTCGAGAAATCTAATAATGAGTTAATTAATATATACAAGAACAAGTAGAACTTGAAACATGCGGCAATGGATCGTCACGAATTCTTGTTTGACTTGAATAAAGGAAATTACAGAAACAACAATTTTGGGGCATCTTTTTTTTCTGTAAATGAAATTACGCAACACATACCTGCATTTCAAGCGCCGCTATGTAATCAGTCGCCTCCTCCAAAACCACCGGCAACGGTTCTTTCCGGCAACCGGGAACCAACCTACTTAAAACGCGCGCCTTGCGCTGAACGGCCGGCAAAGACTTGGATTTCAAACGCAAAATTTTCAGCTTAGATTTCTTCTTCATCCGGCTACTTCCGCTGGTGATAACCGTCATCACCTTACTCTGTTGTTTAACGATGTTATTCTTTTTCATAAACTTCAGCTTGAGCCGGTTCGTGAGTATGGCTCGGCTCCATCTGCTCCTCCCTTTCGCCGTGGAGGCTAAGACTCTGTCCGCTGCTTCGCGCACTCTCTTCGGACCCGACGAGCCGCTGTTCTGCCGGACTTGGCGCAGTGCCTGAAGCAGTTTCGATGAGTAGATTTGCTGCTGGACGTCGGATTTCCACTCGACGGAGTTCTGTCGCTGACCGTTATTGTTGATATTTTCCCCCGAATTTTGGCTTTGGATTCTCTTCTTCTTCTTCCTTCTGGTTGATGACCGATCGGAATTTACAGCTGGATTCGATGATACCAGCGGTGACGTCATCTTCTACTCCTTTATATATATGTATTGAAGAAATTGATTTGGAAATTCGGAGCTGCGATTCAATTCAATGCGCAAAATCGAGTTAGATTCAAAAGTACTGCCAGATTCAAAGAGGTATCAGATAAAGTAAAAGGAAATTAATGCACTCAAAATCAAACACTAACAACTGATTATTAGCAAAAAAACGACGATTTTCATGCTAATCTAATCAACTTCTCAGCAAATAATAATCTCATATACAGACTTCAATCGCTCATGATCAAATTGATGATGGAGAATCAAAGAACAGAGAGAGATTCACCAACAAGCAAGCATTGCTACAGTAATTTAAAACGCTCAGAAAATCAATCAAAGAAAAGGAAAAACAGAAAGGATTAACAATATAGAGCAAAAAGAAAATTAAGATGAATAATCATCACCTGTAGAAAATTGAGAATCTGTCAGTCCTCGTATGCTGAGATTAATTCATAGGAAATCAAATTCAGAGAAACATTCATATGTATATCTGCGCATGTAATTGTATTATAATTCGTTGAGGTAGGGGGGTTAGTGGAGAGAAATGGTGGAAGAGTGGGAGAGGAGGAGGCTTTAAAGGGAATCACGGGGAGGGGAGGGCACGCGGAGGCTCATCTCATTACATGCCTCATGCCTCACCCTCTCTATCTATCTATGCCCTTTGATTTTTCAAATTGGATGAATCAATCAGTTATCATTGTGTGCGACTGTGTGTTTCTTGAAATGGACATTAATTAATTATTTTTCAGTCAAACAACTTCATTTTTCCAAATTTAATCTTTCTTTTATTTTCTTACAAATTAATAATTTAACAATCGAGGGGTAATCACTATTTTCGACAAAATATAAAAGAGTTTTTTTTAAAACAAAAATATGATTAAATTACAGCGACCCTCGAAAAGTTAACATAATTATAAATACATTTTAATTATTTGTGAAATTATAAATATCTCCTGAATTTAACGAACGTCTAACAACGAAAGTTGATTATGTTAGCCTTCATTAGGTTTTCATGCAATTTTTTATAATGAATTGATCAAAATACCCTTTTAATTTATAAATTATAATTTTATAATTTTATGGATTATTAACTATAACCACCCTCAATTTTTTGGTTTTCCCAAAGATTCTTTAAAAAGAATCTGCAAGCATAAATGAGTAATTTCTACCTCTTCGTTTAATGGTTACGTAGCTACTTTCCAATTATGAGGCATTTGTAATTCTTCAAATAATAAAGGGTATTTATAATTATATTAAAATTTAAGAGGAATAGCTGTGATTGTCCAAAAAATATATATATAACGCAGTTCAGCATTTGTCAATGAGGCCTGACTCAGTTAACGAAGCTGAGGCCCCATGATTTTAGAAGTCATGGGTTCGAACCATGTCAGGTACGTAAGATATTGTCTGCAGTTGGTCTATTACATAATAGGAGTTGTTGTCTAATGTAACAGCAAGTGTTATTGAGCAAAAAATATAATTATTATAGCAGTCACTATTAGATATTAATTTTGACAGAAATAATTATACTTATAATTTTTACATCACAACTTGATTTAAGTTAAAATTTGCTAATTCCTTTAGGTCTCCCAAATCAGGTCCAAAATGTCCTCAGGCAACAAAAATGGGATTGGTCATTATGTTAATATGTCTAAACAACCTCATGGATTTAAAGCATGAAAAGATTATGATTGGGGTTACGGGATAATTACCTCATCTATTGTCATTTTACACAAACCACCCCTGCCTTTTCAAAAATTACAGAAAACCACCCCTAAAGCCTTAAAAACCCCAAAATGCCCTATTGACTTGGTCAAACTTTAATTTAATTTTTCAATGACAGAAATGCCCTAGGAGTGTTTTGTAATTATCAAAAAGTAGAGGGGTGTCAAAGTAATATTTAGAAAATTGAATAATATGACACCATATATCTTTTATTATTATTTATACTAATTTTTAATTAAAATTTAAATTATTTTATTAACTTTTTTTTGAATATATATAAATTTACACCTCTTAATAATAAAAATTAAATTTTAATTAATTAATAAAAAAAATTAGTTACTAGCTTATGAATTCAAATAAAAAAATATAAAACTTGTATAAATTAATTTGAATTCTTAAAATTAAAATTATTTATTCTCTATTTTTATTTATAATTAAATTCTTGTTAAAATTAATAAATTATAGTATAATTAGTAAAATAAACAATTGATTTATTAAAGATATTTAAAATTATTATAAATGTAAAATATACATATGAATATGTTCAATTATATACATATTTATATTTACATTATATAAATTTATATACATGTATGTATAATTTATTATTAATTTTAATAAATTTTAGCTATAATAAAAAAAAAAAAATAAATATTTAATATTAAGAATTTAAAATAATGTATACAAATGTGATAATTTTTAATTTGAATTTATAAGCTAGTAACTAGTTTTTATTAATATATTAATTAAATAATTTAATATTTTAATTATTAAGAGGTATAAATTTATATATAGATTCAATAAAAAAATAATAAAATAATTAAAAAATAAATTAAATTTAATATAAATAATAAAAAAATATATGGGGTCATATATTTTTTCCCCATAAATATTACTTTGACACCCCCTCTACCTTTTAATAATTACAAAACACCCCTAAGGGCATTTCTATCAATAAAAAATTAAATTAAAGTTTGACCAAGTCAACAAGGGCATTTTGGGGTTTTAAAGGCTGTTAGGGGTGGTTTCTGTAATTTTTGAAAAGACAGGAGTGGTTTGTGTAAAATGACAATAGGTGAGGGGGTGTGAATGTAATTATCCCAAAATAATATGTAGAGAACGAAAGATGCAATATTCATAGATATATTGTAGTTGTACAATTCATCATAATCGTCGATGCAATTTTGATCGAATAATTTAATAAATTCGTACATAGTCGAGTTTGAATTTGATCGAGTCCTAATTAGTAGGTTCCAAGTGCAACAAATACATATTCATGGCGATAAGAATAATACCGGTGGATTTCTATGTAATTCTTATGTACTCAAATGCATTTCTCACATCATAGTTCTTACTAAATTTTCCCTATCCCATATTCATAATTTTATAGCATGCAATTTCCATCCAAGAAATCTTGTGTAAGACTATATTGGGATTGATGGATGTGAAATTGTGAATTTCAAATTCCTAATAATGAATATAGATTTATTTGATAATTTTAGATTCAAAAGATTTCAGATTCTTTAATTTTAAATTTAAATTATATATATTGAATGGTGATGGATATCAAAATTTTCTAATATAGAGTTATTTAAAATCATTTCAATTCAGAGACAACCCAAATGTTCCTTTCGAGTGAATCATTTATATAATTATTGTATATTATTTTAATTATTAATAAATATAATAATCAATAATCATAGTAATTAATATTGAGTGGAACAAGCAATTATTAATTAGTAAAATAAATAAGACGTTTAAGCATTATTGGATGCAGAAATCATCACAAAATGAAATAGAATGTCTTATATCGTATATATTTACATCCCCTGAGGTTATGTTAAAATACGGAAACAAATTTTTTTTTTGGCAAAATTACAGATACACCTGTATGAGGTTATAATTGTTGTTATTACACTCTTATTCAAAGGCAAAATTTACACAAACACCTTTAAAAAATATTGGGATAAATATATTTACACCCTTTAATCTATGGCATGTTTACACAAACCACCCATATTTTTTAAATAATTACACAAACACCCACCCAAATATCATTATCACTTATACAAATCACCTTTTACTTTTTTTAAAAAAAAATTACACACACTTTAAAAGTATTAGTATTATTACACAAATTATCCCTATCTTTTGACTGTCAAGTGTAGTTTCTGTAATTATGCATAAGATAGTGATGGATTGTGTAAATAGACCATATTTTAGGGGTGTAAATGTAATTATCCAAAATATTACTGTAACTCCTCACGTGGTGTACCTATTATTTAGAAAGAAAAAAAAAGAGGGGGTGTTTATGTATTTAATCTAATTTTAGGGGTGTTTAATGTAATTTGGGCAAAATAAAATTGATAAGGAGGTAAAAGTTTTGATTGGGTTGGTGGGAGAGTGGAGTGGGGCGCGCACTAAACCCCGATTACCCGTTTACATGTGCGTTTTCTGTCTCCGTTACTCCTCTTCCCTTCTCTGGATCACTCTCTCTTTTTCGCCTGCCAATCACTCCCTTTGCTGTTTTTGTCATTCTCTGCTCAACTGCTTCTCTGCTACTTCATTTATTTTTTAAAAATAAATTAAATTATTCCATAATTGATTGGAATTAATAGACAATAACTCATTTAAACTTAATTTATTAAATTAAATTTGAACAAAAAAATTTATTTTGTAAACTTTCAAACTAAATCTGATCAGTGCAAAAATAATAAAATATTAAATTACTTGAGTTCGAGTCGTGTTTGATCCAACTAAAGTTTATTTGAGCTTGATTAATTCAATAATCAAATTAAACTCAAATATATTTTTTAAAACTTGATAATAGTTCAAATAAATTTAAATTGTAATACTGTCTAATTCAATTAGAATTATTGACAATCCTAATTATATAGCCATAAAAATGATTTAATCACTCTCCATCAATTTTCCTTATTACCACTTTTGGAAGAGCATTTAGTGTAAAAAATTCGTTACAATATTTGAATTTATATATATGTGTTTGTGATAAGCTTACTCGAAATTAATATTATGCTTTTTAGCAACTATAAATATTTAATTGTCTAAATTATGCCATTTTTTTATGTGTATTACTTCATTCACACTTTATTATAATGCAATTTGGATAAATTCATTTAAATAATTAATTAATTGATATTAACATCTTAGTACAAAAATATATATATTTTTATTGTTAGAAATAAAAATATGTAATTCTAAGGGGAAAAAAGTAAATATTGATTATTTGCGCACCCAAAAGTATTAAAACAATTCCATATAATATATCTTTTTATATTGTCATATAAGCTTTTAGCTATTATATTTTAAATTGATTTTAATTACGCTGCATAACCAATGAGCAAATTATCTTTTTAATTATAAAAAAGAAAGTAAAATACCTTCTTATATTTTTTGAAATTTGGGGTTTAATTAGGTTAACAATGCTTCGGTAAGAGAATAAATTTTTAATCCAAATACCATAAAACCACACACACGATGTTGATTCTTTATTTTTAATTTTTATCAAGTGACCGTTATGCTTATCTATTATTATATCATTTATTATTTTAATAATTATTTGATCATTTTTATATTCTATAAGAGCCGTTAGATCTAGTTAATTAATCTCAACAGTTAAATTTTAAAGTTATAAAATAATAAAAACAAAAATTAAGGGCTTAGATTTAATCAATTTTAAATGTATAATCCCAAAAGCATCACCCATGCATGTAACTCACCTTCCGTTAGTTTTGAATGAAAAGGGAATTTCGTGTTGAATTTACTAAAATAAGGGTGTGGGGGTGTTAATCTTATTTTAAAAATATTGATATAGACAAACGTTCCACATCGGTTATAGATGAGGGGTTTGAGTGGCTTGTAAGCCCTAAGACCTCCTCTCCCCAGCGAGGCGCATTTTCAAGGACAAACTCGTGAAGCTCGTACATAGCTAAAGCGGGCAATACCTCGCACAATGAGGCACCGATCAAGTTACATGTCGCATCAAATATAAAAGGACTTTAGCTATTTTACAAAAACATGGATATAAAAATGGAATTTAGCCAAAATTTTATTCTTAGCTTTGTAGATGTAGATTGGTCGCGGTACCGACACTAATTTGTTTAATTACAAGGAAAGCATCAACCAACGAAGCCTTCTTTTTCTTTCTTTCTTGTTTATTTTGATATATAAATATTCTAAAACAATCAATATATTATTACAATATTCAGTCCATAATAAAAGAACATTTCTAAATTAATTAATAATTTCAGAGCAAAAAAAAAAATATATATACATATTAAATACCTATATCCGTACAATTGATTGAACCCAACAATGTCTTCGTAGACATCATCTTTGGTTGCAAACTTCAATTATTGACAGAAAATTAGCAAAATCTTTTTTAAGAAAAATTATAAATGTATATGATCCATAATCCAAATTACACTTCTCTTTTGATTATTAAAACATGTAAATTAGTGCTTTTTACAAAGTGAGACAGGCTGTTTAAGTATGAGCACAACCACCTTATTTATCCTATAAATAAATATTATTTTATGCAACAAACAGGCATCTGCTTGTTCTTTTTGGCATAAAAAAGGTTGATAATGATGTATAATATATTCTTTATGGATAATTACACTCCCCTCTTCTGAGTTTTGATATAATTACATATAAATCTTTGTAATTTGGGAAATTACATCTAGCACCTCTGAGGTTTTGCTTCCGTTTAACAAATAAGTCACTCCATTAGTTAAAGTTCACTGAATTTGCTAATATTAACAAAAAGAATTAGGAAAAAAAAATCTTTATTAATTCTTTTATTGAGTTATTACTGATTTATTGCAGATTAAATAAATATTTTTATGACCACATTACCCACATAGGTCCTCACGCATTAATGCATATGAGTACCGTTATAAAGATAGTTTAGTCCGAAAAAAATTATTTGACCAGCAATTGGTCAGTAATCAGTCAATCGATGGTATATATCAATTTTTTTTTTTTTTGTTAATATCTGCAAATTTAGTAAATTTTGACTAACAGATGGACTTAGTAGTTAGACTTAACATCAGTGTGCTAGATATAATTTTCCAAACTACAGGGGGTTTATGTGAAATTATATCAAATTTCAAGAAAAGAAAGTGTAATTATCACTATTCTTTAATGTTTTTATGCAAATTACGCCCCTATAATATCGCAAATGAGTTCTTTATGAAAGAATAAAAAAAAAAAAAAAAACACAATTTATCTCCCTATATTTATGTTACAAAGGGAAGTAAATTGTTTCATTCATAAAAATATAGAGAGATAAATTATTTTTTTTCATATAGGGATAATTTGCTCACCTGCAAATAGAAAGGTTGCTTGCATTTTTTTATTTATAATTTCTATTATTAATCTGCCAACATAATTAACAGAAATTGAATTTATTCCAATAATTATGGGAAAAAATGCAAGCAACCCCCTTGAGATATTACAAATGAGCAAATTACCCCCTTATGAAAGAAAAATAGCAATTTACCTCCCTGTATTTTTTAAAATACAACAATTTATCTCCCTATGTTTTTTAAAATGAAGCAATTTACCTCCTTAGACAGCGAGGTAAATTGCTTCATTTTAAAAAATACAAAAGTGTAAATTGCTATTTTATTTTATAATAAAGTAATTTACTCATTTTCAATAGCATAAGGAGTAAATTGCTATTCACCCAATAATTATGTTTTCAAAAAATGATAGTTTATTAAGAAAATTGAGAGTCATAAGGCTGAGTTCAGTCCGATGATTGTATAATTCATTATAAGATAATTGAGTATGAGATCATTAATTAAAAAAAATGACTAATTTTGATTTTCACCTCATAAATCAATTTCTCTAAATCTCTAAAGAAGAATATAATCTGGCTAAATAATTTAAATATATCAATTTTATTTTATTTGTTATGTTAAAAAAATAATAATAAACTTAGGTTGCATTTGGATTGAAGAATTTGAAATTATGGATTTCAAATCATTCATAACAAATCATTTGAACATGTTTGGATAATTCCAAATTCAAAGGATTTCAAATCCTTCCATTTCAAATTTATACTAAATTTTAATGAATATAGATGGATTTCAAATTCCTTTCAAATAAAGTCATTTAAAATCCGTTCTCCAAATTCTTCCTTCAAATTCAAATCTATCAATCCAAACACATCCCTAAGGAATTTAGTGAGTCTGCAATTCCCAGAAGAAAATTGTTGTTTTTCCCATAGCATTAACTCAAAAGTCATAAAAAGGGTAGCCAAAAAGCCCTGTTATATGGTTGGGAGTTGGTTCTTGGTTCTTGGGACTTGGGACTTTTAACTTTTTTTTTTTTTAGTATAATAGTAATAATATCTGGAATTCTGTTCCGCTTATCTCTTTCCATTTTTATGATTTTAATTATTTAGGTGCTAACCACAAAGGAAATAACACACAAATTACATATAAAGATATTTTTAATCTTATATGATAGGAGATTTAATATTTTTAGTCCTCTACTCTACAAGATTTTATAAGTAATTTTAAAATTGAGTAATTCGACACATTTAGTCCTCTACTCTACAAAAATTATGGAACTAAACATGTCGAATTTTTTCAATTTTGGAACTATTTTAAAATTTTACTAAAGCATACGATAAAATATGTCGAATTTTTTTAATTTTAGAATAATCATAAAATTTCATAAAGTAGAAGACCAAAACTGTATGTTATGTAGAATTAAAAGTGTAATTTTGCCCATATAAAATAACATTCGACCTTAACTGTGAAACTACGAGTGCAATGGGTAAGTGGAGCACTTATACCTGGCTGCTTTTGTTTTTCTAAAGCAGAATAGAGGCAAATGTGCTACTCTATGAGCCAAAAGCAGCTTAATGGGGGAGTTTTTTTTTTTTTTAATCAGAAGGAACAATATTATTAAGCCAAATTAATTATAAGTGGCAGGCATTAATCCAAAAGCATTAAAAATAATAAAATACCAAATGGGCTTGATTAATTAAAGACAATTAATGATCTAATTAAACCCTAATCTCCTCCTACACATGTAGATGTAGTACTCATAAACACACAATTAATCCAAATTAAATCATGGCCAACCATGTGTCAATACAAATTAATATATGGAAAAGCATTTAATAGTTGTAGCTAGGCATCATCATCAGCATAAGGTATATATATATAGCCAGAGATGATATATTATTGCCCCTTACCTTCAGACATGCACCATTAAACAACGAGGAAAAACATCAATCATTCAGTCCTATCTATCAGGGTAAAATACATATTATCTCCTGTGATAACTAAAATATTCAAATAAAATCCATGTTTACCCTCCTGTGACATCACGACCCAAGACCATCGACGAGTTATATTCGTTTTTCCGTTGTATACCCAAAATCATTACGACCCACCATTGAAATGTAAAGTAGACTAGGATGAGTCCATTATTGCAGCCCCATCGAATTACAAGGTGGATTAAGATTAATCACTTCTCCTAATCAAGTCATAGCTAGGTATATATATTATCACAAGTGACTTCCTAGTTTTATTGTTTCGATCCTGTAATAATTTATGTTATGAGAAGATGCGGCCTATTTCACTTGAAATATGACACCTCGATAATTTTTGTTATACTTCAATTCAATATTTTGTGTACATAACTTTTTTTGGCATCCTTAATTAGACTGTTACGACTATTATAAGTAATTTTATCATATTTTACTGTAAGTAAGTTGATGACAATTGTCTCTCCTATATATAACTAACGAATGGGACATACTCAATGCGTGTGCAAAATAGAACTAGAATTTATTTGGTATTTTTTTTTCCTCAAAATTGTACATTAATCACACGATAAAAATATTACATTTATCATATAACTAGCTCAAATTCGACTACATCCAATTTAAGCTATAGCAAATATTTTTGCCATGACAAAGCTACACTTACGACAACAATTGTTGTGTGGCTGTGATCAAAGACTATTTACGATAATTATTTATTTTTAATCATGTCAATGAACCATATTAAATTTCTTCAACTGTCCAAAAAAAAAAAAAAAAAAAAAAGAAAGTTAAATTTCTTGTTTATTTTGATTATGTTTGTAATATCTAATTTAAGGTAGTCCAAAATGAATTGTTGAGATGAATTAGAGGAATATGCAGTAGTTATCAATTGTTTTCCCTTGATTATATTCTCACCACATAATTTGCTTTACCAAAAAGCATGATTAGGTTTAATTGATATATACATACTATTTTGTTGATGGGATATTAATTTGGACAAATGCACTAGAGAGAGAGAGAGAGAGAGAGAGAGAGAGAGAGAGAGTTAGAGTTCTTGTTTCTGCACATGATGTTCTAGTTTGAGCTGACAACATTAACTAATATTCAGAAAATTATGTTATCATTTTCTCAAATGGAGATTTCCCACAAGAACAAACATCAAAAGAAGAAGTTCCTCTGCTAAGTTATAACCGGATAGAGTTAAGTCTTCAAAAGCACTCCAACATTAATAACTCTTCATTGCTTAAATTAGTTCTAAGATGAATACAAATTCAATAGCATATGAATACTTATAGCTTCAGTCGTGATGTGGGATAATTTTCTGAAGGTCGTTCATACACCTTACCATCAATTCAACTCGATTTTCAAATACGTTATGAGCTTGTACCATCAATTTAGGATCTTTACGACCTAGTCCTGATGCCTTCAAAATATAGGCCTACTGTGACCGACTGATCATTCTAGCATTTGTGATTCACGTGGTATTATACAATTGGGAGAAATTTATAAATAATTGTCCTTCATGCCCCAGATATAACTTTTAATGCCCTGATGTTCTGACGACTTTAAACACTTTTCTCTCTATGACCTATATGACGTGGGCATTATTAAGACCTTGCACATTTACATTATCACGGATTAAATTGTATTTTTTTCAAAATTTTATTTGTCAAAAAACACGAACTGTGTTATTTGGTGCATTTTGTAAATTTTTTTTGAGAAAGAGCTTTCCCTAACTCTTCTTCTTAATATTACGGATAATGTCGGCGGCATCAAACGACATGCACTATCTGTCGAGACTATTAACAAAAGAACCATTCTCATAACCTTTGTTTGAGGGTTGATGATGTCTATTATATTTTGCATCGATTGTCAATAAAACATCTTTTTCAGACAAATGCATGAGGGGTTATAGTTAATACCTCATCGCGGAGCACCCCATTGCATCATATGGTTTATTACTACTATAATTTTTACATTTGCTTTTATCCTACTTATTAATTATTGTCGTGCACGGTTTTCGTGAGCATATAAAAAAATCTTGGTATGAGATATTAAGAAAAAATAAATTCGTTAATTTAATAATTATATAAATATGGAGAAGTAAATTGAGAAAGAAATGTGGGGTAGTGGGTAGTTAAGAGAAAAAAAATAATTAAAAAATATTGAATTTAATCAAATAATTCTAAAGAGAAGAAAAAAATGAAGGATAAATTGAGGCAATCTAAAGTTGGTACGACCAAAAAGTTTTTTTTTTATAATAGTAGAAATATAGATAAATGGTTAAAATTCCTAAAACCTAAAAAATACTCGAAATGTATGGAAGTATGCATGTGACTGATAGCGACTCCGTTAATTATTTGATGAAATACATGAAGATCAAAAATTGAAAACAAAGAATTCAATATATAAAACGTAATGTAAGAAAATCATAGCAAATGAAACTAAATTAAAAAATGTCCTGAACAAAAAAAAAAACGGTTTTTCTTGTGGAGAACATTTAAAAAGAAAATGGTAGTGGACTGGGCTACACTTATGGGCCGATCTTCACTAATTTCCGGCCCAATTAAACAAAGCCTGCTGATTCGCGTCTCAGTCCCAGACGCAGACTGACCAACTTGATTTCACATTCCAAGCCCATTCGAAACCCTAAATTCCTAAATTCCCACTATTTAACTCGATCTGGAAACAATTGACGCCAATGCTAATAGTAATCTCTCTCTCTCTCTCTCTCTCTCTCTCTAATTTTTTCTTTATGGAGATTCGAAATCGAATCTCCGCAATTAGGGTTTCTCCGTTTCATTTGCATATATCTGAGGCAGAAAGTTCAATGCAGGAGGAGAGTTGAGTCGCTTCGCGCAATCATAACAAACAATTTTGAATCATTTCTTTTCTATATTTACTATATATATATATATATATATATTTTTTGAACTTGAGGGGGTTTGATTCCAATGATGGCATAAAATCTTTGAGACCTGATTGTCTATTATTTGATGACAATTACAAGCATTATCTTCTGAGGATATTGCCCCTTTTTTCACAATTTTTGTTCTTCAGAAAAAAAATGTTGATTTTGTTATTTTTTTGAGGTGGATGATTGGTGTAAATATGTGGATTTGGTTTTGCATCTTTTGTTGAATGAAGTGATAGTAAATGATGATGATTGCACTGGGCTCTGAGCAGTTTGTTTTGATGCACAATGCAGCCTAGAAAGCTATATCTGATCTCCCTTTTCTTTTTTCCTTTTTTTGTTTTCCTCCCATTCATCTATATTCTGTTTCTTTAAAAGGCAAGTTATTTTTCAGTTTAAATTACAATCAGCTCAGCATTGATATTATTATTTAAAAAACCTATCAGTACTTATGATTTCAAATGGTGATTTAACAACGAGTCTAATTCATGTTTCTGCCAAATTTATCAAAATATAATTATAAATCATACATTATAATTTTTATTTATTTATTACAAGTTGAATTTTTGTTCGACTCCATATTTTTGTAAATTTCCTCCATAGTGGATAAAAATATCTATATGCAACATAAACAAATTTTTCTATCAATAAAATAAATATAAGCTCTGATACTATTCTACGATGGCACTAGTTATGAAATGCAAAATGAATAGGATATGGACTAAATTTGCTCTTTAAAAAACTGTGCAGATGAAAAATGGTTTGAAATTGAGTCAAATGACTAAAATTACGTATTTCTAAAAGTTACAAAACTAAAATTAAAATGCATAAACTTAAAACATTAAAATCAATAGGAAGCAAATTTAAATGACTTAACAAATAATTTTTTCCTTTTTTAAATATTTGTAATTATGTTATACTTTAGGAAGAACTCCAATTTACTCAATTTTTTGAAAGTTAGTTGTAATCTGTCCTTTAATAAAAAATAAAAAATAAAATCTTCGTACACATGTTAAATGTCATGAAGTGAGCGGTCTTACAGATGGAATGTAGAGCCCTAATTGATCAGTGTAGTTAAGCACAAGTCACTGGAACTGAGACCACAATCTGAAGTCAGACAAGACTGTCCCATTCGCATCGAGGTTTGGATTTAGACAATGATGATGAAGATGAGGCTGAGAGAAATGGGGAGTATTCTTGTGAATGATGAAATGAGTGGGCATCAGAGCATGCAGTTCCAGCAGAAGCTTACTTTGTGTGGCACCAGCAACACCACACTCTTTCTGGTCTCACAAACTTTTTAATGATCTTTGGTCAAATAATACAGAGTGCATTTATTGAACATTCCTTTTCAATGAGTTGTTTATAATTGAATTTTATAATGCATTCGTCGAATTTGAAAACAATTTTCGCATTCAACGGCTTTGCAGGCCTCTGGAGTATGACAAATGGTATCAAAGCGTTGCGCAGAAATAGGAATCAAGTGTTACCTAAAACAAAGAGCTATATGCATGGAAGCCCATCTCTCAAATTTGTAGGAGCTAGCTTTAGAATCCTTATGCCTAAAGACCCATCATGGGCTACGTCCACCTCTCGAACATATAGGAGCTAGCTCTAGAATTTTGATGCCCGTTTATCGATTATGGACTGTGTCACGCAGGCCACATTTACTTTGAGTTATTAGTTGGGATATCCCATTAATTCACTTTTAATTTTTTGTTTACTTTATTTTGAATCAATCCGATATTATTAGCTAAAACCTATTAGTATAATTGATTATGGCTTATTGCAATCCCAAAAATAATTTATACCACTTAAATTCCTTGGAATCAAGTAAAAGAGGCCATAATTGTGATACCCTGTCACGCATCAATTCAGAATTGCATTCATAGGTTTAAAGATGGGGTTAAGATGTGACAAAATAGAGGGGTTGTCTTGTTCTCCAGGATATTTTTGACCTTGGCATGAACAGTAGGGTTGATGTCTGGATCATTGTAATAACACATATAGAACCTGCAATTGCTGTATGGATTATTGCAACAGTACCCACATAGTATTGATGTAACGTGATCTACATCTTTTATGGATGTATGATTTTTCCAATTTTTTATAGCTAATAATGGAAAACACAAAACAAAAAATCCAAATGAAAGTGGAAGAAGGGCATTTACACTAAATAATCTCTTGAACCAACTCATTTATTATTAGCCCAAACATAAAGATTTATAGCGTGTTTGAGTGAATTTTATCATTTTGTTTTTCTAAAATATGTTATAATATGTTTATAGAATAGTATAAAGTATTTGATATTTTTTAAGAAGAGTTCCTAACTTATTTTTTTGAATTAATTATGAATTTATTGTTATCGAATTCAATCAAATTTTATTTTATTCAAAGCACTTTTACTTATACTTTTTAAAATAAAATTTAGGGTTAAATACTTTCACACCCTTAAACGAAAGAAACATTCACTTACCCTTCAGATATTCCTTTAAATTAAATAAAAATACCATTAAGTGTTAATTACATGATATATTCACTTTAATTATCTCTATAGCAAAACATATCAATCAATTATTTGACTTCAGATATTATTCAACTAAGCTGTTAACAAATTAATATTGGATTAATATAAATTTGATTGTACGTATAAACGAATTGAATTTTTGTCCCGGTTGCAAAAACGGCAACAGTTTCTCGTACAATATTCTTCTTTTTCATTACAAGATTGAGCACTTAACGTTGTTGCTGTTGACACATTCAGATCATAGATTTGTTAAGGTACACACATACACATTGATTCATTACTTGTGATTCTTTTTTGTCTACAGTTAGTTGTAATGGAAATCTTGGCCGGAATACTAAAATGGGGTCGTCAATTATTCATCAGAATGCAGTCAAAAGAATCCATTTCACTATCTTAATACACTGAACTATACAACTGAGCTAACCAATCAAGAATGACCTAATCTGGCAATCATGCAATCGAAACAGCAGCTTGTTTCAAGCAAATTGTGACAGAGTATATATATAAACATACACACATCAATCACCAACGAAATTTCTTCAGACAGTTTTATGAGACAACTTCATCAACGACATCCTCTTCAGACATGGGCATACATATTCAGTCCGAGGCCCCCAAGCTATTTGCACTTGCCCCAGAATGTCATAATCTCACCGAAATTTCATGTACGCCACAAACTAAAGTTGCTGTATCTGCTGGCTGGCGGTAACATAAGCCCGATCATGCACAAATACACTCCATACGCGCGTCTATGATTCTTTTTGGCCGGCATCTCCAGCAGCAGCACGCATGGCTTGAGATTGAATCGCGTATTGTCTCTGCATATCTTTTAGCTTCTCCATTAATTCTTGGAATGACGGTCGGCTTTGTGGTTCACTGAGTTCAACAGAACAAATAATTTGAGAGTTAGCCAAACGTAGATTATGGTAAATCCTTGCGACTCAATCAAATTGGACTGTAAGCATCACACGGATACAAACCTATGCCAGCAGCTCTCGATAATAGAAGCCCACTCTGGTTCAATGTCCTTTGGTATCTCTAGCCGTTGGTTCATGAATCCGACAGCTCCAATTACCTGAAAGAAACCTAAATGAATTGGTCATGCATGTAAAAGACTTTGTCCAATGATGCAATGCCCCCTTCTTCATGCATGCTTTGTAAGTTTTTAAAATTTCGCAAAACAAATTCTTACATTCATTGTTCCATAACAATTATATATGGTACGGTGTCTGAATTTTTTTTTCTGAAAGATTAAGAATACCTGCATTGAATTGAGATTATCCCAAGGAATCTTGTGTGTAACAAGTTCCCACAGTATCACTCCAAAGCTATATACATCAGCCCTGATCATCTCAAACAAGAAGGCAAATACTAAGAAATTGAAATGTTTCTCTCACAGTAAATTTAGCTCAGGCCATACTTAATCTCACTATTCACTTGGGCCACATTTGGATTTGAGATAATGATTTGGAGAAAAGATTTCAAATGACTTCGTGTTAGAAAAATTCAAATCCATCGATGTTTAGAAAAGCATAGTTCAAATTTGGAATTATCCAACAAATCCAAGTATCCAAATGTAGCCTTAGACATACTTCTCATCTGCAGGATCGTTACGAAGAACTTCAGGAGCCATCCACTGAGGCTGCACACAAAAAGTAAGTAGCTTTTCAGTTTTCTATGAATTTGAAGCTCATGGAGAACAAAATGTATCCACATAACCAGAAAGAGTCTCAGATGGCAGTTAAATACCGTTCCTTTGCCTGATTTAGTGGTCAAGTAAGTTTCATTCTTAATACGTGAGAGACCAAAGTCACCAACCTGGAGACAGAACAAATATTAGCTTTCAAGTGATTGAAAGTCTTAAGAACATAAGACGACCTGGAAAATTATAGAATTCGCTGCAGGCTAACCTTGACGGTCCAGTTTCTGTCAACAAGAAGATTTGAAGACTTCAAATCACGGTGAATGATAGGCGGATTACAATGATGGAGATAATTCATACCTCGTGCCTATATATATATATATAGAGAGAGAGAGAGAGACAGTTCATCACAACAACGATGAAACATTTGTCCAAAAGTTTGTCTCCAAGAAAAGTCAAATGCTAAAAATCCACTAGCAGCAAAAAGTGTACATGGAAGTGGACTGGTATATGGAAAACCATATCATTACAATTAAAACTAGTTCATACACAAAGGATCATTGAATTTGAATACACTTGGCAACTTACTATATCCAAAGCCATGTGAATACGCCGTCTCCTTTCTAATTTTGTTGTATTCCTTTGTAATAACCGGAATAGACTTCCACTGGATCAGAAAAAAGAGGAATTGAATATCAGTCACCCTGAGAAACTGCTAAAGGGAAGATCCCAGAATCACAATGACAGCTGATGGTAGGACATAAATCTCTTATAAGATTGCTTAGGGGACAAAACTATTTATCTAGAAAAAGAAAAAGAACAACATGAAGTAAGGAAAAACTAGAGAACACACCGTGGAAGAAATTCCGTCACGATGCAAAGACGTTGAGGTGAGGTAACTGCACCCATGAAGAGGAGAATATTTGGATGTCGAAGTCTTTTCATGAGTGAAACCTTCAAAACAACATAAAAACTCTTAAGCATATGCGTATCCACAAATATCCAATTACTTAAGTTTTCTTTGTTCTTTTATCTTTAATTCGTGCTGATGAAAAAAGGTTAGGGAAAAGGAAAAGATAATGCATCTTCGGACTGTATAGGACACAGAGGATGAAATTTGAACAAAATTCACATTCCAGCATGAAACCAATTCATATCAGACAGCACGAACTACCGAACTTAATGACCATGCAACTATTTCTGGTCTAGTGTAAATGAGTACTTCAAGCAAGCTGCAAGCCATAGCCAGGCTGTGGTGTTGCTTACATGGATCATAGTATCCAGGCTAGAAGCTCTTTCACAAACACATGCAGTTCTACTAAAAGGAACACAAAGTAACAGAGGCAAGATCTACTGAAATGAGAACAAATACTGACCTCCTGTCGAAAGGCAAATATCAAATCATCTGAATATTCTTGTTTGGAGAATACCTTGACAGCGACGTCCTGCAGAACAAAGAAGGTTATTCTATTATACAAGGAGAGACTCTCCTGGAGAGTGGAATAATTTGTCCTTTATGTCGATGCTTAAAAAATTACAGCACAAGAGAGTATCCAGAATTAGTGCATTATATGATGCAAGAGCATATGTTAGTTTCTTGTTCATAACTTTCAAGTTTGGAGTTCATCATAAAAGCATGATAGAAATCAATGCTCAAATTTAGGTAAAAAAACAGGGCACATGTATTAAAACCGGTCCTAGAAGTACCAGATAGTGTCAGTTTGAGCTGCACTCAATGACATATCCATTGTGGTAAAATTTCAGGATTTAAATGGATGGGAATCAACTGAAAGGCCAAACTCTCGAATCATATACTAAATTTTCTACAAGAATTACTTGTATTCTATAATTTTGGGGGAATTGGAGAGACATTTAAATAGAAGAGCCAAAGAACATACTGATCCATACCACAGAGCATGATATACAGTTCCACAGGAACCTGCACAAATAAACCATCGAAGTTGTAAGAGGTAATGAAGAGAAGATAGTGACTCTGCGGCTTCTCAAAAAGTAAAAGGGAGAGACATTCCACTGTAAGCATCAGCAAACTCCACACAAAAACAAGAACACACATATTGCAGAATAATGATCATTATACAGGTCCTCAATATAACAGGAGAAAAATAGCAGCAACAACAACAAATAAACTCTGGTGGTATCTAATCTTTTTATAGTTCTGGACATGAAATTACTAACAAAAATTGTATTGGAATATCTGTAAGTACTTCCAGGGACCCCCCGGCCCCTGCCCCAAATATCTAAATATAAAGCAATGAGAAGGAAATGGGTGATGTTATTTAAGAAGCTATAGCTCAAAACCGACCCTCTGTAAAACTGAACAGACTAACCTTGACCAATTGTTTCTCCAATAGTCAAGTCCTCCCATAAGATTTCATAATCCAAGCAGTCACTATCCATATCCACTTTATTAATAGCACTACTGCTGGTACTCCCACAGCTACTAGCACTGCTCGTGCTGTTAACATTCATTGAAGACGACCAAGAACCTGAAGCCTCATTATTAGCTGTACGATTGGTTTCAGTATTTTCTGATCTTAATGTAGCAGAAGCACTCCTTTGCTGCCCCAACTCATTTTCTTGGTCAGTCTGTAACCATGGCCAGCCAAAACGGGAAGACTTTGGTTCTGTTCCATCACGTTCATTTCCTTTCCATGGCCATGTTAAATTTCTCTTGCCAATCCAAGCCTCTGCCTTTGAGCTAAGGATCCTAGAAATGCCAGGTTTCCCTTCACTCTCATCACCAGAATCTCGAGATGGTTTACCTGGGGAATTTTCCTCATTGCTAATGGCAGACAACACTCCAAACGGAGAAGGATGTATATCTCCTCTGGGGGTGCTAGCTCCACTCGAAGCTGCATCATCCCGATGCTCCAGCATCGTAGTATCTAAGAAACCATGATCCGAGTGATGGCTATCTCCACTACCACCTTCACGATCAAACATATTCTCTGCAGACCTCATTTTCGATTTAACCTTGTTGCTCACTTTAGAAGCCTATTTGAGATATGGATGAAGTTAGCACATGCCACAAAATTAATAATGATAAACACGGGAAAACTAGGACACCCACCAAATTTGATATTTTCGAGGCAATTGCTGCTTGTAGAGGCTGCTGATGATCAAGTCCAGGTTTATCTGTAGCCGTGGCTCTGGGCCTGCTAAAACTTGAATCAGTTTCCAAGTCCCTCCTTTCTGGCATTACTGTATTTGCTCCTTCAAAAGGTCTAGAATCACGTGACATGCATATAATTCCAATTAAAGTACCATCATCGTCGTAGAAAGGGGTATTAGTTGCCACAATCACAAACCTATCTCCTCTCTTATTTTTAACCGGAAACTGCCCAGTCCAACTTTCACCCATTGTCACACGATACACAATGTCACTAGCCACAGAAAAGTCTCGAGGATCTGTTAGTAGCTCAATGCCATTCTGCCGTAGAGCCTCTTCGGATGAATATCCATAAAGACTTTCTGCACTTCTATTCCTGCACCAAATAAAGCTTATGTTATATGAGAAGACTGCAAAAGATTATTAGAAATTTCAAATTTACTTATAACAATCAAAGTTCACAATGACCCCAATAACTTACACTGAGAATCTCACGAGATTGATCATTATTATCCAGGCATGCGGTCAACTATATACAACTAGCTATCAACTCGAAGCCTTTGAAATTTAAATGTATTAATAACATGCTTCCACAAGTTCAACATCATCAATAAACAGTGATACCCCAAACTACAAATTACCTAATACGAAAATATTAAGAAAATGAATCAAAAATCAGTAATTGTCCAAAAGTGGAAAGTACAATTCAGTTCACCTAACTAACCAGTAAATGATCCGACAATTAAGATCAAGTATATGCACTGATTGCCCCATTGACTGCAATATGTTCAAATACTGCTTATCCGTAAGCTTCACAGCCGCAGGTTCCCCACCGCCACTCCAAGAGTCCCGATTACGACTCTCCCTCTGCAATGGTGAGGAATGCCGAAATGACGCGGAGCCCGTCTTCCACACCGCTGCTGTGCTACCATCTCCACCGGCTGCCCTCCGCCGTGGTGCCCGCTGTGGGGAAATGGAGTGGGACCTCTGCTTCTGACGACGATCAGCAGCCATAATTTCAGCTGTGGATGAAGTGATGAGCTTAGACATCTCTTGCTTCAAGTGGGCATGGCTTAATTCTAATTCTTGAATCTTCTTCAGCAGCTCCTCAGCTGGCGCCGCCGCTGCCGGAGGTGGCGGAGCTGATTCTGCTGTCCTATTCTCCATAGTAACACAAAAATTTTAAACCCTTCAAAAATCAAATCTTGAAAATAAAAAGAATTTCAACCGGCTAGGCTATTCTCCAAATAATATCAGAATTCCTGAAACCCCCTTCAAAAATCAAACACTTCCTGAAACCCTTCCGACAAACTCAGTCTTGAAATTCAAGAAAACTCAACGAATAATGAAACAAAATCATAACTCCGGACCATTTGTCCTTTTCCTTCTCTCCCTGTGTTCATACCTCGAGCATGGATCTAGGACTAAGATCACCAATGTCTAACCTTTTCTAGAAACAATTCTTATTCTTCATTGTGATGACAAGAAGTATATGCTTGTGCGGATCATCTTTGCTTGTGTGTAATCATAATCAAGGACCTCAGAGAGTTCCAAGAACCACAATTTTCAGCTTTTTCCTCTCTCTTTTATCTCCCTCACTCAACCTCCGCAGCTTTGTTCCTCTCTCTCCACCCTCTACCTCTTCTCTTCTCTCTCTCAAAACATCTTACTTTCTCTCTCTACAATCTCTTGCTTTCTGTAAGCTCAGGCTTAGGGGCGGTTCTTGGTTTAGTTATAACATATATATACCATTTTGACCGCCAAATTTAAAACCCATCCACGAAATTGGAGAGTGCAACACACGAATCCTAACAGCCAATCATACATCGATAATTGAGAGTATCAGAGACGTCAAGCCACGAGTGTTGTAGAGCGTGAGGCATCAATGTTGTTGAGCTGCTTTTGTCTTTTAAAAAGGCATTAAACAAGAAACAACTAACTCCAATCCACTTTTTAATTTCTCCCCTCTTCCAAATTGCTTCAATTATGTGATGCCCTTTTTTTTTTTTAAATAAATAAATATATTCCTCCCCATGAATTAAATACTTTTTCCATTTGCTAAAATGGAAATATTCTTTCTCAAAATATCTTTCCACTTGAATAAACAACATATCCCATTATGTTGGATGTAATAAATATACTTATTTTATTGTTGACAACGGCAGTCTGCAATTTGATTGGTGCCATATTTCGTAAAAATATAATTTGTTCTGATCTCATATATATGTGGGTTTTAAAGACGCCTGACAAGGAGAGGAACATATTTATAAGTCACTCAAACTCCTCGTCTACAAACGACGTCATTAAATTATTATTTTTTTAAAAAAGGGGTTTTTTCCATTATCAATCCCATATTATTTAGTGTCAAATTTGACCAAATTAAGAGATAGGCAGTAGAAGTTGAGATAAGAATTGATTTAGAGCAAGTGGTTATTATATCATTTTTTGCCTAATTTTTCAATTGCCAATTTTAAAATTTTTGGGGCTGACTTCAAATCACCTGAGTGATGGCCTAATCAAATTATTATTTTGTCCATCTTCATCTATACTATATAATAAAAAAAAAAAAAAAAACATTTTTCTCTAACAAACGGCGACTATGATACTGCAACATTAATTTTATTGTTATGCCAATAATACTTTTAAATTAATTTTTTTTGTTGCTTTCTTTTTTTCTTTTTACAAATATGATGTTTTGTTTATATATATTTTAAAACATAAATATTATTTATTATATGCATGTAGAAATAACGTGTCACTACGCTAGTATATATTAAATTAAATGATTGTACCAAATGAACAGCTCTACCATCATTCATTGAATGAGTAACCATTACATTTATTTAATTTCCACCTTACTCCCATATTTTTTATATGTTTTTATGTCATAAATTCTAATTAATAAAGTATGCTGATGTGAACTATACTCCACTTTTATTGTAATTCTCACAAACCATCATAGCATAAACCAATTTTGAGCAACCGTCAGCATGGAAAATATTCTGCCAACCATACACATTTTATATGAATACCTTATTTGTAACGGATAATCACACCCTCCTCCCCTGAAATTTGGTGTAATTATATTAATAGATTTTTGTAATTAGAAAAATTACATCTAACACCCCTTAGATTTGCTTTCGTTTAATAAATAAATTCCCCGTTGATCAAAATTCATCAAATTTGCTGATATTAACAAAAAAATTAAAAAATATATATTTATCCTCGATTGACTTATAACAGGTCAAATAAATATTTTTATGATCAAAATTACCTAATATGTCTTCATTTATTAATGCATGCGAAGAGGTCTCTTCAACGTTATAAAGGTACTTTAGTCCAAAAAAAATTTATTTGATTTTCAATAAGTCAGTATTAAGTCAATCAAAAGTAAATATCAAGTTTCATTCAGTTTTTTTTTTTATTAATATTAGCAAATTCAATTAATTTTGACTAATAGAGGAGTTTATTATTTTTTAAATCATAGGAGGTCTAAGTGTAATTATCCGAAACTTTAGGGGAGAGGAGTGTAATTATCCCTATTTTAATTTTATTATTTTGCATAAGGCCACAACTCATTGTTTTTTCTATAAATTAATGGGGAAAAATATGTTTCTCTTTTAATTTATGTGAAATTCTCAAATTATGGATTGTATAATTTTAATTCAACCTAATAATTTATGGTCCCAATAAGAATTGTAGCATGGAAGAGAAGAATTTGCCAATATATAAATAAGAATGATATTAATGAATGTGGAGTAATTACACAGTCTTAATCACTAAACTGAAATTTACTTTTTGATAAGTGACATTTAATTATTAAGAACTATATATTCTTTGATCTATGGTAAGTTATATAAAGCCCTTTTTTTATTTTTATTATTTTTTTTAAATTTGTAGATTTAGTTTAAGCCAATAAGCTTTAGCAATGTGCCATATTTATATTCACCATAACTATCTTAACTTTGAATCCAAATATAATTATAGCAGAAACGTCTATGAATGAATATATACATACCAAACATATTTTTTTTAAATAAAAAAATGTTATATTATATCA
The DNA here is from genome assembly GCA_034509725.1 of Sesamum angolense. Classification (NCBI taxonomy): domain Eukaryota; kingdom Viridiplantae; phylum Streptophyta; class Magnoliopsida; order Lamiales; family Pedaliaceae; genus Sesamum; species Sesamum angolense. Next base: position 11,031,646 of record JACGWL010000014.1, read on the forward strand.
TAATTTAATTATTTATAGTTTAAGACGTAATTCGATAGCTAACAAACTATAAATAATTATATTTAGTGTAAAAATTCATTTTTTCCTCTAAACCATTACTATTTTGGTATTTTGTTGTTTATTTATTTATTTTTTTAATTTGCCATAACACCACTTTTTGATGGAATTTTTCACTAAAAAGTCGTCACTCGCGATATAGCTGTAATTTTCCACCACAAAATCTCAAACTTGGTTAGGTTTTAGGAATATAACAAAAAATGAAACTCAACATTAAATTTAACAAACCAATGAGTATATATTTGTTAGAAATAAGAAATATTTTTGTACATGTGCGCTACATATGTGATCATTTTCTCGTTGAAAAATCCATCAGAAAGTGACCCAATCAATATGGTAATTTGCAAAATTCGTGTAGTTGGTATGATAAATTAATACAAAAAAAAAAAAAAAAAACAAAATACAAAAATGGCCGTAGTTCGAAGGAAAAAATATTTTCTACCCTTATATTTTATAATAAATTCATAAAATAAGATAAATACTAAGATTTTAAATCGAATTCGAACGCATAATTTCACGTGTATAAAATTACAAAGTCTCATCCCTGAGGAGGTGTTTGGGTGAGCTTACAAACTCTTTAAAAAGCTTAATGTTTTTGGTAAAATTCGTAAAAAATGAATTTACAAGATCCAAAACAAAATTTTAGAAATTTATAAGCTCATTTTTAGAAAAAAGAAATAAGTTCCCAACTTCTCCTTAAGATGTTGACCAACTCAGTCGATCCTGATCATATTAACTAAATACTTCAAGATATTAATTTTAAAATTAACATTATATAAATTTTAAAATATTTTCTAATATAATTTAAGTTTATAAAAATTCAGTCAAACATGATCTTAAACTTTAGACCAACAACATGGGTATCAAATCTAAATTAACCATTTTTTCAAACATATTTTTGTCAAATGAGTTTAACATTCATAGGGAAGCAATTTTAGCTGATTTTTGTCATTACGTATTTAGGTTGCATTTGGATTGAAAAATTTGAAATCCTTCATAACAAATTCTTTGGATATGTTTGGATAATTCTAAATTCAAAGGATTTCAAATACTTCCATTTTAATTTTAAACTAAGTTTTAATAAATATGGATGGATTTCAAATTCCTTTCAAACGGAGTCATTTGAAATCATTTCTCAAAATCCTTTCTTCAAATTCAAATCCATCAATCCAAACACACCCTTAGCGAATTTGCAATCGCCCCCACCCCCCAAGAGCAATCACATGCACAATACATTCCTGGCAAAATGTCACTTTTGGTCCCACTAGATAGGGTCATTCTCGCTTTTGGTCCCGAGCTTTACGAGCTCAACACTTTTGGTCCCAAAATCCTAATTTTTTGACACAATTGGTCCTGTGCCGTTAGAATTAACGGAAAACGGCACGTGAGTTAGTCAACAGTTAGTCAAAGGCTAATTTTATATTTTTTAAAATTTAAATCATTTTTTTTATTAAAATCATTTTAAACTTTTTAAAAATTTAATTCTTCCTTAATTCAAATTTAAGAAGAAATATTTAATTTTTAATTAAATTTAAAATTTTAATAACTAATTTTTTTTAATTCAATTCTTAAAAAAAAAAAATCAAACTAGGGGACGACGGCCATCGCCGCCGCCACCGCCCCCGCTGCCGTCGAGAAGGGCGATGGCGATCGAATCTGGGCGACGGCGACGCCAACGCCCAAACAACTTGGGCGGACGGCGATGCTGCGCCCAGACTCGCGGCGTCGCCGTTCCCCAAATCCTCTGGGCGACGCCGCCCGAGCCTTGACTGGGGTGGCGTCGCCGTTGCTGGTGCTGGTGAGGGGGAGGGGAAGGGGGTTGCTGGTGGTGGCGCGGGGGGGGGGCAGCAATGGGGTTGGGGAAAGGGGGCAGACAGCGCGGGGGCAGGGGGGGGGGGGTTTAGGGTAATTATATTAAAATAAATAATAATTTAATACTTTTATTTTATATTTTATTAATTTATATTGAAATATAATAATTTTATAATATTAAAAAAAAAATATTTTTATAATTTATAAATTTGGTAAATTTAACCCTTCAAATTTTTAAAATCAGCAGTTACGAAGAATTGATCAAATTCAGAGCTTTTATTCATTCAAAAAAGATCCAATAGTTATTAAAATAATAAAAAATATATAATAAGCAAGGGCATGACGATCAGTTTGTAGAGGGATTTCAAGTTTTTTTTTTTTTTAAAACAAGAAGGGTTTCTGCTGAATTTTTAAAATATAGAGGAATTTTATGCATTTAAGCCATCAATTTGTGACAATAACATTCAATATTTGTAGAATTTTGAGATGTTTGTGACATCTTTTGGCATATTTCTATCAATTTAAAAGTGATGAGAAAAAGATGAAAAATGTTATGTAATGTTTGTGGGTTATTTACATATATAAATAGCAAAAAAATATTTTTTGGTGCCTTTTTTTTTCTAAAAAAAAATTGACTTTTGACTTACCGTTGACTAACATTGACTAGCTGTTGACCAAGTCACATGCCGTTTTCCGTTAATTCTAACGGCACAGGACCAATTGTGTCAAAAAATTAGGGTTTTGGGACCAAAAGTGTTGAGCCCGTAAAGCTCGGGACCAAAAGTGAGAATGACCCTATCTAGTGGGACCAAAAATGACATTTTGCCTACATTCCTTTTACTTGTCTTAGCAAACTTCATTTCCTTAGGGCAAACCATCTTTTTTTTCCTTCATTCCTAAGCATCCTATATATGTCTTAATTATCTCTTCATTGTACCATCATTATAAAAATCTTGAAATCATTTCATCATACACAACAAATAATTAATTATTGTCTTCTTCTCCTTCTTATTCTTAATTTCCTCAATCTTCCTTTCTTCTTAATCCTTAATTCCTCTTCTTGTTTGTTGCAACTTCAAATCTTTTATTGTAAAATTTAATATAAACAATTTACAACGTGTATATATTAAATAAAATAAAAGATTCGAACATGTCCATTTCTTTCAATATATGTTGGGCTTTTTTGCATCCAATTTGTCTAACAAACTAATAACAACAAATAATGTGAATCAAACATCGTATATAATGAATTTTATATTGTTATAATATTGCATGATTTATATATTTATTTAATATTTTTACATCCAACGCATAAAGAGGGGTTTTATGCGTGTATTTGGGTGGAGAGCACGAATAAAGGGCGTGCTCTCAATCAAGAGGCTTCCATTCAATCTTACCATAAAAAAGATTTTACTTTTTCTTCCAATTTTCCCTTTTTTCGTTAGCCCCCAAACACATCTTTATCTCCATTCTCATAGGCCCCTATATACATATACATATATATATATATTATATATATATATATATATATATATATATATATTCAATATTATCAAGAACAGCCAACCATGCAAAGATAATGATCATAAATTTCCACCTAAAGTCAAATATTTATTTTCTCCTTTTTTTTTTTTTATTTATAGTGAACTAAAGTGGGGTGGGTGGTTGAAGAGGTTACTGAGTTTAGAAATTTCAAGAACATATTATATATTATTAAAAAAAGAATTAATACACTTACACCCTTTGAAAAATGTGAAATTATACTTTATACCAAAAAGTTTTTAATTTACACTTACACCCCCAAAAACAATTTATCGTTTACATCTAACACCCTTTCGTAATTGTTTGGATGAAAATGCTGATATTAACAAAAAAATTACATAAATTTTTAATTTTACTTCTCGTTTAATATTTTTGTGTAATAATATTGTACTTATAAGAGAAAAAATAATAATAATGCTAACCCCTCTCTCTCGTTCTCTTTATATATAGATATATATATTATATTTATCCCCTTATAAGTATAAAAATATTCATGAAAATATTAAACAATGGACAAAATAAACAGTTCATGTATATTTTTTTATCGACGTTAGCATTTTCGTTCAAATCCTAATTACATCGAAGGGGATTAGATGTGAATGGAGAATTTTAGAAAGGGGTATGAATATAGTTTTGAAAGTTTTTAGAAAAAGTATAATCTTACATATTTAGAGGAAATTTAAGTGTAATTAAACCTTAACAAAAAGGATAAATTACAATAATCTCTCGTGCTGTTTGGTATAATTACGAATCCTATCGTTGTTTTTAAAATTATCAATATCCCCTTTGATTTTAACGGTCGCCTGACAACTAGCCCAATCATTAGATTTTCATCCATTTTTTGTGGTGAATTGACCACAATACCCTTATGAATTAAAAATTATAATTTTTTTATTTTTTAAATTTTTTTATGAACTATATGGATAATTTTTTTATATAGTTTTTAAAAATTTTCATCCACCCCATTCAATTTTTTTATAAATTTTTTTATTTAAAAAAAAATACAGTAAGAACAAAGTTGACCATTCCATACATTCATCCAATGATTACATAATCTCATCAAACATCAGGAGAGTATTTGTAATTTTTTAAACAATTAAGAATATTCATAATTATAACAAACATCGGGACAGATCGCTGTAATTCACCCTTAAAAAAAAGTATGTGTTGTATTTCAATTTTCTATTATGAACTTGAGTTGACTTTGGTGTTAAGATAAGTGGTGTTGATTATATTTAGGGTCAAATTGGTGAGGGTAGGTTCGGTGAGGGCACTTTCAAATCTACAACTACAATCAATTAATTGTACCATAATTTTGAGCTTATCTTAAACAAAAATAAAAAAAATTAATCCAGTTCAGTAGATCTCAAAAAATCTGAAAAATATGGTGCTTCTATCTTTAATTATTCATCGTATTTGCAAATTTTGAATTTCAAATGTTGTCTGCTAGTAATAATTCACTGACTTAAAATACTCTATGTTATTGTTCTTACAAGTGTGATGACTTCCAAAGGTCAGCGTTATGTGTTTTGAATTTTTCAAATTAACATATTCTTTCTTCAGGGTCTGAATTTTAAATTTTATTTTTTTCATGAAGAGTTGAAGGAATAACCGAATAAGCCAATCTGGATGAGATTTGACTACATTTACTTAATTATGTTATAGATATTATTTATAGTTAAGGATAATTACACCGTGTTGGTGTATATTCTTTATGCTGTGAAAAATTATATTTAACACTTCAAATGTTCGTTTTCGTCTAATAAATAAATCTATATGTTAGTCAAAATTCATTGAATTTGCTGATACTAGCAAACAAAAGTATATAATGAATGAAAATTTATATTTATTCCTAGTTGAATTATTATTGACTTATTGTGAGTCAAACAAATCTTTTCTAATTAAACTACTCTTATAAGACTAAAAGTATACATCGTCATATACATTAGCATGTGCAAATGTATAAAGATAATTTGATCATAAAAATATTATTTGACTCGCAATAAATTAGTGATAAAAGAATTGTGGATAAATATGAATTTTCATTCACTTTTTTTGCTAATATCAGCAAATTTGGTGAATTTTTTTAATTGACGGGGATCTCTTTGTTAGATAGAAACAAACGCAGGAGTAATCAAAGTAATTTCTCAAACTATAGGGGATTTATGTGAAATTTCACCAAATCTCAAAAGAAAAACGGTGTAATTGTCTCAATTTCGCTCTTTAATATATATAGAATGATCACGTGATAAGTGAATAATTATACATAGCCATAATTATACTTTTAGTACTATAGAATTGGAATTCAATATTTTTAATCTTTTATTTTATAAAATTTTTAAAATAATCCCAAAATTAAAAAATTATACACATCTAGTTCTTTGTTTTACGGATTTTTCAAAATAGTCCAAAAATTGAGAAAATTCGACAAGTTTAAAATTCTCCGCTTTACAGAATTTATGAGAATAAATTTGAGTATTATCCAAGATTGGGACCATTTTTGAAAATTTCATAAAGCAGATAACTAAAATTGAAATTCTGTCCTATGGGACTAAGATTGTAATTTCATACTCATGCATATTATGCTCACTTATGCAATTCCAGAATGGTACCATCATCACATACAGAGGAAACCCTGAGGAGCAGGCAATTGCTGTTAAGGGATCTCAAAAGCAGTAACTATTTTCTGGGGGAAATGATATGGTAGCTATATTATATATAGAGGAAAGAGTGAACGTGTATATTTCAAAGTATATCAACAAGAACCCCCATTTTCGGATATCAAGATCAGACCTAGTTTACAACAACAATGCTCAGTATTGGATTATTATCAGCAAATAGACTTGCCTGCAGGCCGTCTGCCAAAAGTGTCTCAGAGGCAACAACCATAGCATTGTTCTCCGTTAGAATATAGATATATATATTGTAGAAAACAGTGAGTTACGTCCCAGATCAGCCGATACTCATCAAACCTCTATGCTGCACGGGCAGATCAAGAACGATGAGGAAATAACATCTTTCTGATTCTCTGATATATTGAACTTCTCCTTTCATAAGCTTCAAAATTTTTCGGCACATGCTTAGTCCTAGGCCTTCCTGAGTCGCCCATCGACTGCTGTGGAACATGTCTTGGACCAGTTCAGGTGGAAGACCTTCACCCGGGCAGACAATCCTTTCATATAGGCAAAAGGAAAATATTATGTAAAAGTCTAAGCAATTGATATTAGACTATTAGTCAATATAAGGAGTCTCAAGGTTGAGGAACAAAGAAGGTGGTACAACAATATCACTCAATAACTATAATGCGGCAGAAGGACCAAATTCAATCTGAAACTCCAGGCTTTAAGCAGCTTCAAGGATGAGACAACCAATTACTTAATTTAAACTTATCACATTCTTGATGATCAATTTTGCAATTTATCAGCCTGTTATAAGCAACGTGTGTTGGGTAACTGATTTCTAATTTATTTGAAAGAAGCACATTCATGCTTTTCCTTATGCATATCCACCACAATACATACAGAGCTTTGAGGTTTTATGTAGATGAAAAAGATGCAGAAATTTTAGAAAATTTGGAGGATTTTACCTAACATTACAAGAAGGATAGTTTTACATTTTTAGTGTGTCAACAGAGCCAGCACAGTAATGAAACACCAAAGGCATGTCATGAAATAGATAAGAAAAATCCAAATTCTTGATGCCATGAATAGCAACCTGAGAATATTGTTACCTAAACTCGATGTGCACGATGGTCACTCCTTCAGAAGCTTCCTTTAAACTTGGTCTAAGTTGAATTTCTACCCAACCTTCTGGAGGAGGTGCACAACGGACCATGCTCAGTAGGAAATCAGCCAAGACCTGCTGAATTCTAACTTGATCACCATAGACCACCAGTGTCTTGACTTCCTCTGGTATGTCTCGGATCAACTGCAGGCCTCTTTCTCTCAGCAATAACATTACTTGGCTAACGACAGCATCAATAACACTCCCAAGTACAAATTCTACCGTCTCGAGCTCTAATGATCTATCAAAAAATGACCTTAAAGCGGATCAGTAATAAAAATGTAAAACAAGGTACCAGCTTAACAAGAAAAATTTCCTGTAGTAACAGAACAATAATTCTCCATCTTCTTCCATAAGGTTTTGTAATCACCACACAGAAACTTCACTTAGTTAAGAGAATTTGGTTTTCTACCATATTTATATAGATATGTTCAAATTACGATAAATTGCATTCCAAAGTTCAAAGAAGACTTACCCATCCTCAATGTTTTCCTGATCAACATCCTTCATAATCTTAAAAATCTGCTTCTCACAAGCAGCACTGGTCTCAAGAAACTGCTTTTGATCTTCAGTCAAATTAGTGGCTTCCAAGAGTGAATTGGTGAAACGTATACCACTTAGTGGGTTCTTTATTTCCTGACAAATATAAGCCAGCTCTTTCATCTTTGAAAGACACTTCTTTTCCTGTTGCCTCTGGACTATCAGAGCTTGCTGCAATTCAGGACTTGCAATCTGCAAGAAGCAAAAGGCACCAATTATCTGCCCATCCATATTCACCCTCTTGTTTGCTGTCAGGAGAGCTTGCACATACTTCCCACTTCTGTCGAAAAATGAAAACGGGAACTTGTCAGTATCCTGGCCTCCAATTGCATTGTGCAAGGTAATCATGAATTTTGTCATGGCATCTGGGCCCTTGAGCTGACAGCAACTTCCAAAGATCTCCCCAACTAACATCTTCCCGACCATGTCTGCTCTACTCCAGCCAGTGAGCTTTTCAATAGCCGTGTTCCACTCAGAGCAACAGGCATTTTCATCCGAAGCAAATATAGGTGGAATAAGAGGGTTGGGACTGTGTACAATAGCCTTGTAATCACTTTTAATGTGGATGTACTTGTCCATTACCACTTTCTGGCCAGTAATGTCCTGACCAACGAAGCATACACCAACTATATTGTTTGTATAGTCCTTGCTAGAGCAAGCATTAACCACCACGAATACATCTTTTCTGTGATGTTCGGTGCCAAATGTCCTCAACCTCAATTCTACATTCTTATCTTCCTCACCTGTATTAAACATTCTACTTTCTATAAGCTAATTAAGAAATGAACTAATAACAGTGAAAATTACTTGGATAACATCAGCAAAGTAATATGCTATCAGCAGAAGAATTAGGGTTTACACTTTATGAAAAAAAACATTCAAAGAGGCAATATAACTTAGATAGAAGAGAGGCACCTCTTAAAGCATTAACTAGAAGCTTGTCAGCAAGTTCTTCTGATTGTTTGTGAACAATATCACGAACCAATGACTTCCCCATTGCTTCTTCAACAGACAGTCCAGTCAACTCTGCAACTTTTGCATTCCACCCATTTATGCGGCCTTCAATATCCACGGCGAATATAGGAGCTGTTGCGGTCTCTATCAGCCTAACCATTTCTTTTGCAACAGAACTCAGTTCTTCCATTCCTTGTAACTCCAAGTCCCCAACCGGGGCATGTACCACTGCCTTAGAGTTGCTTCCATCAGCATCTCGAAATGAATCTCTCAAAATTAGCTGCAAAGAGTGAATTGCATCCATTTCTGCATTCTCCCATGGCAAACTCCGGCTCTTGACCACTTCCAGAAATGCCTTAAATGAAGAACGGGGATGCATCCGTTGGCCATCATCTTTGTCCTCCGGATGATGCTTTGCGCCACCCCATTTGATCTCTTTCGCCGTGTGAGAACGGAACCAGAACAAAAAATCTCTTGAAGTGATATATGCAACAGCCATTCCACAAACAGCATCACCTAGAGAGGCTGCCCCAGGATACCCAGCATCAGCTAGACTATCTGTACTCAAACCTGTTGAGTCCCCATGGAATGCAAGCAACCATTCCACAATATCCTTGATCTGCGCCTCAGTAGGTGTGACACCAAGAGGATAATATTTCCCTTGGTAGTACAGAGCGGCCCCATCACATTTCACTAGGTCCATGATACTAGGGCTCTGTGTAACAATCCCAGTAGGAGAATCTCGAAGCAACATATCGCACAACAGCGTTTGTGTCCTTAGAACACGTTTCTCTGACAGTTGTGACGCCAACTGCAATTCCATATTCAGTTGAAGCCCAAATGCCTGCATCAGGAATTCACAAGCATAACGAAGCGGGAAGGGAATGTATCGTGCAGATGTGTGATGGCCAACAACCAAGCCCCATAGCCTCATTGAGTGTCTTCCTTTAACACCATCTTCATCATTTCCATTAATGATAACTGCCAATGTCAGTGAGGCAATAGACCCCATATTTGCCATGTACTGGGCGTGGCAACCATGAGGAGCCCTAAGCGTGGAACCAACCAAACACAAGGGTTGTGTTAGTGCTTCATCCTGGACGATCTTAACAGTAGTGGCATGACAGTCCACAATCATCCTAACCCTATTCTGCTTAAACAAAAACCTTGAGGCCTGTGGAATATCTGTGGCAGGGTAATGCAAACCAATGTACGGCTCTAAATCTGCTCTCTTGCTCTCTGCCACTACCTCACCGTGCTCATCCTCATGAAACTTATAAACCATAACCCGATCGTACCCTGTGAGCTCCCTGACACTCTCGACCACTGTAACACACAAAAGCTTAATATCGCCACCAGGAAGTGACTGCAGATGGGAAATGGCTCTCACTGCGAGCTTCTGCGACTGGACAGCACCCGCGATAGAAAGTGCGGGGTCCTCGGTCCTCGCAGGCTCTAAATCAATTACAATCCCCACATCTATCCGATGCAAAATTGCATAAAAGGGCTTCCCCGAATTCTTCGAATGAATCCAAATAGGATTCAACAGTGTAATCTCCCTTGCTCCAAAAGCCCTCTCGAGCAACACAGAGCTCGAGGGTGTGAAAAGGGTTCTGACATCAGTCCCAATTGTCAAAATTTCCGGCTTTTCAAGGCTTGGGACTGACTGAGGCGTCAAGCCCAGCATTTCGCGGGCGTTTTCTGAATACCCAATCACCCGAAAACTCAATTCGTCGACGGCTATCATGCAACCAAAAGGTTGAATGTGGCCGCCGCGCTGCATTTTCGACAGATAGGCAGTGATCTGCTGCTCAGGAACAGATTCATTAGTGGTCCTAACACTTTGTGAATAATCAAAGGATTTACCAGACCCACCGGATTGCTCGAAAACCGCATGAAGTCGAGCATCCACAGTGAATTGTGCTACAGCCTTGCTCATAGAATCCCCGCCTCTGTTCATGCTTGGACTGTTATTAACATTGTTATTATGATGACGGGATGTACCTGAAGACTGAGCTTGAGATAAAGCTCGAGAATTTTGATGATTATTCCCATGTGTTGCTCTCCTCCCTGAAGCAGTCATATTAGTCAAAGTTCAAACAACTTCGTACTAACTTCACTTCTACTCGAATTCCGCGAGAAAATTTCTCAGATACTCCGACGAATTACGGGGTGGTGAGCCCAGAAAGGGAAATTTTGGGAACAGTGACTATCTGAAGGTGTTGCTCTGCTTCCTGAAGTAGTCATTTCATCAAACACTTGGGCCGCAGTCCACTTTTACTCGAATCCCAAGAAGAATAGAGTGGGATTTTGAAGAATTGGTGACTGGAATTCTTGGTAACAGATCATTTACGTGGTATTAAGGATTTCGAGATTTTGATACGAAGTGGGTTTTTTTAATTACTGTTTTGGGTCTTGGACTTGGAGTATGCTGTTGTAGTAAAAGTGGGATTTCTTTAGTATTTTGTTCTTATTTTCTTGGCACACAAATAAAGGAAAGAGCAAAGGATTTGAGTTCTGCTTTAGGTTGGAAAGTCGTTTCAATTTGGGGGACATCACTACTGAATACTCATCAACCCTTGCTATTATTTTAATTTAAAACAAATTCAAAAGAGAAGATGTATTTTGAAATAATTCATTCAAAATTCAAGTTCAAACAATTACATTAATTTTTACGAGAAATTAACTTCAACACAGTCACAATAACTAATTTTCAAGATAAAATATGTATTAGAATACGAGGTATAAGTTTAGCTTTTGAAGGGTTTAATAAAAAGAATATAGAAGCAATTGTTTTGAATAAAATAATATTAATTATTAATAAAAGAACAATTTTTTTTATTAGGAGTAAATAATAGGGAAAAAAAACCACTAATATTGATATTTTCTGAGTTGGAAAGTAGTTGTGGATATGGATAGAGGTCAAATATTTGACAACAGAGACACAAGTGTCTGATTGGCTGAATCTTTGTGTTGGGGGACAGTGGCCACGTGCCAATTCCTACATTCACAACTTTATTATTTTCTTATTACCTGTAAAACAAATGAAAAAGAAAAACGACTAGCATTTTTTAAGTCATTCTCGAAAATAATCTTAACCACAATTTAAAAAGTGTAAATTACTATCTAACTCTCTTGAGATTTGATATAATTACGAATACTCCTCGTTGTTTGAAAAATTATAAATATATTTCCTGATATTTAATTAAATTATGTAATTTTTGGATGGAGGTATGAAATTGTCAACTTTGCCCTTACTGTATTTTTTTAAAAAAATGAAATTTTATAAAAAATCGAACGAGATGGATGAAATTTTTTTAAAAAATTATAAAAAAAAATTATCCACTTAGTCCATAAAAAAATATATTTTTAAAAAATAAATAAAAATATAATTTTTTTCACAAAGGCATTTTGGTCAATTCACCATAAAATATGGATGAAAACCTAATGAATTTGGCTAATTGTTAGACGATCGTTAAAATCAAGTGAGTATTGATAATTTTTCAAACAACGAGGGGATATTCATAATTATATCAAATTTCAGGGTAAGTCATTGTAATTTATCCATTTAAAAAAGATAAATTCATACAACTATCCCTTAACATTTGGTATAATTACGAATAACTTAATATTATTTAAAAAATTAAAGGTTTCTTTCTCAAATAAAAATAATTATATTACCCATAAATAGTGAAGTGGATATTACTATTTTACTCTTGCTGAAATTTTTAAAAATATAAAAAAAGTATTTGAAAAATATAAAAAAAATAGGGCGGGTAAAATAAATATTTCATAGAGAATATTAGTTTATAAACATATTTTAATTTTTTTTAAAAATATATATAAACTTTGACTTGTAATGCATTTTGGTAAGCTCAATAAAAAAATTGAATGAAAACTTAATAGAAGCTAACGGGACAAACTCATTGTTAGATGAACATTAAAATTAGTGGGATATTTATATTTCTCAAACAATGAGAAGATATTTATAATTATTAAATTTTAGGAGAGGGGGTTGTAATTTACCTTTTTAGAATATGTTCACTGTGGTACTCCTACCAATTTCCTAAAAAAACAATGTGGAAATTATTGTTATTTCTCTCAGTTCTGAAAAAATAATTGACGCCTTGTTTTTTTTCCATCGTTGAAAATTGGTAGGAAGACTGAAAAATGAGTAAGTGATGAGATTGTAAGTATAAATAATTTAAGTTATGGAACGAGAAATAATATCTGGAGATAGACAAAAGCAAAAATTAAAATTAGTTAAAAAAAAAAAAGAAGAAAGAAAATGGTAAAGTTTATAATCTGAGGGGGGTGGAAATTGGTTGTAATAATATTATAGGAGGTGGGAAAAGAGACAAAAAGGTGAAGTGGGTTAGTGTTTTATTTCTGTTTCTCAAAAAATATGGAATGGAAAAGAAGGCAAAAAATGGTGGGACAACAAGAAGTTGATGCCTATGTCTGTATATCTCTTTCAGTTTCAGATCACATTCTCCCCACCACGTGAATTTTTGTACAATTATTGCATCTCATCTTCCACCTCCCCCCACAACTATCCCCACCACCAAAAAAAGAAATAAAGAAAAACACTTGTTTCACTAGTACTATGATATATTATGGATTCTTACAAGTTACAACTAACTCTCTTACACCTACCTTTCTCCACTTCCAATTATGATCATGCAAGCTCATTCTAAGTTGTACAATAATGGTGTTTTGTCTCTCGTCGTCGTCATCATCATGTATGATCTAAGAGTTGATAGACATATTGTTGAAACGTATGAAGTTATATCCTAGTATAAGAACTTAGGTGGCTGTGGATGTAAACGTTTACGTGTTCTTGTGTTTGAATCTGCTTCTTGTTCTTACGCGTTTCGTAATCTGTCTTACAATTTCTTAACGTTAACAGGGCAAGACAAATGCGCTTTCTTAGCATTCTTTCAATAAGTGAAACAATGGATTGTATGTTATTTCTTGGTGAAGCTACAACACAAACAACTCTTGGTGACTATTGTTAACAACTTACAGAATTAAGTACTCAAACCTGCTCTTTTAGTTAGCAGCAGAATTACTTGAAAAGAGACTCAAAAATGGCACAACAAGACGGTAATGGAGAACTCTTGAAGACGAATGTGTGTCGTGGAGACCACGGAATTTTAGCAAGTTTCTGTGTGTAAAAATTTCACTTGGTATAGAGAACGTCCTCCCACGGGTGGCGGTAGAGAGGTTGCTTCAGTCTCTTCTGGTCGAACGTATGCCTAAAATTTTGGGAGATTATGGATCATCAGAAAAGGGTAACTAAGCAAATGCGAAGAGTAGGATAATTACATAGGCGCCTCTTGAATTTCGACATATTGCGAAAGGAAACCCCTTAATCTTGAAAAATTACATCAACTCCCTTCGCAAATCATGTTTTACGATACCAATTTTCCCTCGGCCATTTCGGTTTTAGAGGGAATTTGTAATGTGAAACATGATTGCTGAGAGTGCGATGTGATTCTTCAAGAACGAGTAGTTTTCTTGTAATATGTTTAAACCTTAGAGGCTGAAAACATAATTATCCCCAAAAGAGGGTCGGACAGGAAACTTACCCGATGAGACCAATGGAACGAGCGAGCACAAACAGACCGTTGAGGTAACCAATCGCAATAATCTCATCGATTTCTTGCTTTGTGAACATGCCACTGCCGGCAAGAAGATCCAAGAATAGGGAACCGATGGCACCATCGACGTTGAGGACTAGGTTGTTTGCTTTTGAGAGCGTGTATGTCTCGACTTCAACAGCGTATTCCATGTATTTCACGGACGGAAAATTGGAGCGTGCAAACCGTTGTAGTAGTTCTACTCTCTTGTCTCTGTTGTCGCCTCTCTTGATTCTATTCAATCGAAACAAACAAAATATTCTCAGAGTAAGCTTTGAATTTACTAGGCAAGAAGCCTCTAGAGTTCAATCAAGTGCTCCATTGTCATCCTCAAAGATTTTTTATGTAATCAAGGAGCAAAAATTTGAGTTAGTGATTACCTGTGCCCAATACCAGGAACTCGAATGCCTTTCTTTTTTCATGCTTTCGACAAATTCATAAGGTGAAAGACCCTGAGAGGAAACAGCGTGTGAAGCCATTTAAAGATCAGAGAAAGATGGGCGAAGGCAGCTGACTAAGGTTCTTTTATTTCTTAAATTATGACAACTAACCTTGTCATAAGCATCCTTGAAGTATCGAGCAGCATCATCAATAGCACCACCGAATCGGGGACCAATAGTCAATAAACCTGTTTTGCAAGAACAGTCACATTTCCAGGTAATCACAAAAACCTCAAAATGCCATCACCCTTTGTTTCAAAGATATGCGAACCATTTACATTTTTTATCAGAAAATGTCTACTGATCGATATGGGAGGGAGAAAAGGGATTTGTAGCCTACCTGAAACAAGACTGGAAACGAGGTCTTTTCCGGCTCTTGCCGTCACAATGGTGTTGTGAGCACCAGAGACACAGGGACCATGGTCAGCACACAGCATGATGCAAATCTGGAAGCCCAATAGCAGTATTGAGAAAATGGGTGCAGGTCGAAGTATCAAAATAAAAATAGGAAATGGAAACTGAAGAGCAAACTACAAAGATGAAATATAAAATCACCTCGATGAAACGTGTGCAATAATGAGGAAGGCTCCGCTTGAACCACAATAAAGAAATGACGTCACCCACACCTAATCCCTGTTCAACAATAGAGGACATTGGGACGCCAGCATAGGTTGGCTCTTCACCTGCGGGTTCGTAAAAGGTGATTTTGAGCATTTAAAATTCTGAATAATCCATCTCCGGGATGGCAGAATGAAGAATAAACAACTGAATTCACATACCCCTATCATCAGAGATTGTGGAAATAATATGCGTCGGAGCCCGGACTTTTCCGCTCTTGATTGCGGTGTTAAGGTCCTCGGGTATTTGAGGGGGTGTCACCTCCTTCACTGGTGATACTTTGCCAGCCTCAACCTAATAGAAAGGAACCAAGCACTTCACCAACTACTCGGCAGTAAAAACATAGAAGTACTATTCAGGCAGTATGTCTGTTATCAAGTATCTAAAATGCCCACCAATCTCTCGAACGTTTCCTTGATTGCACCTTCAAGTGATTCATAAGAAGTGGGAACAACTGCTCCGGCTTCTCTGAGTGCTTGATTCTTGGCCTGTGCAGACTCCATCTCACCACCACTCTTAGCCCCCTATGCAATTAATCAAAATTTTAGATGCAAGACTCAACGAAGAAATAAAAGAGTTGGGATAAGTGTACCCAAGAGGTATTTGCTCACCGCATGACCAAATTGCACTTCTGACTTGAAAAGCGTAGCACAAGTACCGCTGACCCAGGCAACGACAGGCTTGTTGATTTTCCCTTGTTTCAGGGCCTCAACTAGAGAATATTCATCACGTCCACCGAGTTCTCCAAGAACAACCATCATTTTGACCTGTTTTGATCAGAAAATCATGGTTAAGGCCAGTCCATAAGCCGAATTTTTCAATGCTGTCTAGACTAAAGCTATAAGAAAGCGAGCGGCTCGAAGAACTCTTAATCTGTAAGGCTTTGACAAACTTAACCAATTGTAATCAGAAAAAATGATTTGCATAAAAAGTTTGATTCTTATTGTTCATCAAAATTTCATGAGGGAAAAATTATGGCTTAAGCTAGATAAGTTTATTAGTATAAATTGCAGACATTACAGAAGGACTAAGGGTTTTTACAACACCAGATATCATACATAAGCAACTTTTATAAAGTAGATGATGAGAAATAACATATTTTACCAATTGGTGAACATTTTCTTTATTTTCTACGATTTTATGAGAAAAAATTCAGCAGGTCCAACTACAAGAAGAAAACTCAAGACCTCTTGAGATCAAGTCTCCTCCCAAGTACTAGTTCGCAGATGCACGCCCCAAAAAAGACAAAGAAGATAATAAAAAAGAACAACAGGAACAGAACAAGAACTGCTATACCTGAGGGATATTGTTAAACCGCAGGACATGATCAGAAAGTGTCGACCCAGGAAACACATCTCCTCCAATTGCAATACCTATATAAATCACAATTAACATTAAATTAAACTCAAAGCCGGAAAAAAAAAAAAAAAAAGCGATATAAGTGAAACTACCCCAGGGTCCAGGATTTAGATTCTGTACCTTCATAGATTCCATCAGTGACCCGAGCAATACTGTTGTATAATTCATTAGACATACCGCCCTGTAATTGAGGAGCAAAACCTTTCAGAAGATTTAACCCAAACAGTGGTGAATAATTCAGCATAATATGCTAAAATTTGGCTAATGTAAGCAATCACTAGATCCTGCCAAAAAAGTCTAACTAAAGGATTTGAAAATGCATCATCCAGTTGACCAACACCACAAAACGGCAGATACATCTGTTTATATAAAAGATAGGTCCACAAAGGTTAAACTCAGCATTATATAGGCATAAGATTATAAGCATAGAATCCTTTATATTTGATTTCTAAGTGTATTGAAGACAGGAAGTTTTGAATGGTTACGCACAGATTTGGAGACGAAGCCAACAGATCCAGGCCTGTACAACTTGCACTGAATTATGTTATCAATTGTTCCAGCTGTGTCACCTATCTTGAAGGCTCCAGCTTGAATACCTCCAACAGTAGCAGGGCCAATTACAACCTGAAACATGCTCATCTTCGTAAGAGACAAATATTTGATAACACTCATGAAGGACAAGCAAAAAGAAGTATTACAGGAAGAAAGAAATACATTATATAACTGCAAATAGGCAAAAGAAAGATTAATTGTGTACAGAATGATAAACCAAGAAGATACTCTGATGCTAGTGACCTTATTGTTTGCCTTGGCATAAGCAATCAATTGCTTTGTGTCGGACTCAGGTACACCTTCAGCTATAATAGCCACAACTCTTATGGTTGGCTGCTTGAGAGCGGCCATAGATGACGCCGCAGCACTGAAAAAAATTGAAGTATGGTAATCATATCATACAAGTAGCAAGAACATCAGTACCTGGATATTCCTAAATAACAAGACCAACCTTCTAAATGAGGCGAAGTTAATGAAAACATCAGCTGTAGGATGCGCAGCACAAGAAGCTTCAATGCTGTGACATCGAGAAAAAAGGAACAGTAAGATATGAGTGATAACTAGCTATCATGAAAATGATGGAGTTTTTAGAGAACCATATTATTGGTGTCAACTCTCTTTTCTGTATCTAACCACTTACTTTAGGTTATTGAAATTAACTCATATGGTCATCTATTTCGTTATTCAAATATACACTTATACAAATACTAAAAGTTTTCTCTTATGGATCAAAAGTGACGTCATGCTCCAACACTACACATTGTTGATAACTACGTAAATAAGTTTCTCGATGGCTTGAGATAGAGACCTCCCACATGGAGAGAACATCTGGACTTGAGAATATCTGGAAACTTCAAGCAGCACAGAAGTGGGAACAGGATATCATCAAAGCAATAGGCCTGCCTGATTTTTGTTAAAAAGCGTACTTGAATCTTACTAGGTAGATAGAGATTTAAATTTTATTTACTTCACCTTTTCTTCAGTCATCAACAGAATGTATTAACTTATTCCAAAATCCTGATATTGACAGATGCACAGTCAATCATCTGAATACCAGAACCAATAAACTTAGTGAGGTGCATGGTATTTTATGACCCACAAAAGTTCTTTTTGGGGCTAAATTCATGTTAAGACAAGGACAACATTTTTATGAAATATCTTGACCTAACTTTTCTGCAATAATTAGATATGTACGCAAGAAATTAATGCATTAGAGAAAGAAAAGTTTGGGCCACTAGCCATTAAATCCAAATTGAATGCCGGAAAAAAATGTAGCAAGGAAAATAAAACCCACGTCGAGTGAACTGGAATGGCAATTTCCTCTTGACCGAAAAATAGTTTTTGGAATCCTTCAGAACCTGGATTAATGATTCCAGCAACAGAAGGTGTTTCTCTCCCTAGATAAGCAAACACAAAAATTGGAAGTCAATCAGTGGCAAAATTTTGAACCAATCAACAGATGAATAGGCAGTTTTGATAAGAAGTCGAATGAAAGCAGATATTTCACTAAGACTTACCACAGAGGAAGTCGAAATCAAGCATCCGCTGAATTGGCAGTTGCTTGTAATTGTAAAATAGTGCTTGAGTAGTTTTCGAGAAAAGTTGTCCAGTTGCCATGGTGCTGCCTGAAACACCTCTGAATTCAAACACAAATTAAGAAGGATTCCTCAACAGATACATAGTGCAAAGCATAGCATGACTTTTTTTCATTACTTTCTTTGACCCTTCTAGCTACTCTTAATTAACCAGATTTCAGCTGTTCCAAGCAAAGCAGGTCATCATTCTAACTTAAAATCATATCATATTTTGCTTAGAGAAGCCAAAACTTTATCCACCGTATATACTGTGCACATTATCCCCATGGCCAATGCATTCTAGATAGAAGTAAAGTAGATAAACAACACACAAGAATTAATAAGCACACTGTTCTTGGTGGACAGTAAGTTCAACTAACAGCAAGACCCTATACTCAAGAAATATGTGAACCAGATCTTCAACCTAATCTCCGAGATCACCAGTCAGTTTCATGTAAATCCCTATTAATCACCAAAAGAAATGGAACTTTTCTGCCAAACCATCACCTAACTAAGATATTCTTACACCATGAGTGATACACGCGCTCTAACATGCTCCTAAGTAAGAATTTTAGGCTGCTCCAGGATTCCAAGGTTATCTTAATGATTCGGGCTCTCACAACCTTACTTTGTCATCCACGAATCCAGCAAAGAAGCTAATGTCACATGATCCCAACATTGTTCCAGCAGGTTGAAACAACCAATTATAATGCAACAGCAGAAATTACACCAGAAACTAAAGAAATTTGCAGCATAAGAGATATGATCAATTGCAGACTCGAGTGAGCATTTAAATAAACGAACAACAGATCTCACTATATTAACCATAAACACAGAAAACATGCACGTACTAAAATAAAAAAGAGCTCTGCCTTCTCTACAATCTTCGAGTTACCTGTAAAGAAACACAGATTCCAAGAAGGGGAAATTTAAACTAAAGCCACCTCAGTAAACAACAAACCATGGCATGATGTTTCCTCGTGAACATCGAAAAAGACATAAATCAAACAGAGATCCAACAATCTAAACCACTTTCGTTTCACCGCAACAAAACACAGATAGGAATCAACAGAAATCACAACGAAAAGGACCCAAAACAGATCCAAGAATCAAGAATTGCACCGAGCCCACATACAAACAAGGCACAAATGACGAGCGTAGAAAAGGAAAACGAAGAATTCAACAAAAAAGTAGTCCAAGAATCACGAAAAAAATGCACCTGCCTTTTCTCAACAAGAACACAAATCGGCAGAACAAGAATGTATGATCTATCAGAGAGTGAGTGGGATTTATATAAGGGTAGTAGAAGAGTGTATATTGGTGGGCTGAGATGGGGGGGTTGAGGTGGCAACGTGCAGGTAGCTCACAAGTGATTGGGTTGGAATATTAAACTACACGTTGTGGAGGGTGCGTGTGCGTGTTTTGTGTGTATGTATTTGTTATACTATCTATACATGTAATGTAAGGCTAAGGTGTTGAAGTTTTACTAAGAGGGAAAGCTTTGAAAAGTGTGGAGAGGCTGCTGCTGCTGCTGCTTCTGGTTGGAATTTTGATGGAAGGTAGGTAGGTGGATCCGACGGTGGATGGCTAAATTAAGGAAGTGTTTGGAGGTAGGGGTGTTCAACAAAATTGTCGGACCGCCCCAATCGATCGACCCAACCCAAACCGCACCGCAATTAGCGGGCTAAAGGTGGGTTGGGTTGGTCTTGGGCTAGTTAAAAAAAGACCGCATTTGAGCAATCGGGTCTGGTTTTATGTTTACGTAGACCGCATAGACCGCGTTCGACCGCGATGATGATAATAGTAGTAGTAGTAATAATAAGAAGAAGAAAAAGAAGAAGAAGATGAAGGTGAACACTAATAATATACTAGAATTCTTCATATGTTTATACAAAAGTTTTGATTATGCATAAACATTCAAGTTGGTATTGTATAATATATATGTATAAATATGTAGATGAGATCAATTAATTCATTAATTCTTAGATTATTGACAATCTTCTATATTTTTTATGCCGTTGATAAAGGCAAGAACTTGAAATAGATGATATCACGATTTTGTTATAATTTGTTTTCATTACCATCTTATTTCATTTTAAATATTTTTTATTCAATATTTATATATTATTATGATCATTTTTTATATAATTAATTCGAAATAATAAAATTTTCACAATTTTATTCATAAAAGAATGGTAATTTTTTAATAATATTTTATTCTTTTAAAATAAACATATATCTATGTATAAGTGCTTATTTTTTACATATTATAATTGATATATCATATTTTATAATTAGCTCTACAGAAAAATATATTTATTTTGACAAAAATTGTAACAAAAGCATAAGTTGTCCCAAATACTAATATAATTGTATAGGTGATTGTCTATATACTAAAGACCGCAAAAACCGCCCCAACCCGCCCCAACCCAATTAGACCGCAAAGTGCGATTTTGATGATCGTTGGATTGGGCTTGGGTAGAGCTTTCTAAAGACCGCAATGATTGGGTTGGGCCAAAAAATTACCTAAACTGCCCCAACCCGCACCGCGTACACTCCTATTTGGAGGACTCAATAATTCTTTTCTTTTGTTTTCTCTTCTTGCGACCTGCAAAATAAAATATATGATCAATTTAACAAGTGGCAAATTTAAATTAATAAATATGATATTTATTTAGAGCAAATACCTTATTTTCCAATAATAAAGAAATAGTATTTTATAAAACTGGTACCTAATTTGGGTCGAAGTCCTCTACGATCTAGAGTTAATCTAGATAGTGACCTGACAACTATATGAAATATGGTCTGGCGAGTATCTCAAGATGGACTAATGATGATTGATATATACACACACAATTTGTTAAACTAATTGAGGTAGCCCTTAGTGCATTCCGTAGTTTGAGTCAATTTAAGATTTAAAGTTATAAGGGGTAGTACTCCGAAATTTAATTAATGCATACTATCAAATAAACCCTCGAAGTATTTCTTTGAGGGCATGTTTGTCTTATTTTTTCCTATTCGTACCTTATTTGGAAAAAAAGAATATTTGTTTTGATAATATGAGAAAAATAAAAAAAAAACTTCATTTTTTTTTTCTTTTAGAAACTAATAATGGCATTATGAAAATGATTCCTTTATGGTCAATTTTGGATCAAAACCTAACATATTTGTTTTGAAGTCAGTCATTACATTCTTGTTGAAGAATTCCAACACAATCTTTGGATTTCTGACATCACTTCAACATTAAAGTAGTATCAGATTTATTACTCAATTTAAGGTATATTTTGATAATGATTGTGAAACAAAATAGGGATTGTGAGAAGAAAGTCAGAGAAAAACATCATTAAAATTCAATTGTATTAGGATGCCATGTTTGATCTGTTAAAAGGTAGACTAAAGTTCAATGTTGAACTGCTACTTTCCACACTCTAAGGTCAACTGGATTATATAATTGGGCACAAAAGTCTCTTCACTTGAATTATTGACTTCATACATATGATGTGTGTTTCTTAATGCACCTAAATTTACTGGTCTTAGAAGAACACTTCATTGTGGCGGCTGTCTTTCATTTCAAGAGACCATTCAAAATGAGGTGAATTTTACTTAAACCTTTTTTAAAAATATATAAAAATATATTTTTCTTTAAAAAAATTTTAATATTACATTGACACTCTCTTTGAATTGTAGCTAATATTAAAATTTTCCCCTAGTAAAATTGGATCAGATAAATTCGAATAAAAAATTTAAAAGTATATGGTTAGTGACGATTTATATCTTAATTTCTGTCCTATACCAAAATGGTTGGTAATTTATTTATTACCATTCACATGACATTATTATATAATATCATTATTAATTAATTAGAATATGATAAAATGGGCAATCCAAGGTTGACACTTGGAAATTTGTTTGTTGTAGGTTGGAGTGTGACTGCAACTTCAAATTCAATCACATCAACTTTTGAATGGGGTTTCCAATGAAAAGAAATTCAAATCAAGTTAAAACACATGTCTATGCACAATATAATAAGAAACAGGAATAATTATATTTACACAATCAATGATATCAAAGGCCCGCTAGCTTACGAGGAGGAATAGGGGTGTCATAGAAGCTATTTGCCCTAAGGACATGAAGCATATGACAAGGACCGTAGATATAGTACCCACTCCAACAACTCCTTAGGAATTCAGGGCGTATCCCACTAGGACATTATTGCTATGTTTTGTCAATTTTCATTTTTTCACAACTATTTGTTAATTTGAACGTTTGAGTACTAACGTGCTTTTTGTAGGTCCCTATTTTTAGACTTGTAAGAATTTCGCCTAAAGAACTCAAGTTATCATAATATCCTAAACAAGCAACTTCTTTCATTGCATCAATACAATTTTATAATTTAACTATTAAAAGGTGTAATTTCCTCGTCTGGAGTGGATGAAGAATGAGATTCGTTTAGGGGAGATGACCGCAAGGTTGAGAGGAGTCTGATGGTGTACTCCGGAGAAATGTTGCAAGTAAGAGCAACGACCAAGGATGAGAAAATGAACGGAAGCTGCGGATTGACGGAGAGGTGTCGAAGGTGAATGAGGAAGATGAGGTGAGTCTATCGCCAACCAAAAGATCAGACAACGGTGATGATCAGGAGCGATTTGGGAGTGTGCATGAGTGACTGAAAAAAAGGGTAATTTGGGTGTATAAGCTTCTCAAAATATTTTATAAAATGTTTGAAATAAAAAGTTTTGAAAAATTTATTAGACTTTAAAAAATGTTTGGTGAATTTTTTGGTAAGATCAAAAAATTAGTAGAAGTTTAAAAACTCTTCTAGAAAAAGTAAGGAATTGGTAACTTATTTTGAAAATCTTAAAAAACTCTTTCAATTTTAATCATATTAGTTACAAAATTATTATTAATTATATTTTAAAAGTTTTATAATCTTATTTTATATTGACACTTCAAGAAATTTTCTTTGAATAAAATTCAACATCTTATAAGTTCCAAAAACACCTTATAAGATGTTTTAAATATGTTTAATCAAATGATACTTGGTACAAAATTATATTAAATTTTAGGATAAATTACAACGAACTTCCCTGAGATTTAACATAATTATGAATACCTCCTTGTTATTTGGGTAATTACCAATAACTCTATGATATTTGATAAAATTATATAATCCTTGGATGGGGGTCTAGAATTGTCAATTTTGTCATTTCATATTTGTCTCTTTCTAAAAGAAATTGAAAAAACGTAAAAGAAAATGTCCACTTAGCCCTTAAAAAATTCAAAAATATTTGAAAATATAATTCATAGTCCATAAAAGCATTTTGATCAGTTCACCAAAAAAATAAATAAATCTAATAGAGAATATTGGGTTAATTCTTGAATGACCATTAAGATTAAGAGTTATTGATAATTTTTAAATAATGAAAAAGTATTTATAATTATATCAAAATTTACGGGAGCAGCTGGTTGTAATTTAACTGAACTTTAATTTTCTTGGGGAAGGCCAATGAAACTGAGTTTTAGTGTCTGAACCTTCAAATTTTAGGTTAGTAATGACATTTGTGTTTCCTTAAAACTGACTCCTCCCAAAAAAGTAGGAAACAGTCGGTTAATGGCGCCAACTTTAAAGGAGTTATTACTCAATCAATGCCCAAACAAAGACCAGAACGTGCACTCACTTTATTTCATCCTACGTTACATCTTTCTTCACCATTCTTCTCTAACCAACACTTACTATTATCCTATGTTCTTGCAACTTTTGTCTTTTTTCGGTTTTCAAATCCAAAAACACACAGAACCCATTACGAAAATCTCCATAAAGAAAACTGGGATTCAATAAAAAATCGTTCTTGACAATCTTACAGGAAAAGCCTTTTGTAGATGGAGATAGATGAGTGCTTCTTCGTGTTCTCTGTTTTGCCTTGTTATTCAATACATATATCTGAAAGGTACTTGTAGATAAATGCTTATTAATTGATCATTGATTTTTTTTTTCATGCATTCCATACATATATATATACATGTATGTGTATGTGTGTGTGTTTGTGAAGTTCCCTTTTCTTGATGTTATATAGTTTTCAGGGCAAAAGACTTGTCTGAATTTTGCTGTTGCTGATGATGATCTGTTGAATGTTTTGATTCTTACAGGACTCTGTATGAAATTGTCTGAAAAGGGGACTTTGATCCAGCAATGAACTGTAAGATCCAGAGGCTTATATGGTTAATCATATTTTCTTGTACCATAATCACAGTTCATTCCGAAGAAAACAATGCAACCTCAGCTGCAAATGCTGATTCTTTTGTCTTGGCCTGTGGTGCCACAGCTGATGCCACTGATTCCGATGGCAGAAAATGGGTTTCAGATGCCAAATTCCTTACATCCCCTAACAGTTCTGTATCAGCCACAGCTCAATCCCAAGACCCTTCTCTCCCCTCCACAGTTCCCTACATGACAGCAAGAATTTTCAAATCCGAGGCAACGTATAAATTCTCTGTTTCTCCCAAGTTTCGTCACTGGATTAGGCTTCATTTTTACCCATCTTTTTATGATAATTTGGATACGTTCAGATCGTTTTTCTCGGTTACCGCTGGTGGCTTTACACTTCTTAGCAATTTCAGTGCCTCCATCACTGCTGAGGCACTCACTCAGTCTTACATCGTTAGAGAATTCTCCATGAATATGCTAGAATCTGGCATCCTTAATCTCACTTTCACACCTTCCGCTTCATACAAAAACGCTTTTGCTTTCGTCAATGGGATTGAGATAATCTCGATGCCAGAAATCTTCCAGTCAGTGTCCATGGTTGGATTTTCGGACCAAAACATGGATGCAGCAACCTATACAATGCAGACGATGGTTAGGCTGAATGTTGGCGGACGGTACATTGCTGCTAATAATGACTCGGGTTTAAGCCGGACATGGTATGATGATTCCCCTTATATATTTGGAGCTGGTTTTGGGGTGGCCTCACAGGCTGACAAGAATGTAACGATTGCATATCCTTCTAATGAGTCAAAAGATATTGCTCCGTTAGACGTTTATAGAACATCAAGAAGCATGGGCCCTACTGCAGCAGTGAACCAAAATTATAACCTCACTTGGATTTTTCAGATAGATGTGAATTTCACTTATCTTGTGAGGCTTCATTTCTGTGACTACAATTTGGAAAAGGTGAATCAGATGGTGTTCAGTATTTTTATTAACAACCAGACAGCAGAGCCAGAAGCCGATGTGATAGCTTGGTCTGGAGGAAGAGGAGTGCCCATGCACAAGGATTATGCGACGTATGTAAATGGTAGAACCGGCGATGATCAACTATGGGTGGCTTTGCATCCTAATGTGGAAGTAAAACCTGAATACTATAATGCAATCCTTAACGGACTTGAGGTCTTTAAGTTAAACGATCCAAAGAGGAACTTAGCAGGGCCAAATCCTGAGCCATCAGAGATGAAAGCTGAGGTTGAGGATCAGCGGGGAACTTTTACTTCTCCAGGAAAATTGAGCAAGAGTGGCATAATCATAGGCTGTATTTTAGGCTCGCTGGCTAGTTTTGGTCTAGTTGTTGGACTCATTGTTTTTCTCAATAACAGAACGAGAAGGGACAAGACACATATGTCTTCCAGTGGTGGTGCATGGCTGCCAATCTATGGCAATTCTATTTCATCAGGGATGAACACGTCGAGCAAGAGTACTAGTGGAAGCAGCCGAATCTCAAGTCTTGCTGGAGGGCTCTGCAGGCATTTCTCCTTAGCCGAGATAAGAAACGGAACCAATGGTTTTAGTGAGTCTCATGTTATAGGGGTCGGAGGATTTGGGAAGGTTTACAAAGGAGTCATAGATGGAAAGACAACGGTTGCTGTCAAGAGAGCCAACCCCTCTTCTGATCAAGGTATTCACGAATTCCTAAACGAGATAGAGTTGCTCTCTAAACTAAGACACCGGCATTTAGTCTCTCTGATTGGTGCTTGTGAAGAAAACAATGAGATGATACTGGTTTATGATTATATGGGCAACGGGACTTTGCGTGAGCATCTTTACAAGAACGCAAACCCCCCGATATCATGGGAACAGAGATTGGGCATTTGCATTGGTGCTGCAAGAGGGATTCACTATCTCCACACAGGTGCAAAGTATACAATCATTCATAGGGATGTAAAAAGCACAAACATTCTGTTGGATGATAAATGGGTAGCTAAAGTTTCCGACTTTGGGCTCTCGAAAACAGGCCATAATCTCAATCAAACGCATGTCAGCACAGTTGTGAAAGGAAGTTTTGGATACTTGGATCCTGAGTACTTCCGAAGACAGCAGCTGACGGATAAATCAGATGTGTATTCCTTTGGAGTTGTACTCTTCGAAGTACTGTGTGGAAGGCCAGCCCTTAATCCCAATCTGCCAAAAGATCAAGTAAGCTTAGCAGATTGGGCAATGATAAATCATAGGAGGGGTACTTTGGGGGAGATTCTTGATCCAAACATCAAAGGACAAATCAACGCTGAATGCTTGAAACACTTCTCAGAAACAGCAGTCAAATGCTTATCTGATCACGGGACTGATCGGCCAACAATGGGGGAAGTTCTTTGGAACCTTGAGTACTGTCTCCAATTGCAAACCAACCCTGACGGACCAAAAATGGTGGCTAAGCAGAAAGCCAACGACGCCTGTGCTAACAATGGAACATTGTTAAGCAATGAAGAGGAGAAGAACAAAGCATGTCAGGAATTTGAGAAGCACAGTGGAAATACAGAGGCAGACAATCCACAAGGGAGATGAAGAGGATACGAATCAGCCGATTCTTGATTACACGCACCCTTTACGTTCAAGCAAAGTTTCGGATCCTTAATTTAGAGGCTTGAACCACGCAGTTAGAGGTTCAGGGACTTTTTTCAGCTCAGAGTAAATGTTTTCCTTTTTCCTATTTGTGTGTGTGTGTGTGTGTGTCTGTGTTTTCATCATAAGTTCATACACTTAGCTTCTCCTTGTGAGTTGAACTGGATTGAAATGTCAATATACACTTTGTCCTGCCATTTCAGAACCTCTAACAAAAACCCAACAAAACCATTTCAACCATTTCAAGACAACTACGCATGATGATAACTAACCAACCTTAACTTTATCAATCGAGCTAACCATGAAAACACTAAGCAAGAAATCAAGATTCATGAATCAAGACTTAAACAATAACTTCCTTCACATCCTGTCAACATAAAAATTCATCAACCCACAAAAGTTTTACATTCTACACTCCAAAACCTCCAAAAATCAACTCAAAGATGAGATCTTGGAGGCCTTCCAACATGACCCTCCTCACAAAACTACTCATGCAGCCCATTCAACATTTCCCAACACTCACCCTCTTTTGTAATGTTCTTGTTAAGAGAGTAGTCCAAGGTTGTGATTGGCTTGAGATAAACTCCAATAGATTTCACACTATTATAATCAGCAGTGCCGTGAAAACCACCAAATTGGCGGTTTTCTCCCAGCCGGAAGCTGAATTCTTTGTCGTGGCCGTTGAATCTGCCAAACGGGCCGTACTCTCCGTGGTTGGTGCCAAATGTGATTGAACATAAATGGCTGTTGTTGTAGCTCTTGTGGCCACTGATCCAAGTTATGTACTCTGCTGGGTGATTCAGTTTCACCTGCCAAGTTCGATCAGTCGTTAGGTACTGATCCTGACAGAAATTGATCACTTGTTCTTATCAATTGGTCCAACATACATTAATGATCTTTCCTAAGATATCAAAACATATATATCACAACCTAACAAGAATAGACTGAAAAAAAATGCATACATGAAATGAATATCTGAATTTGGACGAGGAGAGAAGAAATGAATCAACAACTTACAACATCAAACTTGTAGCCATCATTAGTACCATATCTCTCAGACAGCACAAGACTTCCATTCTCAGCATACTGGAACTGGATGGAGTTGATCTCATCGTCGTGAGAAACGAATATCTGAACAATCTTATTCCGACCCTTTTCATCCCAAGGATTTCCACTTTTGCTCCCCACTGCACCTACCTTGATCATGCTCGAATCATCATCACCCATTGCAGAGAAAAACAGTAGAAAATGGAGAGGAACTTCTTCGCTGTTTTAGTGCTAAATTTATGAAAATGTTGATGGATTTATGGTCTGATATATATATGACCAGAAGAGTTAATGTGTTTATGTAGAAGAAGTGAAGAAGTTTAAGGATGTCAGAAAGTTATTGATGAACGTGGAGACCAAATATTTGCATGTCTTAGTATATATAATTAATAATTCTACTTGACAACTCATTGGAGTGATCAGGTCCGATTGAACAGGTTGGTCTGATCAGAAACCTATTTTAATTGGTTGAAATACAATTAAAATTACAATTTATCTATCTGTGTTATCGAACATAAATAAATAATTCCTTATAAAAAAATAAAATAACAATTTACCACTTTTGTATTTTAAAATGTAGCAATTTAATTACCCTCTATGTTGTTAAAATTGAAGCAATTTACTTCCTTGAACACGGAAGTAATTGCTTCATTTTTTTTTAAAATATAGGAGGTAAATGATATTTATTTTTCATAAAGAGTAATTTGTTCATTTTCAATATTTTTGAAAAGTAAATTGCATTAAACCCATTGAAATAATATAACAGTATGGACTATGGATCTTGTCATGTCGGTAAATGTAAGGAAAAATGGCAATTTTGATTTAATATATTAAGTTTCTTTTTTAGTCTCATTTATTATAATTTTTTAAATTATATTTAATTAATAAAAATGCTAACGGCTCCATTAATTATTGAGCAGAAAATGTACGTGAAGACGAAAATTAAAAAAAAAATTAACTTGTGGGATCAATATGAGAAAATTGTAACAAATGAGATTAAATTTTAAAAAAATCCTAATATATAGAACAAAAAATACAAATTTCCCTAAATGCAGCATTATTCATTTGTTTAATACTTTGATTTCTTATATGGAAGAGAAACCAATAATAGTACGTTTATTTTAATTTATATAGGAAATAATAATGGCTGGCATTAGTCTTGAAATAATATATAGGAGATTTAGTCTTACTAAATAAGATTAAGTATTCCACTGATCTCTGAGTTGGAAAGAATTCAGAATCAAATTGTCGAATTTCTTTATTTGATTAATTAAACTAATAATTTGTAGCAATTTTGCTATCACTACCCTTTCTAGCGAGACTAGTTTAGATGTTGGTTGTTATTTTACTTTAGTTTATTAATGTTTTAATTAGCTGATTAATTATTATTCAAGATTGTGTCCATAAAAATAAACAGATTGGCTAATATATAAAAACTATTTGAATTGATGCGCAAGAAAATATTATGAACATATCATTATATATATGCTCCATTGATATAATTCTAACATTTCCTTATAGTTGTGCATGTTAATTAGGAGTTGGTGATTATAATCATAATAATTAACTTTAAAAAATGAACCATTCCTGGGAAAGAAGCTTTACTAGTTGATGGAGGTTAATCACATATAAACCCCTATGAAGATCAAATTGCCCCTCATAATCCCCAAAATTAGGATATCGGACAAGGGTTTGCGTCTTTTTTCGGGTAAGGATGCTTGACCTGACAATTAGACACAACAGTTGTTGATCTTGAAACCAAACAAGGGTTTGCATCATTTTTTGGGGTAGGAATGCTTGACCAGACAACTCGATACAACAGTTATTGATCATTTGAAGGCAGGTTGGATACGTGGATTCATACATCTTCTGACACATTGACTCCTATAAGTGTTGAGAGGTCTATAAGACATGTATGCATTTATGATTGACTGTGAGGTGTAGCTCGACAATCCTAATATAAATTTGAGCGAATTGATTTAAATTTCAAAAGATTTCAGCTGAGGATTACATCAACAAGTCGAACAATTTGTGCTCCAAGCTAATCCACATTCCACCATATGTCAGAGGACAAAACATAGACCCCACTTCAAACAACAGACATCTGATTTTACACGTCATGTCATCATTTACCTCAATCCGGATCAGTACTTACGTCCTCCACAAATTAGATGTCCTAAACTTAGGACAGATGAAGGTATATTTGCAGTAGTAAATTATATCAATTTTGTTTTGACAGATAATGAAGAAAGCAAGAACAAACAAATCAAATATTATGCTTTATTTGATTCTTGACTTTATATATCTTTCCGTTTAATCAAATCTTGTCTTTAACTTTTAGTTCATTTTTGTATTGCAGATTTGCCGTTAGGATCTCAATTTCAACTTTGTAGCTAGTAATGCAGCTAAGCTAATCCTTTGCTTTGCTTCAGAAGAGAACTACTGGATGTATGTATATATATGTATATATAGTTCTATAACAGGCAATAAAGAGAGCTGGTGCATGTCTTCTTTACACTTAATGTACAACTTAGTAAACTTGTGTTGCCAACTCCCCAAGCCACCTTTGATTCTCCTCTGCTTTCTTGGCTTTAAAATTGTCCGAAAGAAAACCAAACAATCCATGCAGATCATTTGTTACTCAAACTATAGGCTAAAGGGTCTCAAAATTTTCTAGTTCTTCATTTGATGGTAAGCCATTCTTCTCTGTGTGTGTGTCTGTCTGTCTCTATTGATCAACTATAATTCTTTGATCTTGTTGTTGACAAGCCTATATAAAGTTTCAAGCTTCTGCCGCAGGTTTAGTTCATTACAACAAAAACCAGGCAAGACAAAGGATTCTGTCCCGTAAGTTGTAAAGCTAATTTGAGACTTCTTGGGCACTTTCACTTTGGACATATATATATACATACTAGTAAGTTCTTGGTGAAAAACAATGGAAATTGGCTCGACTTCACTCGACAAACCAGGAAAGAACAAAGATCATGTGTCGATTCAAATCATGAACGACGCCAGATATCTTGCAACCTCAATCAAGCAAAAGATGGACACCATTTCTCTGTCACATAATGTCTGCAGAGTACCCGAAGAGCTCCTCAAAGGGAGCCAAGAAATGTACTATCCATCTCTAGTGTCGGTTGGTCCCTTCCACTGCGGCAGAGTCAGAGCCATGGAGGATCAGAAATGGCGATACTTCAACACATTGCTCAACCGGAAACCAAACGCAGAAGCAGTCCTCGACCGATGCATCAATGCACTAAAGCATGCAGAACGAAAAGCCCGAACGTTCTATCATGACACGGTTGAGTTAGGCAGCGATGAGTTTGTTGAGATGTTGTTGGTTGATGGATGTTTCATTGTCGAGCTCTTTCTTGAGTGCTCATTCAGGAGTTTAAGACGTAGCGATGATCCGGTCTTCAGCACAGACGGTACCCTCTCCCAGTTGACATGTGACTTAATCCTACTAGAAAATCAGCTTCCGTTCATCATCCTTGATCAGCTATTTCACTTAGTCCCTATCCCGAGTCATTGCAACATGTCCCTCATTGAACTTGCTCTATATTTCTTCAGGAAACTGATTCCAGGCTATAATTCATCAACCCCACCAAAAAAATTTGGCCCTGAAATCCATCATTTGCTAGACCTCATAAGGCTTCTTTACCTGCCTACGTCTCCCCAAACCCCACCAACAACAGCACAAAACAGTGTGAATCATGCCACGCAGCTTATTAAACTCGGGATAAAACTCAAGAAGGCCGACGCGGACGAAACTCCACTCAACATCAAATTCTCAAACGGAGAACTCAAGATCCCACCTTTAAAAATCCATTCTTGCACAGAAATATTGCTCAGAAACCTCATTGCAATGGAGCTTTCCCACCCGAAAAGCCCGAAAACCGTTGCCTCCTACGTAGTACTAATGGAACAGCTGATGAAGACTAAGAGGGACGTGAAATTGCTGCATGACAAGAACATTCTGATTCTTGATGGGTATGGCAGAGAAGGAGAAGTCCTAATGCTATTCAAGAAAGTGAGTGTGGATGTGAATGTGGAGGAATTCTACTTCAGAGGGGTTTGTGGGGAAATCAGTGGGTTCCAAGCAAGGAAGAGGAGAGTGGTATGGGAGAACATGAGGTATTTTTATCATAGAACTCATATGGGGGTTTTAGGGTTCTGTTTGGCTGTGGGGTTCTTGGTTTTGGTTTTCACGGTAGGGTTTATCTCACTCATTGCTTTTCTACTTCACCATTTCCAGTGAGCTTGCTTGGGGAGGTTTTTCTATTTTTGGAATTTTTCTATTTTCTTAGAGGGTATTTTGGAGATTTTTACCTGGTGTGTTTGGGTGTAATTTCTGTCTATTTGCAAATAATTGTAATTTCATTTTCTCCCAGGTTTTGTTTACTTGGCCAGATTGGATTTTATATCCCAATTTATCGATCCAATGGATCATTTACTTGCAAAGTGGGCAGTCGTGTTTTTTCTTTTTTTTTTTAAACTAGAGCGATAAATTATTATTAATTAAAATAAATAAATTACTATTATTTTTGTTAAATATCAATATCTAACAAAAATTATTATAATTTTTATATTCGATATTATGGGCAGTCTGATCAGAGTAATCAGGCCAATCCGATATTCGTATGAATTTTCAGGATTTTTTTTTTTTTTTTTGTTTTAGTTATTAAAAGTTTGAGTAAATTACAACAATCTTTTCTGAGACTTATAAATTATAAATACTCCCTGATATTTGATAAAGTTATATAATTTTTGCATGGAGACATGAAATTGTCAACTTTGCGCTTACTGTATTTTTTTTTTTTAAAATTAAAAACTTATATAAAAAATCGAACGGGGTGGATAAATTTTTTTTAAAAATTATAAAAAAAAACTCCACTTAGTCATAAAAAAAATCACAAAATTTTTTAAATAAAATAAAATTATAATTATAATCCAAAAGCGTATTTTGGTCAATTCACCATAAAAATAGATGAAAATCTAACGGAATTGGGTAATTGTTAAATTGCCATTCAAATCAGGAGAAAAAAATTGATAATTTTTCAAATAATAAGGGATATTCATAATTATATGCCAAACTTCATGAGAGGTAATTATAATTTACCCTAAAAAATGTGTTCTAAAATGCCAATTCCTTGTAAATTATCCCCATATTATTATAAATACAACATAAGATGTAATATAATTTGGGGATAAAAAGTTCAATCACAAAAATCATGAATTGTTGTATCTATATTGTTTTTATTTTATTTGTATTTGATTTCACATCTGTAAAAGTTAACCAGAAAAAGCAAATCTATAACTCATTCTAAGGGGGTAAATTTATAATATAAATTATGAATAGTTATATTTACACTCCTTGATCTATGACAGGTTTATATAAATTATCCTTATTTTTTAGATAATTACACATATATCCATCAAAATATTATTATCACTTACACAAACCACCTCTTACTTTTTTGAAAAATTACACACACACACACACACACATTAAAAATATTAGTATCATTATATAAACTACCTATTGTTTTGCCGTCAGGGTAGTTTATGTAATTATACAAAAAATAAGAATAATTTATGTAAATAGACTATAATTCAGGGGTGTAAATGCAATTATCCCTATAAACTAAGATCAAAGTTTAAAAAAGTGAAAGATTTGAGTTAAAAACAAAGAATTTTTTTTTTTATTTGCATAGGACCCTTTTTTGTTATTAATGTATAGTAAAATCTCTATAAATTAATAATATCGGCACCACAAAAATTAATTAATTGATTAATTAATAATTTATTAATTTAAGATAGAATTTTATTTAATTCAACGAATCTATATTATTTTTTTTATGATAAAACGCCGTTGCAACCAAGTAAGCGGAAGGAAGCACTTAGAGCCTCAATAACTATTCATAATATTTTGTTGCAGTATGGGAACGCAACATCAGAGCTTTTGGATGCAATAAGAAAAGTTAGAAATGAAATACAACTAAAATTAAACTTTAAGAAGAAACAAACAATAATAGAATCATATTTTATTAAGTTGTTCTAATTGTATTTGTAATTTTATAGAATTATTAATTTATAATATTGAAGGGATCTTAAATTTATATAAGGGTCTTCAAAAAAATTATTACCTTATTAATTTATTAAAATTATTAATTTAGACCTTGCACCCAAGTCAGGACTGAAAAAATTATTGTTCTATAAAAATTATTAATTTATTGAGTATTAATTTATATAGATTCTACTATAATTGCTTTAAGAAAAAGTCATTTTGAATTTTGTTTAAATGCCCTAAGACTGAATTTTATTTATAAAAGTATCTTCTTATAAATTATTAATTTTTATTACAAATTGTATTTAAAATTGTTTGGGTTCCTTCAAAGGAGAGAAATGGATAATTGGGAATTTGGCTTTTCAAAAAATCCAAAAGTCCAGATTTAAATAATGTAATTTAGAAGTCTGGGTCCCACTTAGTGTTGCTAAACACAATCAACGGTGGGAAACAAAAGACAGTGGATCATTGTCATCCACGAGTACGGCTATTGTAATAGCTCGATGGCTTTTGCTTCCTTGACTTAAAGAACGAAAACCAACATTCTGTGTCATAAACCAGATAGAGAGAGAGAGAGAGAGAGAGGAACATGGGAGATTGCAGAAGAGTAGGTGTGGCGGTGGACTTCTCCCCCTGCAGCAGAAAAGCTCTCAAATGGGCTGTCGACAACATTTCTCGCAGCGGCGATCACCTGATTCTTGTCACTGTACGCCCCGAGGGCCACTATGAGGAAGGCGAGATGCAGCTCTGGGAGGCCACCGGTTCTCGTACGCACTCCTCTCTCTCTCTCTCTCTCTATCTATATATATCTTTATGTTCTACTCTGTTTCATTTTGTTTGGATTACTGCATGTGAGCTTTGAGCAACTGTGTTTTTGCTGTGAAGTTGAATGATGTTTTATTATGTGAAATTGGTATTTGATTCTAAGATTTAGTAGTTTCTGATTCCAAAATTTCGGATAAGACAGTTGATCCGACCAAGTTAGCTTCTTTCCCGCTTCTGGGAGTTATGGTAATTAAAGAAACAGGTGATCCACCTCAATAACTACTCCTACTCACTGATCTGCTCTTGAGATATACTATTTCTGGATTTTGCCCTTTTCTTCTTTTGATTTCACTTGTTCTTGGGTGGGGTTTGTTTGTCGTGGGTGGTTTTAACTTGGCAGAAAAAGACCCTTCCTTGTGTGTTGCTTCATGTTAGAGTGATTCTACAGCTAAAGATTGTTTTTTTTCTGAGTCTTGATGATTGTTGATGGGTAATGAATTGGTTGGTTAAGTTCTTGCATGATTAGCTTTTTACCTCCTTGCTGCTGCTGTTATTCCTCACTGATCTTGAGCTAAAACTTGATCTTTTATTGTAAATTCGTCAGCTTTGATTCCTCTACTTGAGTTATCGGAGCCCCACATCATGAAGAAATATGGGGTTAATCCGGATCCTGAAACATTGGACATCGTCGCCACTGCATCAAGGCAGAAAGAGGTAACATTTGCTATTTTGTCAATAGCTTTTGAAATTCTATTTGATTCCACCATTGCAACCTTGTAATGACTCGTGTTCTATGCTCGAAAGTAGATTACTGCTCTTGAAGATCTACTGGGGAGATGCTCGGGAGAAGCTATGCGAATCAATCGATAATATTCCCCTCGACTGCTTAATTATCGGGAACAGGGGTCTTGGCAAGCTCAAAAGGTTTCGACTCTTCTTACGTCTTTCTATAGTTGTTCCAAGATTCTCACTCTATATTGTTGGCCACTTTGATCATTAACTAAATCAAACATTAAAATTGCCTTTGCTGTCTCATTGATCCTACAGAAGTTATTTTGAAATGGATGAACGAACTTGATTTTCTACATGAATTTTTTGGGGTTTTGAATCAGAACAGAAGTCATTTCATGATATTCTTGAACATTTTGATTTTATTTAAGCTGTCCCAACATCGTTCTCTGCCTTCCGCCTAGAACTAATGTACATTGTGTTTTTTCCCATGTAATATTTCAGGGTAATCATGGGCAGTGTTAGCAACTATGTGGTGAGCAATGCTACTTGTCCTGTTACCGTGGTGAAGAGCCATGACTAAACACGGTGCAGTTTCTGAACCTTAGTATTTCGGTGCATTTCTATTGTTTTGTACCAATCATGTTGTCTGTAAAACAGTATTCAAGTTTGTGTGTGTATGTCTCTATGTGTCTTGCAAATGAAAGAATCTTGTTGTGTTTTCTTATCCAATGTTTATTACCATGTACCCTTGAGCTGGTTCAATGAATGGATTCATTTGCAATCTTACATGATTGTTCTTGTGAGTATTCTGAATTATGTTTTTCTAATGCTATATTTCCTCGAAATTATTTTTGATTATAGTCTCGTATACCTGTGTATAAATTGTTTAGTGAAGTACAGAGGTGAAGTATATTTTATACACGTGGCTGTATACATGGAGTATAATACAACATTGAAACATTAGTCTTGAATTATGGGTTCAAAGTATTTATTTCTTTGTTTTCTCCAATGTGAGAATAATATGTTTGTTTTGGACTGAAATACGTAACACCCCACGTGCAATACACTTCCCGTATAATTTCAAATTAATGTGTGATTGGTTGGATTTGATCATACTTGATTTCGGTAAGAGTTTTTTACCATATATGTCCTCAAAAATTTCAAAGATAAAATAGGCTTAAATGTAGCGATGGCAATGGGTTCAGGTTGGACCCGACCCCGTACAAATTTGGGTGGGTTTTGAAGCCTTAAACGGGTCGCGGGTTGGGTTTTTGGTCTTAGTGGTTTGGTCCCAGACCCACTCCGATTAATATTTTCTTGATTTTTTTTTGTATATTTTATGTATATTTATATGAAATATATTTGTACATATAAAAAAAATATTTATAGTTACATATAATACATAAAATTAATATTTTTATAAATTAAAATATTGATATAAATGGTATATAAACAACACATATTCTTATTTTTTTAACATTTTAATGTCTAAAACATGCACTTATAAATTAACAAAAATATTAACCTTTCAATAATATTACAGTCTGATATTTTTAAAATTATGGTATTTAATTTTTAAAAAATATTTTTTTAATATTTTAGAATTTTGACTAGGCCGACCGGATCTTCTTTTTTGGTGGGATGGATCCCTAGTTTTGGCTAAACTGCCCCAGACCCACCTCGATGCCATCCTTACTTATTGCATTTTTGGTCTTGTTATTTAGGGCTACTTTGACGTTTTCATCCTTTATTTTCTAGCCAAAAGAAGGTAAAAGATAAAAATATGTAGTGTCAAAATACTACTCTAAAAAATTAAGGGACAAATTACATTTACACCTCCTTACCTATTGCCTTTCTACACAAATCACTTTTGCCTTCTGAAAAATTACAGAAATCATCTTTGACAGCCTTTAAAATCAAAAAATACCCCCTAGATTAGGTCAATTTTTAAAATATTCTTTTGGAGATAGAAATGCCCTTAGGGGTGTTTCTGTAACTATCAAAAGGTAGAAGGGGTTGCCAAAGTAATATTTATGAATATGAGTAATATGGCTCATATATTCTTTTTATTATTTATACCAATTTTTAATTTTAACTTTAATTATTTTATTAACTTTCTTTTTATATTGAATCTCTATATAAGATTGCACCTTTTAAAAATTAAAATATTAAATTATTCAATTAATATAATTTAAGTCGTAAAGATAGGCAGGTGAGGAGCTTGGTTTAAGTGGAAAACAATGATGACATGACAATAATGAAGAGATAACAACCAGTGCTAAAACGAGGGAAAGAAGCAGATGTGGTGCATAGAATGTTGTGGACATCCTGTTTTCACTCATAACTGCATGTCCGAGCGGTGGCTAAGGAATCCCCTCCTCCCCCTATTTCTACATTCAATCTTGGCTTCCTCCAAACCCCTCCAAAACAAGTTCCCTGTTTCTTCACCGGATCTTTGCTTCTTCCCACTTCATTTCGATATCTTTGATCAGAAATGGAACCCCACAACTATCTCAGCCTGCTCTTTATCCTTCTCTGTCTTGTCATCTCCATTCACGCCGCACAGCTCTCCCCCAACGCTGCCCCTTCTAACCCTGAATCACCTCAACCCTCGCCTTCCTCCGAACAAGCCTTCAGCTACGCCCAGTTCTTCCCAGCGTCGTCCTCCGATCCCGCCACTTCCAATGGAGGAGAGTCTGCAGCGCAACAAAAAGAGCCCTCCGATGTTGGCTTATCATCAAAGCTCCATTCTACGGGTGCAGCAGAGCAGCAAGAGGCCTCTGATCCTCAATTATTAACACAACAGCTCAGTGCTGTCGCTTCACCACAAAAAAAACAGCCCCTTGATCTTGGCTTACCAGCAAATCTCCCTGCTAATCCTAATCCAGAAGTGAAGAAAATCTGTGACTCCACAGACTATCCTGCCCTCTGTCTAACAACGGTCGTTCCCCTCCTCCACGGTAAGATCAGCATTGAATCCGTTCTTGAAGTGTCCGTCAAAGCCAGCGATGAATTCGCCAAGAACACCCTTTCTTTGGCTAAGAAGGAGATTGCAAAACCAGGAGTTTCACCAAGACTGCTCCCCACCCTCAAGGACTGCAAGGACGGCTATGACACAGCTGTCGAAAACTTTGAGAAGACGATAAACGCCTTCGCTTCCCACGACGTGGGGACAATGCGGAGCATGCTGAGCGCTGTGATTACGTTCGTGGGGGATTGCGAGGACGGGTTTGCAGAGATGCAGGAGAGCTCACCGCTATCCACTTATGCCAAGCAGTTGACCAGCATGACAAGCAATTGTCTGGCAATTTCTTCTCTCATGAACTGATAATCATCATCATCATCATCAGTTCATGTTCATATTGGTTTTCTGATCATATATGGAACTGAGGGGTCATATTGCTTTCTTTGTATTATTACTATTATTACTATCTTTTGTTGCTTATTTTCAAGTTTTGATCATCTCCATTAATCTCCCCTGCATGGGAGTACCCATGATAGGGCTACCGAGATTTGTATTCTTTAAAATTATCAATAAATAAATATAAAAATTCATGTTTGTTAGATTGATGATCACATCTTCTTCACCATGAATGATTAATGAATACGTTTTTATATTTATTAAATCAATCCAACTAAATTAAATTAAACTACTTTTATTGTGGATAAGAATGGCAAAAATTAGAGTTTACTCGTGTGCGTACATCGCGCTTATTTGAATAGTTTTAATATTTTATGTTTTTATTTAAAAGATATCAATTTGGTGTTAAGAAAGTCTAATATCGCGAGATCTTAATTCAATATAAAAATTAAAGTACTTGATAAGTATGTATCGTATAAAATCGTTTTATTAATTATAAAATCAAACAAATATAGTGTACCATTGGCAAATTTTAGGATTAAAAAGTCCATTAACCTTTCTATTTTTTGTTGAAATAGTTAAAATCCTATTGTATTTTGAAAAAATAGGCTAATATCCCTCCTATGTTTTGTAAAACTTAACAAAAAAAAAAAAAAAACCTTCTCCGTTAGTAATTAACAGAAGATGTATTAAATGCATGAGTCCGCTATTGATGGTGTTCTTATGAGGTTAAGGCATTTTGGACCAAGATGTCCCTATATTGTGTTCAAAATGACCATGCTCAAAATTACTTCTTGTAACCTTACATTTAGAGATTTTGTTTTTTTGGCATTTTCATTCATTTTAAAAAAAAAAAAAAAATTGTGTTTTTAACAATATTTATTTAGATATCAAAATACCAAGAAAATTATACATCTTTTTATAAATTTAAAACGTAAAATAAAAAAATTAAATTAAATCAACTCTAAAATTTATTTTTCAAATATCAATTTGTATCAATGCAAATGTCAAATGTCAATCAATAATATCATTTAAATAAATTAAAATTTTAAAATGACTATTATATGTATCGACAAAGAAAATTTTACTTTTTTTATGATTTTAATCTTAAAACGTTATCCACCCCCAATTTGTTTTTGTGTTTTTTCTAAACATTAAAAAAAAAAAAAAAAAAACAGAAGGATAAAATAGTAATATTCACTTTTACAGTTCAGAGGCTACATTATTTTTCATTTAAAAGATGTATTAATAATTTAGCAAATAATGAAAAAAATATTTATAATTTATAGAAAATCCCATTAGAGGAACATGTAATTTACTTGAGAAGAAAACAAGGTTAAAAATGGATTAAACCTTAATTTACGAAGAAGGCTCAGTCATCAACCTTAACATTATAATGCTTTGCTCCCATTCACAGTCCCAGTTCCAGTTCCAGTTCCAGGCTGCCCACTTGAAATCCAAAGGCCTCCCAACTCACTTAACATCATTATAATCTCTCCTCTCAAACCCACAAATTTAATCAATTCTCTTTTCAGTCCAACATTAAATGCATTACTGCGGATCGTGAAAACACCTAATTGGTCAAAAGTTTCTAGCGACATTAATCTTGACAACTGTAGGAGCAACAATGAGCTTCTTTTTTAAAAAATTAGAGAGTTGAGTGCACTGTTTTTCTTTTAGGGGTAATTACATTTACACCCCCTCACCTATTATCCCTTTGCACAAACTATCCATGCCTTTTGAAAAATTACAGAAACCACCCCTGATAGCCTTTAAAACCCCAAAATACCCCTAGTTGACTAGGTCAACCTTTCAAATAATATTTCAACATTTCTGTAATTATCAAAAGGTAGAAGGGGTGTCAAAATAATTTTTATGAAATTGAGAAATATGACTCCATATAATTTTTTATTTTTTGTACAATTTTTAATTTAAACTTAAATTATTTTATTAATTTTTTATTGAATCTCTATATAAAATTACACCTTTTAATAATTAAAATATTAAATTATTTAATTAATATATAAATAAAATTACTTAACAGATTATAAGTTTAAATTAAAAATATCACACTTGTAAAATACATAAATTATATTTAAGAAATTTTTTAAAGAAGGGATTAATTTTTTATGATAAATAATTAAATTTATATAAAATACATAAATTATATTTAATTTTTATTTTAGTAAAACTTAGTTATGAATAAAAATAGAGGACTAATTTTTTAATTTTAATAATTTTAAAATAATTTTTACAAGTATGATAATTTTTTAATTTAAACTTATAATCTATTAACTAATTTTATTTATATATTAATTAAATAATGTAATATTTTAATTATTAAAAGGTGTAATTTTACATAGAGATTCAATAAAAAAATTATAAAATAATTTAAGTTTAAATTAAAAATTCGTACAAAAAATAAAAAAAAATAAATAGGGTCATGTTTCTCTATTTTAAATATTATTTTAACACCCCTTCTACCTTTTGATAATTACAGAAACCCCTAAAGACATTTCTGTTTGAAATACTATTTGAAAGGTTGACTTAGTCAACTATGGGTATTTTGGAATTTTAAAGGCTACCAAGGATGGTTTCTGTAATTTTTCAAAAAGTATGGGTGATTTATGTAAAAAGACGATAAATGAGGAGATGTAAATATAATTATCCCTTTTTTTTTATTAGAGTAGGTATTTTTTGCAGAAAAAGTTGTCAGAAAGAATATCAGTACTTGAACAGCTAGAAGCTTTGAGGAAGTCATTATAATCATCTAAAATACAAAAAAAAAAAATCTTGTGTAATTCAACTATTAGAGGTGTCATCATGTAATTATCCATTGGTAAAAGATCGAGACATTTCTTTTGATGCGATGACCAACTGAAGGAAGATGAGTCATGTAGCATTTTAAGCCATTGCAGCTAAGAATAACATAAGTCGATCCAGCAGCATAACCTCAAAACCAGTGGAACTGTTTGCTCTTCAACAACATCTGAATTACAATGTTTCTTCATTTAAATCTATAATACACAACGTTATGGATCCGTATATTACCAACGTCTGCCTGGAAAAACATGTGCCTTGTCTGAGTTTACTCTTCAGGCAAAATAAAAAACATGTGCCTTGTCTGGGTTTACTCTTCTCAGGCACATTTCGCCTGTTAAGACCATCAGCAGAGAACGTCGCAATGTCACTGGGCTTCCAGGCACTAGGTACAAAGCTTAAGGCCAAGGAATAAATCATTACGGAAACATTGCGATCACCCTATGAAATTACGAAAATACACGACTGTAGAGAAAACTGCAGCTAAATGGTTCAACTTCTTTAAAAGTTAATAATTTATGCAAAATGATTTTTTATTCTATACAAAATCCACCAGAAAAAGGAGAGGGGAGGAAAAAGAAAAAAAGACATGCCATCCATGCATGCATGCTTGCACCCAAAGATAAGACTGGTTAATTTATAGGTTATCTCATAGGAATCAAGGTATAGCAACTACATCTAACTATGACGGATGTTGAATGAAACATTTATACCAGCATTCAAGACTCATCCATATAGACAGCACTGATTCCGTTAGCTTTCAAGAACTTCTTCAGCAAAAGAACTACTATAGCAATAGTAAGCCCAATAGCT
The DNA here is from genome assembly GCA_034509725.1 of Sesamum angolense. Classification (NCBI taxonomy): domain Eukaryota; kingdom Viridiplantae; phylum Streptophyta; class Magnoliopsida; order Lamiales; family Pedaliaceae; genus Sesamum; species Sesamum angolense. Next base: position 11,074,954 of record JACGWL010000014.1, read on the forward strand.
GCCCATGTGAATAGGCGATCATCAGCCTGCTTAGCAACCACTGCTTCTGGCTTATGTAAAGGCTGTTGTTCGCTGGTGGGCACCACAGGAGTCGACCTTGATGTCTGAGCAGCATGTGTATTTGAAGGGGTCTCACTAGGTTCTTCAACAATCCCATCATCTTCCGCTGGAAGAGGTAGGATTTCAGAAGTACCCTCAACAACATCATTTTGTAGACTCGGCTGACCTTCACTTTCTTCATTGTCAGTCTGTACTCCTGACACTGGGTTGCCTTCAGGCACTGGAGGTGATTTGCTTAGCATATATTCATGAATCTAAGAAAACAACTCATTAGTTAGTTTATCGCACATCTGTGAGAGAATCCAGAAAAGTAGGACCATACAAACCTCATCGATCAACCTTTGGCGTTCAGGAGATCCAAACTTTGGAGCTGCGTCACGAGATTTGACTGCCAGGATTCGCCTTTCTTCTTTAGTGTAATCTAATGATCCCAGAGCTCCATTCGGGCTGGTAGGCATAAATGCAATTAATGCTACCAATGCAGTCCGAACTGCAAAAATCACCCACAGAGGTGGTCATAATCCACGTATAAAACTATAAAGTATATGTCCATATTGTGAACCTCATCAAATATCATGCAAATACAGCAGCTTACAAGATGGGAAAAACATTTTTGTTTTCTTTGAGAAGAACCCTAGAATCCTTTTAAGTTATCCATGCACCAAGTTAGATTAGAAATATCAAAACTTCCAAATAAACACTCACCACTCCAGGATGGTTGCCAGTGTTCAGGATGATGATTTGAAATGCTCAGGCATATTTTGGTTTGAGTTTCAAACCGGCCATTTGGCTGCAAAGCAGAATTTAAAATAGACCAGATATGAATTAGAGCAAGTTCGTTAGTGAATTAGTGTGCAAAATATCCAACTGATAATGATGTGCTACTTAATAAGATGAACTCATACCGTCAACAACATGAATGAAGGCGGCTTGAAAGGATATTCAGCAGGCAACTGAATTCTTCCATGATATATTCCTCCCTCAAACTCCGAATCTCTTGGCCCCCTGATTGCGAATTGCCATTCAAAGATATTCTCCTGAAACCAGTATTTTAATGGATCAGCTTAAATTTAGATATCTAGAGAAAACAATTGACCCAACCAAGAGTAATAGTTGAACAGATCATCCCTAAACCGAGCAGCGGGAATCTTGAATCAGATAAAAGGTTCTTACCCCTAAAAAGACTATGTTTGAACACTGTACATGAATAAAAGAAAAGGCAAAAAGAGGAACTTAAACATAAATTCAACAAATTAAGAAATAAAGCCAAGGAATCCAAGAATTTTACATAAACAACGTGTGTTCTTCAATGGAAAATGTAAAATTTTGCATATTATATTGGAAAGAAATCCCCCAATCAAACATGAAACAAGCAAAAATTTGAATTTATGTTTCCTATAATCGACTTTACGCAAAATCCAAACTCCAACCAAATTAAAATTCGAGTCAGCAGCAGCTAAAAGAACAACATAAAACGTAGAAATCAAAATTGAGTCCAGATGCATCCGATCTAATTCATAGTCAATTAGCGCAAAAACAAACGAGCCAAGCAAAAAAAATCATAAAAAATAAAAGAACCCAGGAGCAAAATTAAAGCCAAAAAAAAAAAAAAACTTTAGTAAAAAAATTAAACCTCGAGAGGAAGGCTCATGAAATCATCAGAAGGATTCGATTGCATCTCTTTGACCTCCTGCAAAATCCTCTTCACCGCCGGATTCTTCCGGTTATACTTATCTTCCGCCATGTTTTCGCCTCACAGAACTTCCACGGTAGATCGCACAACTCCTGATTCTTCTCACCGACGAATTCTATGAAGAGCACATACACGAAAAAGATTCACAATTTGAAATGTTTTTCACCTGATGAGAGAGAGAGAGAGAGAGAGAGTTTGATTATTGACGGAGACAGAGGTGGTTGACACGTCGATGGTTGCAAATTGGATGACGTGTTAAAACACGATTGGTTGTTTTCTTTTTCACTCTGCGGTTCAGTATTTTAAGTATTTTACAATTTGTACTAAAGGCGCTGTTGAGTTTAGAATCATCTCCAATCAGGGTTTGGATCAAAGTCTTCGGATCACCTTGGTTTTAACTTGATATACTCATAGATTTCCTATTGGGAATTTTACAATGTGATGCCTCTAATAGTGAAAGGACAAAAGTGCCCCCAAAATTTGTTAAGAAATAAAGTTTGAGTTCCATCTTTTTTGTCGAGACCTGATTTGATTGAACCAATCCAATCATATTACATTTGCTCTGTGATTGGTCACTTTTAAATTGTACACCAATTACATGCCGAGTGTATTGAACTTGCAATATGATTGGTTCAAGTTCGATCGAGTCAAGTCCAAGTAAGAATTTTCCTGAGTTCCATGTAATTTACCATATATCAACACGTGTCTATCAACAACTGCAAAATATTAAATGTTATACTTCGACAAGGGAGGGTGGTTCTGGAAGTAGTTATATAATTTCTTCATCACTTTCGTCCCCATATTTTATTATAGGGATAATTATACTCTCCTCCCCAAAGGTTTAATGTAATTATATGTAAATTACTTATAGTTCAGAAAATTACATCTAATACCCTTGAGATTCGCTTTATCTAACAGATAAGTACCCCGATTAGTCAAAATTTACTAAATTTGCTAATGTTAATTGATGGAGGAGAAATAAATTGATCATAAAAGGAAGACTCTCCAGGAAGAAAAGAGAGACATCTCAAATAAAAGGAATGATTGAAGTCAAACCTGCCGAATTATCACAAGACATCGAATGACAAAAAAACCTTCAGCAGACTATTCTTAGCCTTGTGACTAGGGTAGGTGAAGGAGGAAAGAGTATTTTATTTCCACCTACCCTAAATAGCGTAAATTTTAACTAGTATAAATACCCCCCATTTGATAGAGGAGGAGGATGATTTTTTTCTGATTGAATTCTTGTAAGCTCCCTAGTGTAAGCGTGTTGAATTACATCCCTATAATAAAAGTTTAGTTGACTTTGCTTTTTGGCGACATCAACTTGGCGCCGTCTGTGGGAAACAGTGATTCAACATTTGAAGATGAACACTAGGTCGCGAGCACGAAACGGGAACGCCGGCGTCGGAGATCTTGGAGGGATCTCCGAGCACGCCCCCCAGGACGAAGTTCAGCAACCTTTCGGCTCCAGGAGGGAAGAAATCCAAGGAAGACTTGGAGAGCAGGAAGAGCAGGAGCAAGCTCCCCCTCCCCCTATGATCCAACTCGCGCCCGAAGATCTTCGACAGATGATTGAGGAGGCATCAGCACAAGCAGTATCAAGGGCTATTGCACAGTATGTCGCGCAACACGCAGTACTGCCGCAACCTCATCGTCATCTTCGTAGAGGTCATGGAGTAGACTTAGCCCCAGGAAACAATGGGCCAGGACGAGTAGACCAGCAAGAAGACGATCGATTAGAAGAAGAAGTGGAGAGCAAACCTTCCCTACCGGAAGATGAATTGCCTCCACCACCTCCTGAGGAAGCACCCCCGCTAGAGCATGGGCCTCAAAGGAGAGATCAAGCCACAACAAGACAAGCTAGCCTAGTGAAGACAAAGAATGTCCAAGCATTCCCCTTGGCCATGGCCCCTCCTAGGCATAGCCCCTTTGCGACTCACATCCTAGCAGAGGCTATCCAACCTGGAATTAAGATTCCAAACATTAGTAAGTACGATGGGACAAAGGACCCACAAGATCACCTTGATCAATTCCTGGCAAAAGCAGATTTGCTAGACATTAGCAATGTCGCGTACTGTAAGATCTTTCGGACAACCCTGGTTGGAAAAGCCATGACTTGGTTTAATCAATTACCCAGCGGAACAGTAGATAGTTTTGAGCAGCTATCTCAACGTTTTTTGCATCACTTTGCAATCAACAAGAGATATCCTAAAACGGCCTCGTAGTTATTCACTGTGATCCAACGAGAGCATGAGAGCCTGCGAGACTACATGCAAAGATTCTCCGAGGCCGTCCTGGAGGTCCCTCATGTCAACCCGGAGCTTATAGCAAGTATTATGCAGCAGAACCTACGAATAGGGAGATTTCGTGAATCTATAGCAGGAAAACCCCCAGCCACTTTGGACGAACTCTTAGTACGAGCAGAGAAATACATCCGAATTGAGGAAACATCAGGTATAAGAACCGCGACCCCCTCTAAGAGAAGAGATGAAGAGGAAGGTCATTCCAAGCATCACGCGAGTGAAAGCAACCAAAGAGACCGAAGGCGCTTGCCGCTCTCTGACATAACCCGATATACCCCATTGAATGCGCCCTGCGCCGAGATCCTTGCCGTAGCAGAACAACAGGGGATAGTCCAGTGGCCGCTCCACATGAGGGAAAATCCTAAGAGGATGAAATCGCACAAATATTGTTTGTTTCACAAAGACCACGGTCATAGCACCGAAGATTGCTTCCATCTGAAGGATGAAATAGAGAAGTTGATTCAACAAGGATACTTGAAGGAGTACGTAGAGCGCAACAACCCACCTCGAGAAGGCAGCTTGAGACCTCTCCAGGAGGGGCGCGAAAGTGCAAAATAATCGAAATCGAGATAACCTTCCAACCGTCGGAATCATTGGGATGATATCTGGAGGACCAGTAGAAGGAGAATAAGAGATGCATGCCCAAAGCATACAATGCCAATCGTCGAGGGATTTAGAAATGCGACCTATGAGTTGAAAAAACTTAATAAGAAAGAGGGTCCCCGAACATGAAACGCCTCAAAATTGAAAGACATTTTATATTTCGAAACACCATGTACCCTAGATAGGACATTGATGAAATAAAATCGCAATCTTTTCCTTTCCACTAAATATCTTTTGCATTTCAAACGGATCACCGCGAAGCACCCAAGGGAGAACAAACTTATCACAGCACGCTAAGTACAAAGGAACTCCTAAGAAATTCTGAAAAATTGATCAAGTGAGCTCCTATGAAGCTCCCAAACAAAAATGTGCCAACACTATACAAAGGAACTCCTAAGAAGTTCAAAAGAGTGATCAAGTGAGCTCCTATGAAGCTCCCAAACAAAAATGTATTAGCATCATACAAAGGACTCCTAAGAAGCCCCAAGAAATAAACGACTTCCTCGAGGTGCCATAGGTGACACCCCGACTTCCTCGAAGTTCCGACAAAATGATCAAGTGAGCTCCTACGAAGCTCCCAATAAAAAATGTGCTAGCACTTTACAAAGGAACTCCTAAGAAGTTCCGAAAAATTGATCAAGGGATATCCTACGAAGCTCCCAAACAAAAATATGCTAGCACTGTACGAAGGAACTCCTAAGAAGTTCTGAAAAATTGATCAAGTGAGCTCCTACGAAGCTCCAAACAAAAATGTGACTGCACTATACAAAGGAACTCCTAAGAAGTTCTGAAAAAGTGATCAAGTTAGCTCCTACGAAGCTCCCAAACAAAAATGTATTAGCATCATACAAAGGACTCCTAAGAAGTCCCAAGAAATAAACGACTTCCTCAAGGTGCCATACGCGACACCCCGAAATCAAAACCAAAATAAATAAATAAATAAATAAATAAAAATGACTTTCTTGAGATGTTATAAGCAACATCCCGAAGTTAAAAGGAACAAGACTTCCTTGAGGTATCATAAGAACACCCTAAAGTCGAAAGAAAAACCACTTTCTTGAGGTGGCACGAGCAATACCCAAAGTCAAAGTGACTCTCAAACAATTCCTCTCAAGATTCTATGACTTCACTCCAAAGACCACCCGTTGATTCACTAAAAATCACGAACCATACAAAGAGATAAAATCAAGAAGGGTGGAAAACAAGGGGGGCTGAGGAGAAACCTCGTCCATGGAAGGCAAAAAGAAAGTAGAACGAAAAGAAAGCGGAATGCATGGAGTACTTCGTATTTCTACTAAATTTGACAAATGAATAAGGTAGAGTCGTTGAAAATCAAACGATGAAATTTGGAAGCGACATGCTAGCACAAAGACATGTGACGTAGCGCGACGTGGTGCACCACCAAGGGGAATCAAAATGTTTGCGACATCTCGCAAACTTGATTCTACGAAAAATTCTATCAAATCAAATGAACACTCGAGCAAACCCCTAATGATTGAAAATCACCACTGCGAGGATGAGAAAAGTTAAAGAAATTTTCTCAAAATAGTCATAAAATATGTATGCATTCAGCGACAACTCATCACGACTGAGAAGAGACCAAGATGAGAAATTCTAATTGATGTGGATGTAGTTTTAATTTACGAATTAGATGGGAATTTTACCCTCGCCACAATTGCACACTAGGTGAATATTTAATTGTAGAAAGAGAATTTTTGGGTGAGTGGTTTTGTGTGTTGTCTTGTCAATGAATAGTAAGTTGTATAAAATAATAATATTTTTAGTATTTATAGTGGTGTTGTAAGTTATATTGTGTGATAGGGTGTATATGTTTATTGTATGGTTTATTCATAGGAATTTATATTTTGTCCTTAAAAATAAATATTTTAATGTTAATATGCACATCATATAGCCCCCCACTCTCGGATGGAATACCTAGCTCTTGGCGCAGTATTTTATCCGAGAGTAAATACATTCTTGCCAGACCAGGCGTATTAAACACAAGGAAATGGGTGGGTGGGAAGCCATTAAATGTTCCCCACCCACCTCATTCTATACCTTTCTTCTTCCACCCCTTCATTCTCTCCCTTTGTCTTCTCCCACCTCATACTAGCCTCTCTCCTCTTCCAATGGCGGGTAAAGGTAATTCCTCAACTCTTTCTATTTAGCTCGTTTTTGTTACTCGCTTTGTGTTTCGTTTTCGTTTGTGGTTTGTTGAGAGTAGTAGCTTGAATTTCTTTGGGGAATGTGGGAACTGGCGAACAGTGTGAGATGGGGGACGGGGGGAGGAGGCGGCCGCCGCCTCAAGGCGTTGCCTCGAGCTGAGGCGGGGGGGCGCCTCCTCGAGCTGGGTCGGGGGGCGAGGCGCCCTCCCGTCCAGCTCGCCTCGAGCTGGGAGGGGTCCGAGGACTCCCCCCCTCAGCTCCTCCTTTCTTCCAGCCTCGAGCTGGGTGGTGGGGGGGGGGAGGGGGCGCTCCCCCTCCCTTCCAGCTCGAGGCTATACCTCGGGCTGGATGGGGGGATGAGGCCCCCTCCTCAGCTCGAGGCAGGGGACGCTCCCCTTCTCTTCCAGCTCGAGTGCCTCGAGCTGGGTTGGGGGGAGGCCCATCCCCTCGGCTCGAGGCACTGGAGAAGGGGGGGTTCTCCTTTTCAGCCGGTGGCGCCGCCTCGAGCTGGGGGGCCGTTGGGTCAAGGATGTTTTTCGATAACAGTTACGGAATATTCTATTATTTATATTTCAATTTGTATTGATTATTATCTGTAGCTTAAGATATAGATATGAGATAAGTAACATATATGCTAATTTATTATAATGATATCCTTAGGTAAGGATGCTTCTCCTCTCGGTGAGCTAGTAGACGCATTTTGAGAGGAGGTGATTGTGTCACTAAAAAGGTCATTAAACTTCTTTATCTTTCTACGAGTTCGCACTGATGAGAGAGCACTGGTATCTTTGAAAAAAGTTGTATTTACACCTAGTGCAAGTGGGAATGATATTTACCACTTGTCTCAGGTCAGATATTAGGAACATGACGGTATTGGTGCTAAGTGATTTAGCCACCTGAACAAATTTGCCGCCCTAGAACTGGACAAATGGTGAATTTAGTCAATTGTTGATGATCCAAAAGAAGATTGTATTGAAAATTCTAATGGAGATCATTTGCAGAATATAAGAGAGAGAGACAGCACAGATGTAGGGAGGTTTCTATAGTTTTATGCTACACATATGCGCAACGCCCGCGCACGTTCGGCACTACATAAGTCAGAGAACGCGCGCATATGTGAGGAAGAAATATTTAGAGTTGTGAGCCTCAATAGATGAATCGCTAATAGTGAGAAGGTAGAAGCTGCTCGTAGACGAACCCATACGCTCGACCTGAAGCAGACACTCGATGGATTGGGTATAGCAACGAGTAAACCATCACAGTCAGACAAGATAGGGTCAAAAAGCGTTTGCGGGAGATTGGAATAAGCAATTGTGACGCATGCGACTAGGAAAGAAAGGAGAAATAAAAGATCAAGAATGGTGACAAAGGTGCGAGGCATGCATAGAAATGAAGAAGAAAACAAAAGCCCTAACTAGAAAAGTGGATTTGAGAGCTAAAGGAGCTGAAATGGAAACCGTAGCGAAGGTCTAGGAGGGGACACGAGCTAGTGAAAAGTGAGGAAGAACTGAAGGGTTTGCCCCTGCATGTTGTGTGAGACCGCGCCCATCCGCTCCAAACTTCCCACCACATGAGAAATCCTACATCGTGGTCTAGCTAATGGATCGTTGAGAGACTAACAGTCTGAAGTGTCGGGGAGGCAATCCATGAATATTGGGTTTAGGGAGAGCCGATCGTCACGGTTGCCTATCAGTTCTCCTAGCGAAATTTGTGAATCTAAACGTTGGGTCACAGTAACTTATCACCCTAGATTGTATCTCCACTTGCATGGTCGAGTTGGTATGTTAGGGATCTGCTAGAGAGTGCACTAGTTTAATTCTCCGTGCTACCATGCGGCTTACCCTCCAGTGCGCTCAGGAGAGCAGCTATTGACGATTATTCAATCTCTATTCGCACTCATTGTAACTTTTCCTTATTAGTATGCTGTCACCCTTAATTGCTTCATCTTTCCATTTTGGAGTTTCTTTCCGTTTCTCCCAGCTTATCTTATCTGATTATATTATCTTCTATAGTTACACCCTCGGTATTTATTAGGAGAATATCGTCGGAATTAGGATAAACGCTCACTCCCCTGAGGATGTTTTCAACCCATATAATGCTTATATATACTTATATTTTAGTATAGTGGCGATATTATTTAATTTACCTTAACCCCATCCTTTAACTATAGATATAAAAAATATATGAAAATCCAAAGAATTCCCGAGCAATGGGGGCATGAAATTTGCATATCACCGAAGTTTTTCTCAACGGAACACATCCCCTTTTTATTTTTTCAACTTGTCGCACGCCCCGCATAATATAACACAAAACTTAATGATACCTTTTTTCTTACCTTTTCCCTTTTTATGTGTTTAGACGGGTGGCGTTCGCGTTTAGGCGCAACTGTTAGGGCTCCCCCGGTGAGTCTGGCTAAGTTTTCAACTAGCCTTATGCTTGTACACCTGATCCAACCCTCTTTTTCTCTTATTCTTTCCTTCCTGTTGTTTGGTTCTGAATGTTGTCTAATTTCCTTAATCTTTTCGTCTGAATGGGGATATTTTTTTTACTATATCTCCCTATCCCTTCATCTCGCGCGAGCCAAAATAAGGCTCTTCGCATGAGTTTATATATGATCGCGGTCGGAATTGACTCATTAGCATATATCCTCGATAATGGGCTTTGATTGAAAATGTTTTGGAGAGGTTAGTTTTGCTTAAGATGTGAGACGAGTGTTGTTGCCGATTGTTAAGTGGAATTGTTGGACTCGGTTTTCGCATGTTTGGACGGCTAGATTCATACTAAGAACTTACTATATCAATAGTGTAATATGAGACAGTGAGAGAAGAAAACGAGTTGGACAGCGAAATCTGTTACGAGCGCAAAACAATTTCATTAGTTGCACCATGGCCCACGAGTGGTGTCGTCTTCTCTTTTGACTCGAATACAGAATCTGAGTATTACATTTATTCATTTATGATGACTGATCTCAGTCTCGTGAGTATATGATCATTTGACATTAATTTTGGGGCACATAGTGAGACGTTTACACACTCTCTGTTGAACACCTGTCTATTTTTTTTTATATACGCCTTCTAGGATGTATGCCTTCTCTTGTTGTAGGTAAAATGTATAACTTGATATATTGGCTACCGTATCACTGTTTTTATTTGGTTGTGTGAATGTCATCTCTAGTTTGAGTCTGATCGATAAAACTGTGCTCGCGATTACTCGAGAGTTCTTGAGGATTTGAGCAAAATAGTGCGACTTGAGCAAGAGGAATGTGTGGAGAGTTTAGTCGCGGTGAAAGGTGATAAAGGGCAGTATTAGGAGTAACCCAATTCTGTTGGTTGAAGAAAGCCCTCGATACTAAATTACTTGCACCAGCGCCTATAGCCACACCCTGTTGCGACAATTGAGCGCTTCCTCTATTTGGAGGATGGCCGTCCTAGTCCTTAATCTTCATTGCTCTATTTTTGACCACACGGAAATCAGCACAGAGAGACGCTGTGATGCAGCCGAGTCCCTTTTTCATCTAAACCCCTTCCTGATCCCCAACTCTAGTGAGAAGAGGAGGATTAGTCCACAGGGGGACTCAGCCCCTGACGGATATTGTCGGTTCTGTGAGGCGTTCAATGCAGCATCATCTCGGTTGGAAACCATGGAGGGCGGAGATTGAGATCAGTACGCATGTCAGCTCGGCGAGAGAGAAATTACAATAAATCATATATAGAAATTCCCGCTATAGGAAGTTGAGAAAAACGGAAACATGGAGGTATAGGTGAGATGCACGATAAACTACTCCAGATACTAAATAGGACTCAATGATAGATGAGAATCGGTAATCTATTGCATCATAGGAACAGATGGGAGAGATAGATAAAACGTGTTGAAGAGTCTCGAAGAAAATGAATAGAGACTATGGTAATATGTTAAGTGTTGCAGGTTTTAAGACTCATATCTGAGTCATCCTAGCACATCAAAGAAAATTCATAGAAATGCCGCGCCTAAATACCCCTTTTTCTCCTTTGTCTCCGAGTCATATGCCTAAATGTCATCTAATTCCCTCATTTAACCGTCTCTCTCAATATAAGAACCCTCTGTTTAGTGTGTATTTATAATTTTTTTCGTTATTCCAAAAGGGCGCGACCACAAAGAACAGGCGGGCGGACCGCCGATGATTCGTGTAAGAGGACTCCGAGTTAAGCGTCTGGAGGCCTGCTAAAAAGCGGTAGAGCAACGCAGTGGAAATTTATAATCTAGGGTCAAAGGTGAGTAGGTTGTAGATTTGTATGGGTAGACTAGAATAAAACTTTGACTACTTTAATGGTGAATGCAGACATGGAGATGTGCACGTTTTACGAGCGCAGAGGTGTCTACTGGGAGAGAGCAAATGGTCATATTGGGTACAACACGTGACACATACCCGAGGTGTATAAAGCATGATTCGTGCATCCTCAACCTCATCTAAGAGGCACACGTGCGTATTTGAAAAGAGTTTCCTGAGGTATGTGCCGTATCTATAAATTTTCGCCAACAATTGTGTGTACCAGGTGATACTCCTCTCAGGTGAGCGTTGGATTTTCAAATAATTGCCGCAGTATCAATGAGATGATCGAGTTGTTGTAAAATGTGAATTTATAAGCTATGAGTGTTGTTGCTGTTTTTAGCGCGCGAAGCGAGAGAGATGTTCAATTTTGAAGCATGTAGAGCTGGTACAGTTTGAAATGTCTCAGGGTGAGATGAAATGGAGAGGGGGGTTGATTGAATTGGAATTGTTATATGTCTCCTGTTACGCGAAAAGAAGAAGAATCTCTATATGTGTGCGTGGAGAGATTAGGTAGAGTGAGGTTTCAAGATTATGATAAGTATGCTGACTATGCAATTCAGGAACTTTCTCGATCCTATATTCTTGTGATATTGATGTTTTGTTCTTGAGTGTATTTGTTGGAAAACAACCTTTTAAAAAGGGAAAAAAATTTTTTATTATGAAGGAGCGCGAGCGGAAAAAAGAGCTAAAATATGAAAGAAAAAAAATATATTCAAAACAGAGGCGATGTCGAGGTGACCCCGTGACCACACGGATTTTATCAGAAATTCCGCAAGAACAAGAATTAGTTTCACTTTACCCATCGCCTACGGCTATCAGATATGTACTTGGCATAAATTGAAGATTCTAAAGTTGCACTGTTGATAATGAAACTAGCTAGGTGCAGCTTCTAAGTGGAACCAATACAATTTTACAATCACCTAGTGGCGTACAAGCAAAATCAAAGGATGGGGGTTTGTTGGGGTGCCTTGGCTCCTGCAAGTGTGTTAGGGGCGCCTGTTGGCTGCTGGATTCTGAATTGGTTCTTACAGGTGTTAGACCATTGACCGCGGCGGCTGATCCTCCAACGCCGTAGTACCTCCTTGGATGCCCTCCATAGGAGAATTGTCCCCAACTATCGCCTAGGACTATCAATCAAATGATTGATGCTGCCATGTGAACAATTGTTCGCCTTGGCCTCCCGCTTGTGTAGCGACCTACATGATCTGGCATACAGAGGAAGTGATCCAATGCCCCACCATACTCTTGCACCCAATCGCTTCTGGAGCCCAGATACGCCAGCCGTAACCTAAGGCCGGGGGAACTCTTAGGTATCGTCTATGCCTGAGGGGTCGAGGCGAGGAGGAAGTGCCTTAAGGTAGCTGGCGGTGGTAGCCCCCCAGCGCATTTTTCATGGATTTATTCTTATCTCTGTAGCCGTATTTGAATTTTGGCTTGTAATCGAACAACATTATTTACTTAGGGACGTGGTTACATGCATATCGGTTATCTTTGGTACTTCAGGGTGACTTAATTTTCCGCTTACGATGCTTAAGGCTTATATATGCGGTTATCGCTTTATTGTGTTTCTTAACATGTGTTCTCATGGGATGAGTTTGTTTTCGATGGACAAATTTGTTAAAATATTATCGCTCAATGTTGTCTCAACGGATGGTTTTGCTCAAGTCCTGGAATTGGTCTTTTGCCAATTTCGTTTAAGGAGGGCAAACGTCTCCGGGGACAGTGTCTTTAGAGGAGGATCTCGATGAGGTTTCGATCGGGGGTCCCGGGGCAATTGTGTTGCATCAAGGGGGCCTCTCGAAACTCACGGACCTTGATGTTTCAACTTCAAATGCAACTAGAAATCAATCTCATTACTTGGGGCAGATTACAAAAGTTTCACAAGGATCTGATGGGGGGGGGGGGGGGGACAAGATATCATGCTACTGCTCTATCCTTCTATTATAACGGAATTAACTAGCCAAAAGGGGAACTTTTTCTGCCGGGCGACTTCAGGAATAATATTTCTTGAGATTTGCGATGTTCCACGTGCGTGGGATGTTCCTTCCATCCATCTGCTGCAATTTGTAAGCTCCAATGCCCACAATCTTGGTCACTTTGTACGGGCCTTCCCACTTTGAATCCAACTTTCCTATGGGGCCAGAGGCTTCGGCTTTTCGCATCACCAGGTCCCCCACTTGGAAGTTCCTTGGCCGAACTCTAGAATTATAGAATTTTGCCATTCTGACTTTGTACATAGCCGCACACACTGAGGCTCTTTCCCTAACTTCCTTGACAAAATCTAGATTCATCCTCAAACCTTGTTCTTTGGCTTCTAAGTCGTAGTCTTTCACCCGCCAATTAAGTTCTCCTACTTCCGTCGATGCTACGGCATCTGTCCCGTAGGATAGGCTGAATGGGGTTTTCTCCGTAGTGGTCCGCGGCGTTGTGCGGTAGGCCCACAAAACACTAGGAAGTTCATCCACCCAAGCCCCTTTGGCCATTCCCAACCGCGTCTTCAGGTGCTGGAGGATCGTTCGGTTGGTTACTTCGGTTTGACCATTTGCTTGTGGGTTACTCACAGAGGTGAAGAATTATTTGATCGCTAGTCCTTTGCACCATTCCTTGAGTTTGTTGCCCGAGAATTGAGTTCCATTGTCTGATATTATGGTGCGGGGAATGCCGAAACGGCACACGATGCTCATCTAAAGGAACTTGATCACTTTCTTTTCTGATATCTTGGCTAATAGTTCAGCTTCTACCCACTTCGTGAAGTAGTCCACCGCGACAATCAAAAACTTCCTTTGCCCCGTGGCTTGAGGGAGAGGTCCGACCAAATCAATACCCCATTGATCGAACGGACAAGGGCTCTCAAGGGATCGCATCAATGCATGGTTAACCAATGGCACAATGCGCGACAGCGTTTCACTACCTCATGCGCGTCCCCGAGCATTGTGGGCCAGTAGAATCCTTGCCTCAAACGCTCCTCGGCCAAGGTCTTTCCTCCCAGATGATTTTCGCACATCCCTTCATGTATTTCTCTTAAGACATAATTCCCCTCCTCAGGGGTTAGGCACTTCAGAAATGGCTGAGAAAAACCTCGCTTGTATAATTCTCCATCTATCATGATGAAACGGGAGGCTTTCTTTCTTAGGACCTTTGCATATTTTTTACTCTCGGGTTGGACCCCATTTGTGAGGAATCTGATGATCTCTTCTTTCCAACTCAAAAGTGTTGGGTCAATGCATATGACCTCTTCCAGCTCCTCTATTGCGGCCCTCTCCGACGAGATGAAAGTGATCTTTCTGCTTCGGATGGCAGCCATCGAGCTTGCTAACTTAGCTAGCTGATCTACGGTCGCGTTGTTTGCTCTTGATACTTGGACGACAGATGCCTCTTCAAACTTTCCTAGCATGTTTTTCGCTTTCGAAAAATATTTGGCCATCTTCTCATCTCGGGCTTCATAGGACCCTTGGACCTGGTTAACCACTAGCTGGGAGTCGCTGTAGATGACAATCCTTTTCGCCCCCGCCGCTAAAGCTAACTCACCGCCAGCCAAAAATGCTTCGTACTCAGCCTCATTGTTCGATGAGGGAAAGTCTAGTTTTATAGCATACTCGAACTTGTCTCCCTGGGAGCTCTCTAGGGCAACCCCGGCTCCACTTCCCGTCGATGTCGATGATCCGTCGACATAGAAACTCCATGTTGGTGTGGAGATACTTGCTTCATCGTATGCCAACTCGATCACGAAACCGGCCAACACTTGTGCCTTAATAGCTGATCTCGGGTGGAATTCAATGACATACTCACTTAATTCCACTGCCCACTTAACCATTCTTTCGGAGAGCTTCAGGCTCGCTAAGAGCTGTTTTAAATGATGGTTCGTCAAAACGGTTACTTGGTGAGATTAGAAGTAAGGCCTTAACTTCCTTGCTGCAATCACTAATGAGAGGGCTAACTTTTCAATTTGAGAGTATCTGGGTTCGGCGCCTTGCAGTACTTTGCTAACATAATACACCGGTCGGTGTTCTCTATTTTCTTGTCGCACCAAGACCGAGCTAACAACATTCTCGGAGACTGCTAGATAGAGATAAAGGGTTTCTCCTGTCTCGGGTTTTGTCAACAAAGGTGGCGAGACCAAATACTTCTTCAATTCGTCAAATGCTTCCTGGCCGTTTTTGGGCCATTCAAACTTTGCTCCGCCCCGGAGGATTTTGAAGAAAGATAGGCCCTTGTCCGCGGATCGCGAGATGAATCTATTTAGAGCCGCCAACCTTCCTGCGAGCTTTTGGACTTCTCTAATCGACTTAGGAGGGGACATGTCCATGATGACGTTGATTTTATCTGGATTGGCCTCTATCCCTCTCTCAGAAATCATGTACCCTAAGTACCTCCCGCCCCTCACCCCGAAGGTGCACTTGGCGGGGTTTAACTTCATACCAAAAGTCGTTAGTATTTGAAAACACTCTTCCAAGTCCTTGATGTGGTCTTGCTCTTTTTCACTTTTTACCAGCATGTCATCTATGTAAACCTCCATGTCTCGGCCAATCTGATTTTGAAACATGTGATTGACAAGTCGCTGGTATGTCGCTCCTGCATTTTTTAAGCCGAAGGGCATGAAGTTGTAGCAGAAGACCCTTTGATCCGTTACAAAGCTCGCTTTTTCTTGATCTTTCGGGACTAGGGGAATTTGGTTGTAGCCTTGGTACGCATCCAGAAAGCTCAACATTTCACATCCTGAGGTGGAGTCGACCAAAATGTCAATCCGTGGGAGGGGGAAAGGATCTTTAGGGCATGCTTTGTTCAAGTCCGTGAAATCAATACATAGGCGCCATTTCCCGTTCGGTTTTAGGACCAACACAACATTAGCTAACCATTCGGGATACTGCACATGGCGTATGTATCCGGCTTTGAGCATTTTATCCACCTCCTCTTTTATTGCTTGACTCCGCTCTGCCCCAAACATTCTCTTCTTCTGCTTTATTGATTTCGCGTTAGGATTTACCCTGAGCTTATGGGTGATAACATTGGGTGAAATTCCGTGTAGGTCCGGTCCGCATGGTCCATGCGAAAACTTCCTTATTTTTCTTAAGGAACTGTATCAGTGGAGGGGCGCATTGTCGTGCCTATCTTTGTAGTGTTTTCGTCATCTTCAGAGAGATTGATGACCTTCAATTCCTCTATGGCTTCCACCCTTCTTTCCCCGCCGATTTTTCCGAAGGGTTCCTCTGGGGCGTCTTTTATCTCGAGGCCCATGTCCGTCATTTTTCTTTTTCCTTTTTGATAGGGCACTCCTCCTAGTCTTTCTCGCGATCTCTTTAAGGTATTTGCGTAACATTCTCTCGCCATTCTTTCATCTCCCACGGCTTCCCCCACCCCATTGGAGGTAGGGAACTTAAGTTTCATGTGGAATGTAGATGCTATCGCACGGAAGAGGTTCAAGCTTGGTCTGCCTAGGATGATGTTGTAGGCGGACGGGGCCTTGACCACAAGGAACTTCACCATTTTGGTGATCTCTTTGGGTAACAACCTAAAGACAATGGTAAGGTTACCTCTCCTAGGGGCTCGATCATCTCACCACTGAAGCCTGTGAGAGGGGTGTTTACCTTCCGCAACTGGGCATTATCTACCCCTAACTGGACGTATGCGTCGTAGAATATAATGTCCGCGGAGCTTCCGCTATCCACTAAAACTTTTTTTACCCAAAAATTTGAAAGCGTGGCCGAGATGACCAAAGTATCATTATTGTGATTTCTCATCGGATCTAAGTTTTACTCGCTGAATGCGATTTCTCCTTGCTTGTCTGAGTTTATGTTGTGGATTTGGTTGGGCGTTTGCCAATTGTTTCTCCTGGCTGCGCGAACCAGGGCTTTCCTTGCATGGCGGAATCCCCTCCTGCTGGGTCCCCCGAAATCACGGCGATAACCCCTGCTGTGGGGAGGTTGTCGCTTTTTGGGTGTTGAGTAGAAGCTGTTTCTTGGGGTTGTCTACTTTGCTCTTGGTTCACGTATTGTCTCAAGTGGCCTCATTGGATCAACTTTTCTATCTCATTCTTCAGGTGGTGACATTCCTCTGTCGTGTGCCCCATGTCTCGATGAAAATGACAATATTTGTCGGATTTTAGCCTTTTGGGGTTATCTTTCATTTTTCTCGGCCTCTGATTGATCAGTCCTTGTTGCTCAGCCACGATTAATATCTCTCCCTAGAAGCATTCAATGGGGTGTAATATGTGAACCCTGTCGAAGGCACATGCTTGCGTTCTTCTTTCTTTTTCGGCTCTTTCTCTTCTTCTCGGCCTTTCCTCTTAACACCCGGGGAAGGGTCGGAAGCATTAGACTCCTTAATCCGAATGTACTTCTGTGACCGCATGAGGAGATCTTCCATGGTACTTAGGGGTTTGCCGGCTATTGATTCTTTGAATCTTCCGGGTAATAAATTTTGTTGAATGATGCTTGCCAACAATTCATGGTTGATATGAGGCACCTCGTGCACCGCCTCAATGAACCTTTGCATGTAGTCTCTCAGCTGTTCGTTCTCCCTTTGACGTATGGTAAACAAGAAAGCTGCAGTTTTTGGAACCCTCTTGTTCATGAAAAAGTGGTGCAAGAAACGTTGAGTCAACTGCTCGAGGCTGGAAATGGTTCCATCGGGCAATTGGTTAAACCAGGCCAAGGCGCGTTTGGAGAGGGTGGTGCGAAAGACCTTGCAATACGCAATATCACTCAAGTCATACCAATCAATTTTGGCATAGAACTTATCCAAGTGCTCCTGCGGGTCACCTGTTCCGTCGTATTCTGAGAGGTTGGATACTTTGACGCCCGCGGGAAGCGCTTCTGCTAAAATTGCGGTGCAGAAGGGGCTACGCCGTGGGGGAGCGATGGCTAATGCCAAGTAAGGGTCCTCCACTCCCCTTGATGGGAGGGGAGCCGTGGGCGGCCGCGATTGCGGGGGATACTGTTCTTGTGTCTGAGCGACTTCAGGTCGAGAAACTCACCTGTTTACCTCCTCCTGCCTCTACTCTTCCTCCTCGGGAGCCGAGGACAATTCTCGACTTCTACGAGGTGAAGGAGGGGGCGGTTTGTCCGTTTAGGGGGGGTGTTCACGGGTGAGAGACAGTTTGTGAGGTGGCACCTGATCTGTCCCGTTCAGTTGTGGTTCCGGGGCATCGTCCACCCCAGGAATTTCGCGAGCTCGAGACCTAGTTTGCATTCTCAATGCCAGAGTAAGATATTCCCACAGACGGCGCCAATGATATGGATGTAGTTTTAATTTACGGATTAGATGGGAATTTTTCCCTCGGCACAATTGCACACTAGGTGAATATTTAATTGTAGAAAGAGAATTTTTGGGTGAGTGGTTTTGTGTGTTGTCTTGTCAATGAATAGTAAGTTGTATAAAATAATAATATTTTTAGTATTTATAGTGGTGTTGTAAGTTATATTGTGTGATAGGGTGTATATGTTTATTGTGTGGTTTATTCATAGGAATTTATATTTTGTCCTTAAAAATAAATATTTTAATGTTAATATGCACATTACTAATAAAATCGGACCGAGGTCACACATTAAAATCACGATGCCTCGACCAAAATTTTCTTGGTCGAGGCATCAGGCAGTAAAATCAGGTCGAGGCAGCATGCCTCGACCAGATTCAGGTCGAGGCATACTGCCTCGAAATTTCCTTGGTCGAGGCTGCCTCGACCAAAAGAAGTATTTTACTTTTTTGGTTGAGGCTTGCCTCAAACATATCCTTTTAATGGGCCAATGCATAATATTGAAAGGATAATCATCCAAACATGCATTTGTACATGCAAGATTATTTTAAATTGGTTGTGTACATTTAGTTACACTATTTTCAACTATTCATTTAAATTAGAGAATTAACTTATTTTTATATTTTTATTCATATTTTATTTTCACAGAATTTTCAGTCAAAGAAGATGGAAGCAATTTAAATGACGATAGTCACTGATTAAGTCTCCCCAAGCTCAAAAATAAGGTCAAACAAGGGACTCAAAGTGTCGATCTTACACTCAAACGCGACATGCAAATTAGAGTCAACTCCTAAATATTTTACTAAATATTTAGGAGTTGGGGGGCTGTTGATGGAGGAGAAATAAATCGGTCATAAAAGGAAGACTCTCCAGGAAGAAAAGAGAGACATCTCAAATAAAAGGAAGGATCGAAGTCAAACCTGCCGAATTATCACAAGACATCGAATGACAAAAAAACCTTCAGCAGACTATTCTTAGCCTTGTAACTAGGGTAGGTGAAGGACGAAAGAGTATTTTATTTTCACCTACCCTAAATAGCGTAAATTTTAACTAGTATAAATACCCCCTCATTTGATAGAGGAGGAGGATGATTTTTTTTCTGATTGAATTCTTGTAAGCTCCCTAGTGTAAGCGTGTTGAATTACATCCCTATAATAAAAGTTTAGTTGACTTCGCTTTTTGGCGACATCATTAATAAAAAAACTAAGTGAAAATTGATATTTACCCTTAATTAACTTAAACTGACTTACTGTAGATCAAATAATTTTTTTCGAACCAAACTGCCTTTATAACAATAAAAATATACTTTCCCTCATATATTAATGAGTGAAGATGTATAAGAGTCATTTTATCATAAAAAAAATTATTTGATCTAAATAAATCAGTAATAAATCAATGGGGGTAAATATAGATTTTTTTTCTAATTTTTTGTTAATATCAGCAAATTCAATGAATTTTGGTTAACAAATGGACTTATTTATTAGATAGAAGCAAGCCTAGGAGTGCTAGATATAATTTTTCAAACTACAAGGGATCTACCTGTAATTACATGAAATTTCAGGAGAGAGGAATGTAATTATCCCTTTATTATAATTTTACACGCTACTTCTGTTGGCTTATATTAATAATAATCATTCACGTTCTAAAATATAATATAAATAAAAATATAAAAGTACAAAAAATATTAATTGGTAATAAAATTAATATAAAATTTGAGAAATTAAATAAATTAATTATCTTATCAATTGAAGGGTAATTTCAAAATTATAAAAATTATTGCAACAACATCAAAATCGTCATATTGTGTCTATAATATTTATTTTCTGTATAATAGTATAGATTACTATAGAAGAAAGGTAATTATAATTAATTTTTAAAATTATCTAATTAGAGTATAATTATTATATTTAAAAATTAGTGTAATTGTGTTATTAATAGTCATCTATAAGTGTCGAGAGACTTATTTTTTTATAATAATATAAATATTGCTTTTTTATTATACATTTCACATGTATATGTCGCGTTTATAAATTTATTTATGTAAATATTACATAATAAGACTTAATAGTTAACGCCAATTTGAAATGAAAATTTTGAATAATAACCATAGCAAGTAAAAAAAAAGAAGAAGAAGAAGAAATATAATACTTGTTGGAAATAAACTTTAAAATTTTTTTTAAATTATCAAATTATTTTCAATATTTTATTTTATTTTAATATTTATTTTAAGCTTATGATCTCATTATTGTAATGATTTAATTATGTTTTATGAGGTCTAATAACTGTCATTTTTATATATTAATTAGTATAAAACCCATGCCAAGGCACGAATAAATATTTTTAATTTAAATTGAGACTATTATAATAAATATTCAAGAAAGTGCACTTATATAATTGAACAAAAAATCATTATCATATCATTTTAATTACTTCTATATAGCACTTTTAATAATAATACAAAAAGTAAGTCTTTTTTTTTCCCTTTTCTTTTATAAATATTTAATTGATTGAGTTATAATTGGATTTAAAATGACCTAAATATATTTAAATTTTTTTCTGCAGACTTACTATTTATAAGGATACAAACATCTTCATTTCTTAGGAATTTTGAGTTTGAATGATAATAGTAGTTAAGTATTGATATTATTGACTTATCTTTAATTCTTTATCATTACAAAAAAATTTAAATGTCCTAACAGATAATCATTATATGATTCTCTCTATGATATGATTAGATTTTATTTATTTTTGGATAAACACTAATAATTATACAAAAAAGAAATTATTATATTCAAGAAATATATATATTTTCTATATATACTAGTCTATATTTTTTTTTGTTATCTATATATAATATTCAAATATTATAGTTTATATGTTTTAAAAATCCAGTAACTATATATTTATCTAATATTATCACCACGTATAAAATTATCACTATGATAATAATATATAACTAATTAATAAATAATTTGGATAAATGTATGCAAATTTTATTTTTTTAAAATTTGAATAAATATATATAATTTATCTTTATCAAAAAGATTTATAACTTTTAAATAATTAATGTAAATAGTACATAACAAGACATAATGCCAATTTGAAATTTAAAAAAAAATTGAATAATAACCATAGCAAGTAAAACAAGAAAGAGGGTAATACTGGTTGAAAATAAACTTTAAATTTTTTATATTGTCAACTTATTTTCATTATTTTATTTTAATTTAATATGTTAATTTTATTTAATATTTATTTGAGATTTATGATTCTATTATTATAATAATTTAATTATAGTTTTATGAGGTCTAATAATGATTATCTTTTATATATTAATATGGCCTATTTATGAGTCGTGTAACCTTTTATAATGGTTGAGCTAATTCTTACAAGTATTTAAAGGGCACGTTGAGAAAGTCACTTTTATTTGAGAAGTTTCATATGAAATTTTAAAATATTTTTTATATCCTACAAGTGTTTGAGAGTTATGGTAATGTGACTATGGACTGGTTCTTAATCTCTTTGTAGTCGTACATATGGGATGAGACACTGTTGAGACATAATGGAGATTTATCTTGGAGTTATGGTCAGCCTTTAAGACCTACACGTAGAAAGACAATCATAACTTTAAAACAATGACAAGTGTCCGTGACTCTCCAATAGTCCAATTTTTAATTTTTGTAGTTTTATTTATTACTATATGTAATTGTGATATATTATCATATTAATATTTTACATAAAATTATTTTGTATTATAATTATAAACACAAATCACACTTATTACTATTTCAATATGATCCTTCTCTATAGGAAACTTCTCAACCATTTTCTTGTGGGCTTAAAGCATAATACATAGAGGGAATCAAACAAATAGAAAGATGTTCACGTTCTTGAAAACATAGATGCTAACAGAGGACAAAAGTTTGGTCATTTTCAGCTTCAAGTCAATTAGCAAAAAAGCACTAAGGGAGTGTTCGTAAAATTTCTACTTTTAAAAAAGTGATTTTTGTAGAGAAAGTTGGAAGTTATAGTAGAATCACAAGTGGGTAGTGTTTGTAAAAAAAGTGAAAAGCAAATAAAAGCTAAACTGGATAGTGTTTGGAGAAAAATCACTTTCAAAATAAATTTAATTGATGAAAGAATGTTTTGTCCCTATATGTCAAAAACATACTATCTTTTTGCATATTATTTCTCTTATTGTTTGTCATTAATATTTATTTTTACATAAAAAAATAAATTTTATTTTGATTAGTATTTTATATTTATATTTTTGAAAAATATTAAAAAATATATTTAATTTAATAATGATCCCATTAAGTAATATAATTATTAATTCATATACAAGAAATTAAACTTGCATGATTGTAAAAATAATTATTTTATTAATTAATTAAATAATAATATGTGAAAGAATAATATAATTAGATGATATAGCACATAAAATATAAAAACTTAAATTATTAAATATGTGAAAGTGTAAATTTAATTATTATTAAAATTTTAAATTATTTAAAAACTTCAATATCAACTTTAAATCTATAATTTTAAAAATAAATTAAAAATGTAAAGTTGAATTAAGGTTATTACAATAAGTATAAATTAGTAAAAATAAAGTTGGATTTATTTACAAAAAACCAAAACAGCTAAAAGCACCCTAAGGTGTTTCTAACTTTTGGACTAAAAGTGCTTTTTTTAACCATTTCAGAAGCAAAAGTTGGTACCACAAACACTTCAAAAGTACTTTTTTAAAACTAGAAGCTAAAAAATACTTTTCAAAAGCGCGCAAACACTCCCTAATTAAAATGTGTACTTACTTCAGAGTCTGCAAGAGACAAAGTATGAACAGAATTTCGAGCAACAAGAGAGGACAAAGGTGCTCTAATGGAACTTCTCTTGGGACAGCTTTCATTTGAACATATATGTCATAATGTCATAAAAATTGTCACTACTTAACTATGAATGTATGAATATAAAAGGAATATTAGCAGACTGGAGACAGTGTCATCTTATTTCTTGCACTAGTTCTAAACTTGAGCAAAATGTTGCCATCTGAGCAATTTGATTCCACCAGAGTTCAAAATGAGTCAAAGGGTGTTCAGAGGAGTGGAGGGATGGGATGGGACGCACTGGTATCGGCCTGTTTGGTTCTAACATAGGCTTCTTTCAGGCTCAGGGAAATGCAGCTGAGCTAGGACAGGCAGCCTTGTCTGAGAACGAAATTCATCGACAGATGCAAGACTTTAAAGAGTTTTGCAACTTAGATGATTTGTATGTCGATGTTGTCTCTCCTCCTTTTCAATCTTGTGATGATAATGAGATCAGGACCATTCTTGGTATCAGCTCCCAGAGTTCTGAGCAGATAGAAGTCGAGCAGGAAGGATCATACGTGCTCCCGGAGAGATCTTTTGAGCTTCTGAGAGACACGGGGGCAAGCGGTTAAGATCAGATGGAGAAAAATCTAATTCAAATTGTCAAACAGAAACAACACATAGTCGAAGCTCAATGATGTCAACTGAAAAAATCATAGAACTGGCCGCCGAAAATTTCATCCAGTCCATGTCCAAGAGCAAGGAGATCTCCACAGTAAGCCATCCGTATCCAAGTTCGATGAATTTAGGCTGTTCTGCAGACGATTTAAAAGCAATTCAACTTGTTCAGAATCTTCTGTTGTCAGCTGAGAGAGTAGATGAGAAGAAGTACGAATGTGCTAGAAAACTCCTGGAGGAGTGTGACAGAATGAGCTCATCTGCAGGAACTCCCATTCAGAGACTTGTGTTCTATTTCACGGAAGCTCTGTATGAGAAGATTGATAGGGAAACGGGGTCGATATCACCGAAAGGTATGGGGAACAAAATTTTACATCCTCTTGAGGATTTGCAGCATACTACTAGATTCCGAATTTCCCTTCATAAAACTCAACCTCTCTCTCAGATTGTACAGTTTGCAGGAATGCAAACTGTTATAGAACATGTAGCAGAGGCCAGAAAGGTCCATGTTATTGACCTTGGGATCAGAAGTGGATTGCAATGCACAATCTTGATGCAAGCACTTGCAGCTCGACAGGAACGTAACCTTCAGCAGCTTAGGATAACTGCTGTCGGGACCAGATCAAGGCCAACAATAGAGCAGACAGGAAGACAATTGATGGCCTTTGCTGAGTCCTTGAATTTGAACTTCTCTTTTCATATAGTCATGGTAGCCGATATCTTGGACCTCAACGAGCACCTCTTTGAGCTAGATGCCGATGAAGCTGTTGCTGTCTACTCGGCCTATACTCTCATGCATATGATCGGACAGGCTGATCAGCTTGAACATATCCTGAGAGTGATGAAAAGCATTAGGCCCTGTATTATGATTGTCACAGAACTGGAGGCAAATTGTAATTCTCCATCTTTTATACGCCGTTTCGTTGAAGCCCTTTTCTTCTATGGTGCGTTCTTCGACTCCATGGCAGAATGTTTGAAGAATGATGAAGGAAACAGAAGGGAGGCAGAATCAATATGTTTCAATTCATCCATAAGAGACGTCGTGGCAGCAGAAGAAAGTGAAAGGAAGATCAGGCATGTGCATTTAAACGTCTGGAGGGCATTCTTCGCACGTTTTGGGCTAGCGGAGACAGAACTGGGCATGTCATCTCTTTATCAAGCAAATTTGGTGTGCCAGGGATTCCCGTCTGGCGGCTCGTGTACTTTAGGCATGAATGGGAAATGTTTAACTATAGGGTGGAAGGGGACACCTCTTTGTACAGTTTCAGCATGGAAGTTCTTGAAAGATTCTGATGGATGAGAAGCTGAATGATTAGCTTTCTGTTTCCCTTTTACAGATCCTTTCTCCATCGGGTATGTACTTGTCCGACAGAACTCCTATACGGATGTTGCGGACAAAATACCTGGAAGAATAGCAAGTATTGTTAGATACCATCAGTCTGTACTTTGAACTATGGATTCTATTGTCTTATTGATAATATCATTTGTTTACAATCACCAGTTGGTTTCAGTGAGTGTTTTTTCTAAATGTGAAAATCATATCAGATAAAATGAACTCAATGGCAGATCATTGCTTACCTCTGGAGAGTAGACATGGCATGATATCAACGCTCTAAACTATGCAAGACCACTGGTAACGAGTGCTTAACAGGCCTACATACTCGTAAATCTAGTTGGATCAATACAAATGAAAAGACGCGAAGCTTGGAGTGTTTAGTGAACATTGACGATTAGTTGGGCAAAATCCTCTTTCTATCCTATATCCACATCAAAATATAGATGTAAATATAGCTTATAGATTGATACATACAGAAATAGATATATCAACCATACAGATTTATAGCTATTGTTACCTTTCTTAGGACATGATCATCAGATGTTGTACATGATGCAACAAAGAAAAGTTGTCTTTGACTGACTTGCATTCCATGCTTTCCCTGTAAAGACCTGATATCCTCAACCTGGGAGAAATTTTTGTGTTCAAATAGACAATCACATCCGCAAAATGCTTTCTTCACTTTTCTGAGCTATATATATTCATCCAGGTTTCTGTAATTGGCTGCAGAGGTACAACTAGCACTACTAGAGATTCCATTTTTTGCAACGAAGTACTGCTGTAGCTGGAAAAAGAAATGGTACAACATCGTTACAAGAATTTCATATTCATTTTAATCAGCTAAACAACCAGAGAGGACAAAGGTGCCTTCATGCAAGTTCTCTTGGGACAGCTTTCGTTTGAATGCATCTTTATAGAAATTGTCACCACCAACGATGAACTTGTCGGGGAATGATGGAAAGTCGTTTTCACGTTATGTATTATTAAATGGATATTATCTGAATTCAGACAGTGAAGGGGAAGACGTCTATTAATTCTTGCATGATTTCCGAACACCTTTCAGATACAGAGCAAAATGTTCACTGCTAAGAAGTTTGATTCAAGAGGAGTTCCAAATGAGTCTAGTGTGTCAAGTGGTACTTACAATGAAGAAGCTAAGAAGTTGAGTAACTTATGTGGAGTTGAAGGATGGGAAGACACTGATATGAACACATTTGGTAATGCAGCTGAGCAAGGACATGCCATGTCTGAAGTTCATCAACAGCTGCGAGACTACAAAGAGTTCGGGAACTTAGATGATTTGTATCTTGATGTTCTCTCCCCTCCTTTGCAATCATGTAATGACGATGAGATCAGGATGATTCTCGGTATCGGCTCCCAGAATCCTGAGCTGATTGATGCCGAGCAGAAAAGACCGTATGTGCTCCCCATGAGATCTTTCGAGCTTCTAAGGAGACACGGAATCAAACGCACAAGATTAGAAGAAAAAATATGTTATACGGTTTGTCAGACAGAATCCATTTATTCTCAAGGTTCAATGATGTCAACTGAAAACATCATTGAACTGGCTGCGGAAAATTTCGTCCAGCCCATGTCAAAGACTAAAGAGATCTCTGTAGTTAGCCATCCGTATCCAAGTTCGATCACTTTAGGCCGTTCTGAGGACAACTTAAAAGCGGTTCAACTTGTGCAGAATCTTTTGCTGTCTGCTGAGAAACTAGATGAAAAGAAATACGAACAAGCTAGAAAACTCCTGGATGAGTGTGACAGAATGAGTTCATCCACAGGAACCCCCATTCAGAGACTTGTGTTCTACTTTGCAGGAGCTCTGTATGAGAAGATTGATAGGGAAAAGGGAACAGTGTCGGTGAAGGGCCTAGGGAAGCAGACCTTAGAGCCTCTCGAGGACTTGCACCCTGATCAAAGGTTCCAAATTTCATTTCACGAAAACCACCCTCTCTCTCGGATTACACAGTTCTCAGCAATGCAAGCTATTATAGATCATGTAGCAGAGGCCACAAAGATCCATGTTATTGATCTTGAGATTAGAACTGGAGTGCAATCCACAATCTTGATGCAAGCACTTGCAGGTCGACAGGAGCGTCCAGTTCAGCACCTGACGATAACTGCTGTTGGGACCAAATCAAAGGCCACGATAGAGCAGACAGGGAAACAGTTGATGGCCTTTGCTGAGTCCTTGAACTTGAAGTTCTCTTTCCATATAGTCATGGTAGCTGATATCTTGGAACTCAATGAAAACCTCTTTGAACTGAATGCTGATGAGGCAGTTGCTGTCTATGCTGCCTATACTCTCACGTATATGATTGCACAGGCTGATCGGCTTGAACATATCATGAGAGTGATAAAAAACATTAGGCCCTGTGTTATGATCGTAGTAGAAATAGACACAAATTGCAATTCTCCAACTTTCATATGGCGTTTTGTTGAAGCCCTTTTCTTCTATGGTGCGTTTTTCGATTCCTTGGCAGAATGCATGAAGAATGATGAGACAAACAGAAGGCATGCGGAGTCCACTTGTTTCAGATCCACCATTAGAAACGTCGTGGCTGCTGAAGGAGGCGAAAGGAGGGTCCGTCATGTGGGTTTAAGCGTCTGGAGGGCATTTTTCACACATTTTGGCCTAGTGGAGTTAGAACTGAGCATGTCATCTCTATACCAAGCAAACTTGTTGCGCCAGAGCTTCCCCTGTCAGAGCTCGTGTACATTAGGCATGAATGGCAAATGCCTAACTATAGGATGGAAGGGGACACCTCTTAGTACAATTTCTGCATGGAAGTTTCAAAGAGATATCGATGCATGAAAGCTGAATGTTTAGCTTTTCAGCTTCCCTTTTAGTGATCTTTAATCTGTATGCACTTGTCTAACAGAATTCTCTGTATGTACATTATCGATGATACATATGTATTCGGACAATAACAAATATACCAGGTATTATCAATGGTATAAACAGGTTGTGTATATTCCTTGTTCTCTGTAGGTACATATATATAGTTGTACAAGAAGCTAAATATGGTAAAATTCTCACAAGATAAATTCTAATTTACAGCACTAGTGGACAACTATACATAACCACAGATAAACCCGTTATTGCCAGTTGGATGATAACGTTTGTTTGTAATCATCCGTTGGTTTTACTTGCATTTGGAGAGTAGACGTGGCATGATGTCAACCGTTTCAAGTAGGCAAGAACGATGGTTACGAGGGTTCGTGGACTGACCCATAAGTTTTGTCGGATCGATGCAAATAAAAAGACACAAACTTTGGAGTGTTAGAAGTGAATACTGACAAGTTGGGGGCATTCCATACCTCTATCCACATCATAGATGCGAATATAGACAATGTTACCTTCCTCAGTACATGACTACCAGGTATTGATTGTCCTTTCTTTAAGTGCATTATTGTGAAAAACAAGATTTTGTACATAATGCCAAAAGAAAAATCATCTTCTCTGCTTGCCTTCGATACTTTCCCTGTGGAACCTCATATCTCCAACCTGGCAGAACTTTTTTGTTTACAAATTGAGAATCACATGCACAAAATATCTGGATTTGTTTCTCACTTCTTTGGGCTATCATTGCCCTGTAGATGTACAACATTTTCTGCAAGTTTCATATTTTCTTGTAGCTGCAGTTGTATCGGAAGTGAGGCCAAAACAAGAGGTACATGGCATCCCAATGTGGAGAAGCCAAAACCAAAACAGACAGCGGGAGTCCATCCGTAGTTTCTCATCTTGCTGAAGCCAAAAACCAAGTTCCATGGACTCCACAGCCTCCATTTCAAATACTAAACAAGTACGCAAGCCACATAAAACGTTTCAGACGCGGCAAAATCATCAGCCCTGCCCCTGAAAGAACGATCGGCCACTTTCCTCGTCAGGAGTTATCCGCTGACAGCATTCTTGAATTAGCAAAAATGAGACTACTTCAGCATACTTCTCAAGGAACTGGAGATTCCAACTCTGGGTACCCTTTTAGTTATGAACCTGATCTTTCATCTGAGAATAATAAAGATGTTGAACTCACTTCTTATCTTCTCAATGCTGCCGAGAAGTTCACCAACCAGCAGTTTGATTGTGCCGAGAGACTGCTCCGCAGGTGCATCCTTCTTTCCTCCAATGCTGATAGTCCTGTTGAGAGGGTCGTCAAGTTTTTTGCTGAGGCACTACGTGAGAGGGTCGACATTGAAAGAGGGAAAATCGATCTGCACAAGAATATATTTCATCTAGAGGATACATTGTTTGATTATCATCCTGCCATACTTGCATTGGAACAGAAACTCCCTTCACCTCAGATCACTCAGTTCACTGCCATTCAGGCTGTCTTGGACGGTGTTGGAACGGCTAGAAAAATACATTTGGTTGACTTCGGGATCAAAACCGGTGTGCACTGGTCGATCATGATGCAAGGCCTTGCTAACCAGGAAAACTGCCAACTCGAGCTACTCAAGATCACAGCTGTAGGAACGACGAAAGTTAGGCTTGACGAAACAGGCAGGAGGCTGTCATCTTTTGCAGAATCCATGAACTTGCCCTTTCTGTACAAAACAGTTGTATCAGAAACGAAAGGCCTCAAGAAAGACTCATTCGAGTTTGATCACGACGAAGTCGTGGCTGTATACTCGGGTCTGTGCCTATGGTCACAACTAGCATGGCCTAATCAGTTAAAACAATTCCTACAGTTCATCAAGAACCTCAATCCATGTGTTATAGTGGTGAACGAAATCGAGGCCAGCACCAACACATCGATCTTCATGGACCGTTATCATGGGGCGCTCTCGTTCACCATAGCAACATTAGACTGCCTCGACACGTGCCTAAAGGGCGACACCATATACAGGAAAATCATTGAAGACGTGTTTTTCAGGGCCATGATCAGGAATATCATTACAGCAGAAGATGAAGAGAGGATTTACAGGCATGCCAAGATTAGTTTTTGGAGGGAACTGTTTGCAGAGTTTAATATTGTGGGAGTAGAGCTGAGTGATTCAAGCTTGTATCAGGCGAGATTGTTGATCAAGGGAAATGCTGCCTGGAATTCTTGCACTGGACATGAATGGAAACTACATGGTTATGGGGTGGAAAGGAACTCCATTACAGTCGATTTCTGCATGGAAGATCCATGAACAGAATGATTAGGACAAACTTGTGCTTTCATACATAGGTTCTGAACATTGTTGTGCAGCTGCAAGCCTGCAATAATGTAAGAAAGAACTCACAAAGGGCAAGACGGGCTTTTCACAATCAACCAAAATCCAAGAAGAACCATGTATTTGGATTCGTCATGCTAATTACCAAAATGCCCGTTGCAATAAAACGTTAACCGTAGTTAGAGGATAAGATTGTCTTTTCCAATGGGCGTAATAAATGCGCCATATCGTATAAATACCCCGCTCGTAAGAGAAGGTGGGAAAGGTGGAAGAAATTGTACGATTGTGGGATTATTTAAGTGTGTCTAATCAAATATTTACCATTATATTTTGTGTCGCATTTTTGCACCATCACGCAGAATTTATCAAGAATTAGGCTAATGGCTATAGACTAGACAGAAAGAATGAATTGTTGACAGAAATAAGAGAGTAGGAAAAGCCTATGAGAGAAAGTATTGGACTTCTAATCTGCATATCAACCTTACAGCAACGGTGAACTCTGACGAAAAAGTGACTAAAATTGTAAAAAAATAAAAGATAGGGGATCTTAATGTTATCCTAGAAAAGTTCAAGAATAAATATGCTGGTAGTCGCAATTTTAAAATGTCACATGGGAGGTACATGCATTTTTCCGGCAAGAAGGATGAATTCTAGCATAAAAGAAACAAAAACCATGAAAATTTAAAAAAAATGTAGGACTAGAAAATTAAAGGACGAAAACGTTAAATAATTTAAGTTACGGGATCAAAACTACATTTAAGTCTTTTTGTTTATATATAATATACCTAAACTTTAGGATGGTCACTAGTTTAATGGTGAGAGAAAAGACCTCAAAGCTAAGGGATAATTACATGGACGGTCCCAAAAGTTTGACATATTATAAAAAAAAAGCCATAAATTTCAAATAATTATAGTAACACTCTGATCTTTAGAGGAAAACCTATAATGTAAAACATGATTATCACGTAGGAGTTCAATATAATTCTTACAAAAATCATGAGGGTTCTTGTAATAATATGTGGGGTTTCCAGAGTAATTATTAGTGTAGTATTAACTTAAACAAGATCACGTTCACATCTGTCTGAATTGAAAATTACTGAAAATAAGCCCTTTATGATCATATAAACTATAATACTAAACTTTAGGAGTGTGTGTCTGCATACCTTTGGAATGAAATGGTTAATTGTGTTGTAGGACGGCTATCATAATAACATGTCAAGTGTTCATATTCTTGAATTTGTTGTCTTTTTCTTTTATGTTGAGATGTTGATGTCTACATAAGGTAGTTGTTGTCTTCACTATTTTGCCTTAAAATGACCAACACAAAGTCCAATGACTTCTATACAAAATCCAACACAAAATCAAAGAGTTAAATTCAATTTGTCCCCCTGTGTTATACAAAAAGATCAAAAACCCCCTATGAAAAATTAAATATTAGCTTCACCCCCTATGTTATAAAGAATGAATCACACCCCCCTGGTCAAAGATAACTTAATTTTATAGGAGCAATGACTAAAATGCCCCTCTTAGTCAACTTGATCAATTTATGCATATTAAAATATATCTATAATATATAAAAATTATTTAAAAACAGTTTTATTTAAAAAAAAAATCAAACTCCCCCCCTCCCCAAACACCCCACCCCCACCACATAACCCCCCACCCCACCCCATCGTTTCCACCACGGCGCACCCCACCCCACCGCACCCCCTCCCTTCCCTCCGGTCGCCCAGACCAGAAAAGGTCTGGGCGACAGGCGTCGCCCAGAGACGAGGGCGACACCGTCGCCCAGATCTGGTCTGGTCGCCCGGAAGCGAGGGCGACGCGTCGCCCAGATACGATGGGCGACGGCGAGGGCGACCGTCGCCCGCCCCACCCCATCCCACCCCCCTCCCTTCCCAAGGTCTGGGCGACCGGCGTCGCCCAGAGACGAGGGCGACGCTGTCGCCTAGATCTGGTCTGGGCGACCGGCGTCGCCCGGAAACGAGGGCGACGGCGACGGCGGTGGCGACGGCGGTCGCCCTGGTTGCGTTGGGCGACCGCCGTCCCCGGAGACGAGGAGGCCAACCTCCGCCGCTGCCGCCGGTTCCTTTTTTTTTTTTTTAAATTAATTAATGTAATTTTATAATAAAAATATTATATTAAAAATATTAATATAATTATATATTTACATATAAAATAAATTTTATTATAATAAAATATTATATATTATTTTTAAAATTTATTAAATTATATAAATATATATTATAGAGAGGAGAGGGCAAAATTGTCAAAAAAAATAAAATTTCAAGCCCACACTCTCAGTCAACGCTAGTGTATTACACTCTCTGACCTTAGGGGGTTTTTTTATCTTTTTTTTCATATCACAGGGGGTATGCTTGATATTTTATTTTTCACAGGGAGATTTTTGAATATTTTCAATATCACAGGGGGGTTCCTTGGATTTTTCCCCAAAATCAAATGACCAAATATATTGGATATTGACATCAAACATTCTTGTTCAGATCCGATTCGTTCAAACCTACACTAATTATATAGTAAATACAATATATTTGTTATGTGATTGGTGCACAAATTAAGAAAAATAACTAATCACAGGACAAATATATTACACATGTCCTATGATTTGATTGATTTGACCAAATCAAATTCAAATAATAATTTTTCGACATCATTCAATTTACTCCATGTACAAGATCTCCCTAAAAAAAAGAAAGAAAAGGGCAATGCAGCCCATAAACGTTTAGAAAAGAGGTGGAGACGAATCCAGAAGCGAAAGTTTAAAGGGGTCAAAAATTATTTTAATAAATATAATAATTTGATACGTCTAATGAAAGCGATTTTTCATATCATAAGTAATTATAATATGCGGGATAATTACATCGTTCATTTATAAGGTTTGGTGTAGTTATACATAAATCTCATGCGATTCGTGGAATTACATCTAGTCTACTTAAATTTGTTTTTCGTCCAACAAATAAATTTCTCGATTATTCAAAATTCACTAAATTCATTTATTTTTGTTAAAAAAAAGTTGAATAAAAATGTATATTTAGTTCAATTTTAACTTATTACTCATTTATTGCAAGCTAAATAAATATTTTCTTATTAAGTACCCTTATACATCTTCACACCCACTAATACATGTGAGAAGATATATCGTCATTCTTATAAGATTAGTTTCGTTAAGAAAAATTAACTATTTGGCTTATAATAAGTCAGTAGTAAGTCAATTTAAAATGAATACTTTTTTGCTATTATTAGTGAATTTTATTATTTTTAATTAATAAAAAAAATTATTTATTAGACAAAATCGCACGTAAAGAATATTAGAAGTCTCGTGGGAATGCGATAATACATCTTATTTTGCACTTCACATACCAAATTACAGGCATAAATCTTCCAAATTTTACTTATAAACGTGATTTTTACATTGAATATTTTTGTACTTTATTTATATAAAATAAAAGTTCTTAAATATAAATTATTTGTCGAACTACATAATTAATTAATAGAAAATCCCCAAGAATTTTTCATGATATATTTCGTCAGCAGCAAATCAATTGTGTACGTGGCAGCTTGTTACCTTGGGAAAT
This sequence comes from Sesamum angolense, assembly GCA_034509725.1. Lineage (NCBI taxonomy): Eukaryota > Viridiplantae > Streptophyta > Magnoliopsida > Lamiales > Pedaliaceae > Sesamum > Sesamum angolense. The sequence continues at coordinate 11,108,923 of JACGWL010000014.1, forward strand.
TACCTCCAGTGGCTCTCCCTGCAGTGCAGTCCGGCTTCTGTATGTGAACTAAAATCGTTAGTCCCCTGGAGTGCAGTCCAGCAAATACAACGTATAATCGTGGGGTTCACAGTGGAACGAAATTCAGTGCCGATCGCAGTTGCCAGAGTTGTTCATCGGAGAAGCAAAGAACGGAGGGAAGTAATGGAGAGAAGTGATAGAGCGGCGATGACGGAGACATGGCTGAAGAAGCACCGTCTGGTCTATGTCGGAGCCACCCGACACCTTTCATTCTTGGAATCCGCGACGGCTCTGTCGACTTCACTTCCTTCAAGCGGTGGCTGGTAAAAGAGAAAAATGAGAAAAAAGAAAAAAGAGTTTTTTTTCGTAGTTTTGAGCTTTGCTTTTGCTCTTTAATCGAATTGCGATTAATTCATATTGCTCTGGTAGTGATTACATGTGTGTGTGTGTGTGTGTGTGTGTGTTAATGGAGCTGTTAATCATACTTTTAATAAATTTCGTCTTTACATTTTTGTGAGATATGCTGGTGGCAGTGAATCACACGCAATTCTTCTTTTGTTGGAGCTGGGTTAAAGAATTGGGTTTTTCATTTCGAGGTTTCTTCAAAAAATAACAAAAAATGACAGAGGAATCTTGCAGTAGTTATGTATTTTGATATTCAGATACAGTTTTTTTGTTTTGTGGGATTGGAATCTTATAGAGCTGGCAAAGTATTAGTTTTATATCCTCAGCAAATTCCGTTTGTTGTGTGAGTAAGAAGCTTAGTATAATCAATTTCAAATTCAATAATATAACGTTGTCTTGTCCTAATTCTTCTCTGAGTCCAAATTCTTTGATCCAAACATCCTATAAGGTTAAAATAACATCTTGGAAATGGGGATTTATGCTGGAATGAGAAATCTTACATCGAACGTAGTTGAATTATGGTTTTACTCGGATTCTGCATAATGCTTTAAGCATATTCTGCAATTTTTTGCCTTAGAAATGTGAAAACAACATTTGTTGCCAAAGTTCAAATCCTCATGTTTTGTCAAGTTGTTGTGCGTGGGACTGGGAATTATGATGAGGCTCATGTAAGATAAAATGCAGGGACAGGATTATATATTTGTTAGAGCATTTGTCCCTTTCATTGCAAGTTTATTGCTAAAAGCTTGGAAGGAATCAGATGATAATTCGGATGTAGATATAATTCTGGGTGGCGTGGCTGCTTTGAATGATGAGATTGCATGGTTCAAAAAGGAGGCTTCCAAGTGGAGTGTTGCTTTGAACAGTGTTGTGCCTCAACAGACTAACCTAGATTACTGCAGGTATGAACAATGTAGGATCGGGTTTTTGATTTGATCTAAACTTAATCAAGTGTTCGGTGTAAATATCTAGTAGGTTATGTTTATACTGCAAATTGAAATGTGTTATTTTCATTAAGTTTGCATTATGAAGTAGCAATGGCACACAAAATCTGCTTGAAAGTTTTCTTTGATGAGCACTTTACTTTTTCTGGAATAATTAAGTAGACACCTCTTGAGATTTCTTTTGAAATACAAAATTCCCTTCAATTATTCTATTGACACCCTTCCATTTAATGTATACATTACATATGCCTCTGGTTGACTTAGTTGTACTGTTTTGCCAGATTCTTGGAAAGCTTAACGAGCCCAGATGTGGACTACACGCTGGCGATCACAGCATTCTGGGCAATTGAGGCTGTTTATCAAGAGAGCTTTGCTCACTGTTTAGAAGAAGGCTCTAAAACTCCAGAAGAACTAAAAGAGACTTGTCAACGATGGGGCAATGATGGTTTTGGTCAGTATTGCTGTGCCCTCCAAAACATAGCTAATCGTCGTTTGGAGAAGGCATCTGATGATGTGTTAGCAAAAGCTGAGGTTAACTTGTTAAGAATTCTCGAGCATGAAGTAGAATTTTGGAACATGAGTCATGGGGTTTGAGTCGGCCAGTATGGCTCTCATTTTCTGAGTGTCTTTCCAACAGGTCCGTTGTATACTTGCAATAAATGGAAGATGATCTTGTATATATTGAAGATGATCTTGTATATATTGATCGTACATGTTAGCTTTTCTTGCACCTTTTGCCACCTAATTTCAGGTAAAAGCTATTAAACGTTGTATCACGTAAACTTGCCTTGCTTGGAAATTTCATCTTAATATACACAAATTCTTCAACTTGAACCTCGGGCTGTCTGAGGTGTCTCAGGCAATTTTGTGCATACTACATAAAATCCTTTTCTGGGGTAGGAAAGATAAGAAACAAAACGAACTTCTGATGGATGAGAAAAATGAGAAAGTCAAACATCAATGTGGATTTGAAATCGAGAAATGATGCCCCTCACATCCATCTAACCGGTTAACGATTCATCTAATAACTATATATTACAACAAAACGCAGCAGGAAAATCTCAAAAGGTGCCTCTGAAATCAGTAGGGATCTCAATTTTCTCATCCGCAAACAATCCCCTCTGCAAAACCCAATCTTCAATCATAAGCTGTGAATTCATAGGCTGATCAGTAGGCACAAGATGACCAGCATTCAACACCACAACATGGCTCAAACTCTCCCATTTCTGCACATAACCAGCAAGCTTCCCATCCACCCTCCAAACCTTCCTTTCTGCCTCCAAGAACTCGCCGATCCCTTCCCACTTCATCTTCTTCATCCAAGCCAAAGTGGACACCACCCCATCTCTCAAATCACACTGTCCTTGATACAACAATAGTTTCGTCTTCATAACCAAGAATTCCACCATATACCTCACACTCTTCATTACATCATCATTCAACGCCTCACCCACCACGTCGCTACACACCTGGAAAACCAAGGATTCTTTTGCTCCTAATGCCTTCTTCACCTCAGCATTGTTCAAGAATTTAGACACTAAATCATCTTGATAAGGAATCAGCCTCCTAAAATCATACAAAGTGGCTAAGCCAGTCATGTTTGTCAATGTCTTTAGCACTCTTTTTCTTGCATCTGTTGCCTCTTTCCAGCTACCACTTCTTACATATCTAACAGCCTCCAACTGAATCTTCTCCAAGAGGGTCCTTTGCTTTTCATTTATCAGACCCAAATTATAAGCATTCACAGCATGAGTAGCCACTTGAATCTCAGGATCAGTTAGTCCATTTCCAATAGCAACACCAGCCAAGTTCACCCTTTTATCACTAGACAAAACAGAATTCTTCTTCAGAATGTAATATCCAAGCGCAGGCAAATATTTTCCAGCATAACTCTCACCAGTTATGTAAATTGGCCTAGACTTGAATGACCCATCCAAGGCAACAAATTTCTTGATTGCTAGAAAGAGGTGCTTGGCTACATCATGCTGGTTCCTTGGAATTTCTTGAGATGAAGCAGCAAAGCTGAATCCTGCACCTATAGGATTATCAAGAAAAAGAAGGCCAAAAATCCTGTTCCAAGAACCTGGATTAGGCTCAAGTGAAAGATCTTGGTTCACCAGCCAAGGACCCAGCTCATATAAGTTGGCTAACATGGAAGAACAGCCCGGCCCTCCTTGAAGCCAAATAAGGATTGGAGTGTCGGAGATTGATGTGTTCTTGTCGGAATTTCGTGCTTCATAGAAGGTGTAGAAAATGGATGAGCCAGTGGAGGAGTTGACTGTTAAGTAGCCTGATTTGGTGGGAAGGGCTTCTTTGGGATACGCTTCGGCGGCGAATGAATGGCGGAGGACGGCGGCGATGATGACGGAGAGGAGGATGAGGTTGACGCGTCGTGGTGGAGGAGACTCCATTTCTTGAACTTTAGTGACCTTGCGCGGAGTGAAGGCGAACACTTCTGCTGTGTCGTGTGCTTTTGTCACCTCTTATTTGAGACACAAGCTTAATAATTTATTCACATCACTATGTTGATAAATTAAATAATATATCAATATTAAAATAATTAAAAATTATAAAAAAATAATTAAGTAAAACTACACTTTCAATCTTATAGAATTAGGGGTTCAATAATTTTAATCCTCTATTTATGGGAATTTTTAAATGGTGCTAAATTTTTTCTAAAAAATTAATATATTTAGTCCTTTACTTTACAAAAGTTTTAAAATAATTTTAAAATTGAGAAAACTCGATACATTTAATCTTATATCCAAGTTTTCATAAAAAAAAAAAAAAAAAGATGGCAAAAATACATACAATGTGCGTATTCGTTAACTTGATTGCTCACACAACTGATGGACACACACATTGCACATATACTTGCCACTTATTTGAAGAAAATTTGGTCACGATACTATCAAGTTTTCTAATTTTGAGACCATTCTAAAATTCAGGAAAGCATAGAATTAAATGTAACGAAACTTTTCAATTTTAAGACCATTAAACAAAAACTAAAAAATGTATTTGACCTCTCTTGTCTTTTTTAGATTACCATAAAATTTCCTATTTTTCACTCCTTACAACATTAATAATCGGGTACAGGGGAATTTGTCTTTGAAAGTTAGTTGATAAAGATTTAAGAAATAAATCATCTGCACCATGTCTATCAGCTCGCATCTTCTATTTTAAATTATTATCATTATTATATTTATACGTCACTGAACACGTATTTATATATCTTTTTAAATAATAAATTATGTATGATTTAGGCACATATAATACAAATTAAATAAAATACGGGATAAGATGAAAAATTTAAAGCAAAATTTAAGCCTAGTTTTCAATAGTAAACAAGGGATAAGATGAAAAAAAATACTTGTAAAATTGACATATTCAACTTGTATTAATTCAAAGCATATCTTGGACTGGAATTAATTTGAGATGGTTAAAGTTCCCTGATTCTTCTCATCAAACTTGATTTCTCTACCTCAAACAAGATAAAAGGAAAGATTAATTACATTTACACCCCTGAACTATGATCCATTTATACAAACTACTTCTATTTTTTTGCATAATTACAAAAACTACATCTAACGTTCGTATAAAGCTATTGACATTTTATGAATGTGTAATTTTTGAAAAGGCAAAGGTGTTCGCATAAATGATATTAATGTTTTTTATGAGTGTATATGTAATTTTCAAAAATCAAAGATGATTTATGTAAATAGACCATAGATAAGAGGGCATAGATGCAATTGTCCTCAAAAGGAACGGCTGGAACGAGAGTTGTCCTCTTCAGTTAGTCGAGGCACACAGTTGAATGAAGGATAGAATTTCTTCAGCTTCCACAAATGGAAAATGTTTAGTAGCTTCTTCAAGTGAATGAAAGGCCTAAACTGAATATCAGCACTTGCACCACAAAATATTCAAATTTAAAAGCAATATCCTCTCAAGAAATACAGCAATACAAGCACACCTCGCCAACGGCGTTTCACGTCTTCTGATCCACTACTGGAAATCCAGAGCGTGAATTAACAGTGAGTGTCGATATAGTCATTGAGTTGCTGTCAGCTTTTATCTGAGTCTTCAAATTGCAGTCAGTTGCACAAAGCGGCAATTTTAATCCCTCCAACGATGACCACAATTCGGGTTGCAGCAAACAAAGAACAATGTCATTCCTTCTTCTCCCCTAGCAGTCGCCTGCAAAATAAAGGTGGAATATCGTATGAAGATAAGATTGTCTAACCCGTTGCCATATCCAGATTTTTGGTTCACTTGGAACTGAAATAAAAAAGAATCCAATACCAATAAGACCTACGAACAGGCAAAAGCAGTTCAGGATGACTGCTATCTGTGATGAGTTTCTCAATGAAAGTACACAAAGTATCGCATGCTTGCTAAGGTCGTTTTCTTAAATCTCATCTACTGCAGTGTTAAATTGAATTCTAAGAGCAGTGTTTGTTTCAACCAGATTTTACCAATTTACTAAATACCCAATACATCACTTTGACTGTACTATATGTTCGAACATCAATATGGTCACAAGATTATCTGATCTGCGTCCAAAGAGTTTCAGCAAACATATAGATTCAGGGCTTTATTGAGTGTGTCTGAACTGCTTAGCCAGTATAGTGCAATAAAGAGCAAAAGTTTGTCAAGTGAACTAGAAGACTATGACTTTTTCAACAGTGCTGCTATTTTTCCTTTACTTGTACAGACTCTAGAATTCCTCTCCAGAACATATCCAAGAGCGGCAGAGCAGAAAATTTGAAGGTAGAAGTTCAAGCTAAGTTCAAATAGACAAGACTGGAATAGGCAATAGAAGTACAGAAGCATCAGCTTCACCAAGAAGTGCAGAGAAATAAAGCAAATATTACGAACGTGAGATTTACTTGATCTATCAAATAAAATTACCTGAAAGAAAACAGCTTCTCCATGGCCACAACTGGCACAACGCACTGATTTTGTACGTGGAAGTGTTGGATCTGCAGCTACATCTTGCAAGACTTGGGTGCGCTCTCCCACAGAATGGTGTATCTCATTTCTATAGACACAATTGTTATCAGCAACCTCCTGCAAATTGACCCATAAGTGAAGACCTCATCATCAGGAAAAAAGCAACATAGTTGTGGCACGAGTCCACCTATTGCTAAAAAAGCAACTCAGTTGAAAGATGCAATAGCTCAGTTATTCAACAAATGATACATTTTGGAGGAAACGAAAAATGAAACGTCCTACAAGGTAGCAAAGAGAAATCCTAATCTACTAGAGAATATTAAGTCATTTGATACTTTATCCGGGAAACATAAGCTTGCTAGCCATTTAGATAAAACTACTTTGAAAATTAGAACGTGATGCCATAAAAAACTTAACCTTCCCATGTCTTGTAAATGATAATGTATTTCGTTAAAAGTAAGGTTTGGTCGTTCTGAGGCGCATCCTCCATGCATAACTTCAAGATCCATTTCATTGGGACTAATACTACAACCATGTCTTGACACTAGCAACTTCACACTACACCTAATCTCAGCACTAAACAAATACTTCAAAAAAACTCCCAATGCACACTTTATCCAGTAGATTCAGAATCAAAAGTTCTGATTCTATAACAATCCCATTTCCCATGTCTTAACAACCCATGATTTAACCAGCCTCAACACACTCTCAACTCATATGCTATATTACAAATTCGAAGCCAAAAAAGGCCGCATTTTGGAGAACATAAACTCAACTTCTTACACAAAACTCTAAATCAATCAAACCAACAGTCCGTAATCCAAATGTCAACACCATTAAACCCTAAACCCTGAACACTAAATCCAACACCCACATAAAAATTTGAAGTGTTCACAAAAGCACCACATCTATCAACTCAAAAACCTCATATTACATCGCGCACAAAAAAAGCAAAAGAACAAAGCAAACAAATAAACCTGATGATCACAATTGCGGCAAGCGTAAAGCAGAATCTTCTGCTCTTTGTCTTCCTTCGGGTACAAAATATTATTGCTGCTCGAACACAAGCAGGCCAATCGTCAAAATTCCTCAAAAAGCAAAGCGAAAATAACGAAAACGAAAAGCAAAAGCTTGAGCATGCATCACAGACACAAAACACATATTTTAGCGTAAAATTTTAAACCAAAAGAACAGGAAAAACAGACCATTCACGGCAAAATTTCATGGTACTCATGGTGGGAGTTTAGGAGAATTTCACGAAACAGTATTTTCTTTCTGTTTTCTTGTTCGATTCTTCTGCAGATGTTTCTCGCGACTTCGAGCTTTGAACTCTGCTGCTTGTCGGACGATTCCCGCATGTTCAAATGCGCCGGGCAAGTTTGGGCCTGCTTGTTGGGCCTGTTAATGCTCTATTTTAAGCGGCCCAACAAGAAGGGCTGAGAATTAATGTCCATTGGATGTTTTTGTGTAGATTAAATTTACCCTATTAAATATTTGATGTAATTATAAATAAATTTTTAATAATTTAAACTATATATAATATTTTAATATTTATTATTTTTTGATACATAAATCAATCAAATTTATTAATATTAATAAAAAATTAAATGAAGATCCATAATTCCTTGCTTTTATTACCTAAAAGAAAGTTGAATAAAATTATTTAAGAAAAAATTATATTTGAATTTTCTTAAATATTAAAAATACACTCAAGGAAAGAGAAAACAATCATTTGATAAATTTATCGAATTATTTTTTAAAATTAAAAATAAAATACAATTTTCACCAATTCCATTGGAATTTAGAGATGAATTATTTTCAAATGGGATCTAAACATAATTTAAAAAAAAAAAATAACGAGTGAAGTGGAGTAATACTAAGTATAATTAATTCTAAAAATCAAAATTAGCTGATCTTTCTTTCCTTTATTTTTTTAAGTGACAATCATAACTATTATTTATTAAATAAATCGATTATGATCACCAATATTAAATATTTATATCTAATAATAATTAATAATTATAATAATCATATACTAATCCTCAATATCTATTTGCTTTCTCAACTCAATTAGATTGTTAATTAATCAATCTATTTAAATTTAAAAAATTTAAGACATCGTAAAATTATGTAATTTCTTAAAAATGTATAACTTTTAATCAATAAGTAATATAAATATATTTATTATGCTTGGTATGTTTTTCAACACGTTGATAAGCAATAATGTTTAATTCACATGATACAATTGAAGTTCAAAATTTTATAATTTTTAAATTTGATTGTTGTTAGATATGTTGACTTAAGATTTTCATATTATAATATCTTCAATTGAGATAATAAATTATATGTTTTTTTTTTTTAAAGTTCAACTGAAAAGGATTATTTGTTATTATGTATTAGTGATCATAAATTTATTGATGAATATCGGTAAAAGTATAAGATAATAACCCAATATTAAAAGAAAATTTAAGTTGGTTGTTCGTTGATTCTGAGTATATCCACGATTTGGATTTCGGTCTATCAATAAAATTTTGTATAGTATGCACTAATATATTTTTATATATTTTGCTCTAATTTATATTTGGAATAATTACATTCTCCTTCCTCGAGGTTTGGTATAATTACATGTAGATTCCTTGTTGTTTGAGAAATTACATCTAGCACTCTTAAGATTTGCTTACTTCTAACAAATTAGTCCATCCGTTAGTCAAAAATCACCAAAGTTGCTGATATTAACAAAAAAAAATTAAAAAATTTATATTTATCCATGATTGACTTATCACCGGTTTATTTCAAATCAAATAATTTTTTTATGATCAAATTACCCCCATACGTCTTTATGCGTTAATACATATGAGAAGGTATATTTTCGTTGGTATAAGGGTAGTTTAGTTCGAAAAAAATTGTTTGACCTACAAGAAGTCAGTAATAAATCAATCGATGGTATATATAAATTTTTATTTATTTTTTCTATCAATATCAATAAATTTAGTGAATTTTGACCAACGGAGGGAACAATTTGTTAAACGGAAGCAAACTTCAGGGGTGCTAAGTGTAATTTTCTAAATCACATGAGATCTACATGTAATTACTTCAAACTTTAGAGAAGAGAAGTGTAATTATCCCTTTATATTTTTAAATATTTTTCATTATTCTTGTGTTGAGAAAAAATGCCAAACATCATTAAAAAAAGAAAAAGGAAAAGAGAAAAACGGGTCCGGGTCTTATCCGACCCATAGCTTAGGATCTAATATATAACTTTGGGTCGTAAGGAACTAGTCATCTCCTCCCCCACTAGCCATTCCTGTTGAAATCCATTTAAAACTGACAGTTCTCCTTCTTCTGATTTTTTGTACATACCAATCATAAGAATGATACGCGTCCCTTTTATCCTTACTAGCCGCAATGACACACAATTTCTACGTGCATATAATAAATAATTTTTTATATTTTAAAAATATATTATAAATAAAATATATATAAATCAATACATTATATTTCTAGAAAAGAAAAAAAAGAAAAAAGAAAGAAAACAACCAAAAAAAAGAAAAGAAAACTAACTTAGGGGTATTATTGACATAACAATAAAATTAGTGTTGCAGTGTCGTAACAACTAGCAGTTGGTTATCTTATTAGTTAAAGGGCATTTTTAACTTTATAAAAAATTTGGTGTGATGATATCATTAACTGCTATTTATGAGTGTAGAACCTCTTTTCTTTTTATATTAGTATAGATATAGATTATTCATAGACACAGACATGACGCACATATAACGTAGCAATGACAATAAGTTAATGTCTTGCCCTGCAGCGCTGGGGCCTAAGGAAGTCACAGTAGAAACACTTGAAAGCAACGATGTAAGATATAGCATCTGGCAACACCATCCAAAAGAACCATCAACTGCAGAAAACAAACATTCATGGCAAAAGTGACCTCCTTTTTACTTTCACAAACACAAGAGGATTCAATCTCAGGAATGAAAAAACTCAAGTATTACACAAACAATCGACATACACAAGCATTTCCAACATGGAAGCAAAGATTCTTCAAGGCACTTCCTTGACATAGCAGTTAGCACATTAGGCTGGCCTAACCAATCAAGCCTAAGGCCATTAAAGCCAATAAAAGTCCTCAGAATGTTTCGCCTTGTACTCCAGTAAACTATCCTCCCGACCGAAGGAAAACAGACACCAATGGTAGATGCTAAACTACACAAGACATCAAAATCCAGCAGTTAATTTCAGCATTCAGCACAAGAACATTATCCCGTGTGGATTTTAAGAGCCGACCAAGCCAATAGCCGAAAATGCTGCTAGGAATTAATATCATTGAGCAATGCCACAAACACATAGCATCAAACTCCCATGAAATCTTAAATGCAGCAAGGGAGGGCTGTATCCAACCAAGAAAGTTAAATTTCTGATTGTCAAAGTTTTCATTGGTTGCATCACTCTATCAAAATAAGCAATGATTACTACTTAATAGAATAGGACCCAACTACTCAACAGTTGAGAACTCATCATACACAATCACCATTAATCAAAATAGAAAACCGTATTTACACACAAAGCAGAAGAAAAACTGAGTACCACCCCTTCACCCTGCATGTCAGCTAAAAAATGCATGATTGGGAATGGACACCACCACAGATTCTAAAAATAAGCACAAGAGGAAAATATCAAAATAACAAGTTCACTTCAGCAGCATGGTTAATTCGACAAAGGTAAGCGTAAAGAAGCCAACTACTTTTCACCAGGTAAATTACAGAAGGCAAAGAATAAAATAGAAAACTAAGACGGTAAGTAAACATATTGCAAGCGAAAATATTACAAACAAAATCATCTGAAAGACCAGTTGCCGCGTACAGTTAAGCCTTATTACACGCTTCCATACTGCACGCAAAATTGGCTTGCCAAACAAAGTAGCAGACAAAGGAGTAGCGGGTTATAGCACAAGATCTCCAATCCTATTAGCCGGCCTCAGCGCTTTCTGCCATGCCTCCTGCTCTTGCCCTTTCTCCGACTGCTCTTATCCTCAGAGTCAGAGTCCGAATCTGAAATATGAATCTGAAGATTCGGACGAGGAGCTGTACTTCCGATGCCTTCTCTTCCTCTGTTTTCTTTTTGTTCCTCCTCCTCCTCCTCCTTTCCTCCTCGGAATCAGTGGACGAACTATAGCTTGACTCACTCTCCCCCGAAGAATCATCTGATCCCGTAACAGAGGATGCACCACTGTCAGATTCAAAAACTGAAGCCTCACTATCATTGTCAGACTCGGCGTCAGATTTATGCTTCCTCTTACTCTTCTTCTCACGTTTTTTGCTCTTTTCGTCCACCTGAACATCCGGGTTGTCCAAATCATACGAAATCGAGAACTTCATTCTAAGTTTTGGGTTCTTCAGTTGCTGCGTCCGTGATGGTCTTGAGATATAAACCCTCTCGTTCTTGCACTCATAAGTCCAGTGTCCTGTTTGAAAGCACTTCTGGCACTGTGAAGCTGACCCAAGCGTTGTTGTCGAGCTCTTGAGATCCTTACGTTCACCCAATCTCACTTGTTTCTCAGTACTCATCAAATACATTTGCCTCTTGGCTTCTTTCCTCTCTTGCCATCTACTAGGCCCCTCTTCCTTCTGCCCATATGCGTTCACATTCCGGGCTGCAGCAGCAGCTGCACGCTCAGCCTGGGCACGGCTGAGACCCTTTGCAGCTGATAAAGCAGCAGCCTTTATTCTTTCTGCAGCATCCTGAGCAGCACCATCATCTTTATTGCCCGACATGCTCAACTATAGGAGGAAAAGACTCAAAATCTGCACTGCCAGTTGCAATACAAAAAGGATATTTATATCATTCCTCCAGACCTCCCAAAAGCATTTACCACATTACATGAAATGATATACATAAAACTAAAAAGCACAAAATCTTATATAATATAAATATACCATGTAAAATCACGGAAAAGCAAGCAACTTGAACAAGTCTAACAAATAGCCTGAACTGAAAACTTAAAGATTTCAATACCCATGTCCGAATAATAGATCATTTTTCTACCGTGAATTCGAAAATAAATCCCCAAAAAATATTTTTTTTTAAACACTAAAATTTAATCAATTTCTTCTCGCTGCAATAGACGGAAATACCGACAGCACCGAAACAATTAGACTGCCAAGACTAACAGGGAGGACATACAAAGCAAATATATAAACACGCACCACCAAAACATGCGATAGAAAAATCAAGAATACCATGCGTTTCAAACCAGATCTCAACCGTATCGAAGAACACAAAGATGAAACAAGAAACTACAAACTAACAACGCCAATAGAAATTTCATAAGGAAGGAATCGAGAAACTAGGGCAAATTTCGTACCTCTCAATAAGGGAACGATGGTTGTGATACTGAAACTGAGAACACAAGTTCGCCGACCCCTAAATAAGATACTAATAAGTTTTGGTTTGTTTCACTTGTGACCCTAAGTTTTGACAAACTATGTTCGAGGCCTTTTACTTTTAAATATTTCTGAGAGACCACAATTTTTTTGGTTGCCCGGAATACATATATAAATAGTACGATTACGGGAATGATTGGTATGTAAGAAGTGAACATGAATGACTTATCGTTCCAAGTCCTTTCATATATCAATGATTGATAGGATTTATGTTTACGAATACTTATTCTCGTGGGAATTTTTATTTTGCTGGAAAATGATTACTCATTTTCTGTCTTAATATGATATTAGTTATTTTTATCATATACAAAATGAATATTTTTCTGAAAAAATTACAATGAATTTTTTAAGATTTGTCAGAATTACAAACACCCCATTGTTTTTTTAAAATTATGAATATTCTCCTGAAATTACAAATACCCCGCTGCAATAGGCTATCACAAAGGAACATTTGTTAGGATGTTTATAATTTCAAGAAAGTATTTATAATTTTTCGATAAAAAGAAAAAATTATTGTAGTTATGATAAATTTGAAAAAAAAAATTGTTATTAATTCTTTTTTATTGACAAAAATATCGAATAGAACAAAATCACAAATTTTTTACCTCTAGTTGTTTTTATGAATGAAGGGTAAATTACATTTTATCATTCGAATATACCACTTGTTATTTCAACTTTATGGAATTTGCATTTTATCATATATGATTGTTTTTTTGCTGAAAAAATATCATATGTGGTGCATATGTAAAAAATATCACATCTTATAACCCTTAAATATCACATGTGTGCATGTAATGTTTTTCGACAAAAAAACTTAGTGAAAAAATAGTTATAAATGGCAAAGTGCAAAATTTTATAAAATTAAGATGGTAAATTAACATAAAAAAAAAAGATGCAAAGTGTAAAAGTGATTATAGTTCGGATGACAAAATATAATTTACCCATGAATGAATTAATTTTTTGTTGAATCAATATATTTTTTATTTTATAGAAACCTACGAATTATTTATGTATTTAAAATCAATAAATTATTTCTTAAGTAAATATATATATATATATATATATATATATATATATACTTTTGTAAAAATATGTGAGATGTTTTATAAATTGCTTATAATCTTTTACAAGTAATTTTTTAAAATATTACTATAGTACTATTATATAATTTGAATTCGAAATATTCAATAAAATATGAATAAATATTTTTTTTAAAAAAATTGATAAATTTGTTACTAAGTAATTTCATCCATTACTGATCATTCATTTCCAATTATGAATCGTGTGAGTAAAATTAATTAGCATTGACAAATTTCACTGCCTTGTAATTTTTTTGTAAATCAAATCGCACATTTATATCAGTTATATCTTATGCAAAAAGCATATAATCAAACTCTAAATATGCTTATTTTATATATTTATTTATAGATTATTTATATCATGAGAGTTAAACACACTCGACGTATATGCTTAAAATCCGAATAAGTATTTATCAATATTTTGATCATTGCATTGCACCTTCAAAATACTTTGACCCCGCTGGTGCAATCCTCTCACACATCCCTCTTGACGTACCTGATGGATGTCCAATACAGTGTACATCAAAATTAAGGATAACGATTGCCCTTTTCTTATGATTTGATGTAATTATATATAAATTTTTTGTAATGTGAAGAAAATATATTTACCACTCTTGAGGTTTGATTCAATCTAACAAACTAGTTCTTTTATTGCTCAAAATTCATTGACTTTGTTAATACTAACAAAAAGAAAATCTATATGTATGTCAAATTGACTTATTACTGACTTATATCAGGTCAAAAAATCTTCTTATGATTAATTACCTTCATACGTCTCTACGCATTAATACATGTAGAGAGGTATATTTTCACCATTAGAAAGGTGGTTTAGTCCCAAAAAATTATCTAATGTGAAATAAGTCAATTTTAAATCAATTAAGGATAAGTATTTTTATTTTTTCATTAATATCAACAAATTCAGTTAATTTTAATTAATATGAGGACTTATTTGTTGATCAAAACAAACCTCAGGACTACTAAATGTAATTTCTCAAATTACAGATAATCTAAGGCGTAATTATCCTAAACCTCAGGTTAGAGAAGTATAGTTATCTCTAAAAAATAAGGTAATAAATTTTTTATAAATTTGTCACAATCATAAATACCCTCTCCTCATTCTAAAACTTACAAATATCCAACAAATATCTCCAATACCCACAAAAGATTGTTTATTAGGTAATTGTTAATTTTAAAAATATTTAAAGATAATAATTTTTTATAGTTATATCAACCTCAAAAAAAAAAAAAAAAAAAAAGAATTCCTTTATATTATACTCTAAAAATTATTTTACATACTTGGGATATATGGTATACAATTGACAAATAGCACGTAATCTTATTGAACTAATTATATAAATTCACGAAAAATTATAACTTAGAACCAATTACTCACTTTCCCTTAACAAAAAGAAAAATAAAAAATCATACAATAATAATAACATTATACTTATATATAATTAATTCAAATCCAATCTCAATTAAAAACTTCCCTTTGAAATGGCCACAAAGAAGTCCAAAAGGGACCTCAATAAGCTTCAAGTTCAACTAATTACCGACCACATAGTCGTCTTATTCAAACACACCAACTAGTTATGAAAGATTGGAAAAACAATTGAATTTTCTATTTCAAATTTTATTCCGCGTCGAGTGGATTTAACATATATATAAGTCGCACGGCCACTAATTTCATTATTGACAATCCAAAATACAAGGAAAAGCTTTACGTCCAAACCTCAGCTGCCACAGAAACCTGCAGCTTCTACTTCATGAAATGTTCACTAAAACAGAAAATTGGAAAACAAAAAGGGAACGCATCGAGGCGGAGTTGCACGACTAAAATATGCCCGTAAGAAGATTAGCTGCGGTGGATATGGCAGCGCCCGTTATGGCGCATTGCACCACCTGTTCGTGTGAGTGGTCGTCCGTGGTCAGTGCCAAAGCTGCTCCAGTTATTGCCCCAGCCAGGGCACTATTTTTCTGAACCAGAAAAGAATGGATCGGCTCAGAATTTCTAACATACTCAATAAGCCAACAGCAGGTAAGAATTTAGACAGAGTCATATGGTGATGCAAGTATGTATAGTTACCCAGTCATGAACTCCTCTAGCCTCTTTCAACCCATAAGTAAGACCTGAGTACACCCCAGCTGCCATACCTGCACCCAACGGTACGTAGAAGAAATGAATGATCATATCAGTACTGCCAATCCATGACACGGGACTAAAGAAGAGCAAAAGAAGTGGAGTCGTCACAGTCTTACCCCACTGCATAGATTCTTTCCCAGTGCTCTTAACCTACAAGTAGGCATTCAACGCATTACGACTACATAATCATAAAGAAAGTAAAAACGATATCCTACTTTGAATTGATTGTAGCACTCAGTTCTCATAATTCTCTTGCGTGTGTGAATCGCATGCGATCATACTGAGGCATCTATTGTTAATATCTACGTACTACATTATAAACGAAACTAGCTCAATATGATTCAGATCATGATTGAGAGAAAAATTTATTACACTGAAGTTGGTGTTGAATAAGAGAACCAAGTCATTATTCTGCAAAAAAACCATCGGGAATATTATTTGGACTTACCAATGCCTCGACCGACTTTTGGCTATTTTCTCCTGCAGATAGTCAACAGACATGAGGCAATGTCATAAAACTACAACCTTGTCAAACAGAGATAAAACTAGATACTATAAGCAACAATAGCAAAATGGTTTCAAAAAGCTTGATAAGAGTTCCATGCTACGTATAAACACTAGACATATTACTGCCTGCTGAGGATACGGTACCCCAGAAATTTAGCATCGACTATTGTCGTAGAACCAACTTCCTGGCAATGGAACCCAACAGTCAGAACACAGAAGAGCAAACATGTTCAAGAAGCCAGTGTACATGTGAAATTAGTTCAACTAGCTTATGATGACAACAGCCACAAGACTCAATTCTCTGAGTTTGACACTTTTTAAGTAATCAAGCTGCACGTTTATAAGGCGAATGCACGCTCTAGTTATTGAAAATTGAAGACAAACTGAGCAGCATCACAACAGTAGGATCGTCGATAATTATATTCAGCCCCCATACAGAACTCTACACTCATCACATGCACATCGAAAGCAGAATGAATGCATTGCTTCATACTCGTACCTCTGAGGTCCGGGATACGATGGTTCTTCTTGGAGCCACCAACCTCAGGGGGAATGCCGGCACCTACATCTCCACCGGCGCCTGATCAAACAAATCAAATACTTAATTTTTCAACCACAAACCATACAAATGCAAACTAAAATATTAATTCGGAGGCCGAATCTTGAAAAAAAAACGAAACAATGACAAATTAAAAAAGCAGCATAATTTCAAACGACAACCCACTTTCCACAGCCGTGAAATAAGCATGGCGTGATACAGCTTGAACCGCTCCAATCTGCCACGGAAAAAGACACCATTAATCAAAACACGTATACACCGTTGTCAAGAATTTTACAATGTTACACATGATCATAATTCCCACTTCGCATTGTCAATTGTCAATCATATCAGAAATCAACTGCACCACCTTTACGGAAATTCATCGAACACGTTGCGCATAAATCTTACACACAACGAAACCTCATCGTGAATTGCTAAAATTAAAAGAATAAGGCCCAAGTCAAGTAAAATATCCAAGAAATCATGTGGGCGTATTGCAATGAAATGGATGTGAAACAATGAACGGGTCGGGATGAGTAAACGCAGAAATGAGATTAAACAGAATTCAAAGCAAGAATTAATTACTCCAGCAGCTTTAATGAAGCTTTCAGCGACGCGGTTAAGAAGAGGGTGGCCAAGATCAAAGAAACCACCGCTGTCAAAGCTCCTCAGCTCATCAATCAGTGATCGCGTCTCAAGATTACTCCCACTCATTCTCATTCGATTTTCCTTTTTCCTTACTAGAATAAACTTCCTTTCTCCAAGAAATCAGAGAGTTCCAGAACAAAACCCAAAATCTCCCAATCCAAGAACTGATATAGTAGGAGACGAGCGAATTATCTAACAGAATGACCATCTCAGACGGGGTGTGAGAGGTAGAGAATTTCGCCAAGAGAAGGCCAAACTAGGTGGGCTTTCGACACGTGTCCGTCGTCTGTACACGCGTCAGTTGGGTAGAACCTGAAATGGCGAAGTTCATGGCGGTCTTTCTGATGACAGGTAGCTAACGTGGCATGTTTCTCAACGTGACGTGTCCATTTTATTTGCTGGAGCTGAACTGAAGGGTTAATTTTCATTTTGCACCCTTTAAATACGTATATTTGTGATATTGCCCCATTTAGATCGTGGAATGTTGTTGGCAGCTCCACCTCCGCAAACAAGAGCCCATAACTTGTGAATTATTTGTTGGGGTAAGCTATAATGGCTTCTTCGATATGTTATCATAATTATAAATATTTTATTATTATTTAAAAAATTATAAGTATTATTCTAAAATTAATAAACTTCTATCAAATATCCCTTATAATAGTTATTACGAACGAGTATTTGTTAGACGACTTTTAATACTAGAAAGTTATTTATAATTTTCAAACAATAATAAAATATTTATAATTTAGATAAATTTCAAGAAAAATTATTGTAATTTACCCTTCTTTGTTTGCTCGGCTCTAAAACAGAAAAGAATAAATTTATATTGACATTATTGAAATTAGGTCAAAATACACAAAAAAATTTATATTTTTGTAAAATTACAGCTATCCGTAACAGGTATGAGTATAATACTTTTCATGGGGTGTTTGTGTAAATTTAATTTAATAGGAGGTGTAATTATAATTATGTATAACAATAATTTCAAGAAATATAGTTATAATTTTACACAGAAAAAGAGAGAGAGAGAGAGAGAGAGAGCATTTGTTATTTTAGCATTTCTCAAGGCCCAAGGATGTTAATATAATTAATAAAAAAAAATGAGTAGATGAAACAAGAAAAGAAAAGACAAGTTCATAAATATGTTGTTTATTATGCAATAACAAAAGTTATAAATTGTGCTTTGAGCATTGATTGATTAAGCCAATAAAAATAAGCAGCCGATGAGCAAAAGCTAGCTAGGCACTAGGGCCCGTTTGGTTTGTGTGATTAAGTGTGATAAATTTATTTATCATGATTAGTCACACGTTTGGTTAGTATTATTATAATTCGATATTAATTAGATCTGATCTTATTAATCACAATATATGGTATAATGAATCAACTATATTTAATTGGTATAAGTAATCCTACAAATAAATATTAACTTTTTTTCCTAAATTATCCTTGAACTCTCTCCTCTCTCTCTCTCTCTCTTCGTCGTTTTCACTCTCTTACCTCTTCTCCCATTTTCTATTTCTTCTCCCCACGAACGCTTATTCCTTCTCTTTTCTCCCATATTTCTCCGATCAAAATCTGACAAATTTTGTATTCTCTCGGCTAGATTCTTTTGTTGCCGGTGGACAATTGAAACAAAGAGAAAGGTTTTTGATTTTTTTCTCATTTGCCTTTTTTATTATTTGTGAAACTTGTACATGATTAAAAAAAATATATTTTAAATTATAATAATAAAATATAGTAAAAAAATTTTGGACATTTGAAAAATATTTGAGATGTTTTTATCATGATACAATTACATGAACATCCATTAATTGACCAAAGTGCTTCTCATAAAAGATTTCCACAACATCAACATCAACATCTCCCTGCATTGACAAAATTGCAACCATTAAAGGTACATAACTAACAAAGACCATCTCAATTGAAACAGTTAATAATACAGAGGAACAAGAAACAAAAACTGTACAATTAATAAATATGTTATATATAGAGAAAATACCTTTCACATCACTAAAAAAAGAAACAAACATATATAGTCTAATTATCACATTACTTGAAATGCACCGACTCCTTCAAAGACCAACTTCCCCTATAGCAGTGGTAGAGCGTCAGTCTTGTAAAACTGAAGGTCTGTAGTTCGATCCTGCATGCGGGCATATTTTATCATATATATGCTATACACTCCTGCTCTGAGTCTCTGACTAGCTAGCATCATTAGTGAAAAATACCCATATATTTAGTTTGTCTATTACACTTTTTGTACATATTAACGACAGAAATCGTGTAAAAATATATACAAATTAAAATCATAAATAATTTATAAATATTAAGAACCAAAATAACCAAAACTTGCTAATCAACAGAGTTCTTTTATAACAAATTGAAATTCCCTTTTGCCATTGAATCTTCATTCATAACAAATTGAAGTTCCCTATTGCCATTTCACAGCAAGAGGCACCATTTTTTTAGATTAGCTTGCGTGCCAAATCTACACCTCATTTCAGCAAATTGGATTTTCTTATGCAAACCTTATCTCATCTTCTATCCATTAACATATCTGGATTACATGTATAAAAATGATGTCATGTACTATATTTTGAAAAGAAAAAAATCTACACTAAATGTGTATATATTGAATGGTGTAGAAAATAAAATAGGATTTACAACAAAAAGTAAAAATTGTCATTTCAGAGGGTCAGAGGAAACCTCTCAGCTCCTTAAGTCTCAACAGTTGACAGTGTAATGACAGTGAAGTGCCTAGGTCATTTATATTGATCCATCAAAGGAGCAAGGATGCAATACTCTGCACCAAGGTAAGAACTAGCAAAGATCAGTTTTCCAGAAAGGCCGTAACTCTCAGTTGGCATTGCACAGCACTTTGTCAACGTTTCAATATATATCAAGTCTGGATGTGCAGTCCCATACACCAGCTTCAAGAAATGGCTAATAGGATATGCATTACTCTACATGTCGCTGTTTATAATATTTAGAATTACATTTACAACCCTTAATCTATGACCTGTATACACAAACCACCCCTATCTTTTAAATAATTACACATACACCACCAAAATATCATTATCACTTACACATTCCACCTCTTGCTTTTTTTGAGAAGTTGCACACTATAAAAATATTCCCATCATTACACAGGTTTACCCTATTTTTTGGCTGTGAAGGATAGTTTCTATAATTATGCAAAAAATGAGAGTAGTTTGTGTAAATAGGCAATAGGTCAGGGGGTGTACATGTAATTATCCCTAATATTTAACAAGATTTGCTAGAATCAAAACAATCACCAAGAATACCAATGCAAAATCCCGCAGAACGCCAGTTACCAGGAAAGAATTTCCAAAGATGATCTTGTTGCATCTAAGATGAGCTCAATGCTTGGGGAGTACAAACCAAGAAAAAATTGGATAGACTAGGACATACTCAAACAAGACCATAAGGAAAACTTTATGCACAGGAGGAAGCCACCTCCAAGAACAAGCATGTTCCAATAGGATTTCTAAATTTCAAGGGCTCGATAACCTCCAAGTCCAAGCATTTGATAGCTGGAAACGAATACATAGCTTTGCTACTCACTATATTACAATATTTATTAAGACACTGACGGCTTGATTACCTCTTCAATAAGAATATGCAATCCTAACCTTATTTGATCTACCTTCAAATGACTATTACCTAGTAAAAGAAACACTAGATCAAGATTAAAAGTACATTTGCAAGGCGGGATCAACATGCATCATAAACTATAAGAATGATGGTGAGGATTAGAACAGCAAACCAATTCCCACTCCTAACTGTTTATACCAGACAGTACTCATGAATCACTTGGAAAGCATCAAAGAAGACGGTATTCAGCTGAAGTTCTCAGTCGAAACATCAAAAGACACAAACCACATCTTCGACACAGCTATAATGCTTGTTTCAGCTGACACAAGAACAAGAATAGCAATACTAGTAAATGAAAGTAATCCATGATCAAGCAAAAACAAGAATTCAACTCAAAAACAATGAAATGATGCTATTATAATCCAATACCAACACCAGTGAAAATCCTTAAACACCATATTAACTAAAAGATATCAAATTGATTTTGCGCCATACAAAATTGAGTCATGCCCATTCTCAGAAGATGGGGGGGTTGGGGGAAATACGTAAAATCAAATCTACTCTTCCTCGCTGGCGGCATCACCGCTCTTCTTGTTGTGCTTCCTTGCGTACCTCTGGTTCCTCAAAAACTTCGGGTCCATCTATACAGCGATTAAAATAAATTCACCGTCAAATTATACACACACTATGAACACAAAGAAAGAGAGAGAATTAAGAAGGCTACCCCTTTAGTGGAGGTGTGGCGATGGCGTTTGGGCTTCTTGATGCCGTTCTTGTGGGCCTTGTATGACTGGTTGTGCGCCGTGTGATTCTTCGATTTCGCCATATCTCTACTCTCTTCTCAGCTCTGCTTCAGCAGAAAAACACAGAAAAAAGAACAACAATTATTGCAACCAATCAAGGATATATACATTCATACACACATATACGTATTTATCGGCGGGGAGGGGGGGTGGAGCGGTGGTGGGAGAAACATTTACCCGGTGGAGGGGGCGGCGATAGGGACACGAGGGTGGCTGGGTTTTGGATTCTTTTGTATGAGCGACAATGAGCTAAGCAGGGCTTTGAAACCCTAATTCTGATGTCGTATTTGAATTGACGAAATTGCCCAAAGAAATTGGGCCTTTTGGACTTACTGTACTCTTTGAAGGGGTGGGTTAATGGGCCTTAAAGCCTACGATGAATTTGGGCTTTCTGGTTATTGAGTCTGGAAATAATTGGGCTTGTAATGTGCCAATGTACACAATCAAAAATTAATTATTTATTAAGTTTTATAATAGCCTTTTTTTTTAAAAAAAAATAAATAAATTACAAGAATGTTTTAAATAAAAATAAAAATTCCTGGTTGTAGAGTCTGGCTTGTAATGTGCCAATGCACACATCCCACATCACTAGTAAAACAAGAAGTCTATTCACTTATAAATTTAAATGCCTCATCTGTTAAATCTAATGTATTTTTAATGCCAAATTCAAGAGATTTCAATCAAAACGAATAATATCTTAATTTCATTGCATTGCATTGCAAATAACTCGAAACAATTTAAATGGTGTTCTTTTTAATTATACATAAAAAATACAACAATTTCAAACGATTCATTAATAATCCAGTGACTATAAAGATATTGGCCAAACCTTATACACAGCCGGCTCGGCCCCTGAGTTTTTATGTCCTAATCACTAATAGAGATCTATCTATATGGGAACAATTTAATGGTTCGAGTACAAAACTCTCCTACAAAAGGTCTAATTTAAATTTAATGTGTGTTGCATATGTGAGTTAAAAAGAATAAAAGAAAAAGAAAAGAGAAAACCTACCAATAGGGACCTTGAAACACCACTCATCTATATGTGTGACTGCACCTTATAATTTCCCCCCGCCGGTGCTCATAACTATCAGTTTCTGATGACGCACCTCATCCACTCACACTCTTCCACGTACTACAAATTCTCTAATTACCGGCTATTTCCAGTAATACCGCTCCGCCACCTCATCGCTCCGCCCAATACTCTCACCGGTTCATCCGGTAGTCAACTCTTCACTATAAATACAACCTAAGACAAAAAACAAACCATCAGCCTATCAGCTTTTCTTGTTACCTCGGTCTCTTTATATTCTTCCAGTTGTTTCTTTTACTTGTTTCTTGATTTCACCCACTGCCCCACCAAAATCTGTTGATTTTCCAAGTGGGTTTTGCTCGATCGGCTTTCTAGTGGTGAAATTCAGCGAAAAAAGAGAGTAAAAAAAGGATGTTTCTTGTTGATTGGTTTTATGGGATATTAGCATCGCTGGGGTTGTACCAAAAAGAGGCCAAGATTTTTTTTTTGGGTCTTGATAACGCTGGGAAAACCACCTTGCTTCATATGTTGAAAGATGAGGTTTTGATTCTTTATAGCTATATTCTCTTTGTATATGATCATACGTGTGTGTGTGTGTGATGTTTGTTAATTAAGCATTTTCAGGTGTATGCGTGTAGTGATTTGTTGTTTTGGGTGGGGTTTTAATAGAGCATGAAGCTTTTCATGATTTAAGCGTGATTTCAAGCTGTTGTTTTACCCAACTTCATCACTTGTTTGTTTTTGATTTCTTTTTGAATGTTTGAATGTTTACAGTATTTTTTTTGCCTGAAAGAAACAGTTTTTTGCTTTCCATATAACTAATTAGATTGCTTTTGGAATGTTTTTTTGTGTGTGTATGTGTGTGTGTGTTGAGCAGCTGGAGTTTCATTTGCCCAGAAGAGGCTTTAGCTGGAAAAGGTTCCTCTGTCTTGCTCTGTCTTTTAATTGATGATATGGTAACTTGAGTGTTATTTTAATGGCATGATTTTGGATGCAGAGGCTGGTGCAGCATCAACCAACTCAGTTTCCAACATCAGAGGAACTGAGTATTGGGAAAATAAAAATTCAAAGCCTTTGATCTTGGTGGTCACCAGATCGCTCGTCGAGTCTGGAAAGACTATTATGCTCAGGTTGATACTTCTATCACATAGCTGGAAAATCGATCGGAATTTAAGATTCTAACTGCTGCTTTCTTGTCTCGAAGTACATAGTAGATAATGGTATTCTTATAATCGTATTGTTTTATTAAGCATGTAATTCATTGGATGATGAGAAATTGCTGTGTTTATAAGAACAAAGTTGAAGCCTTGATTCGTTCTTGTATATGTCTCACCCTACATTTCTTGGATGTGCCTTACATTAGTGGTCTAGGTGGTTAAAGGTTGAGATTCTACTGCCTATATATAGATATATTTTTTTTTAGGTAAGAGCCATGAACTATTATTAATTGAAATACAACAGACAACATTCCACGTACTCCACCCACTTGGTGGGGTTCAAACCCATGACCTTTAGGATCATGGGGCCTCAGTTTCGCCAACTGAGCTAGCCCTCGTTGGCTACCGCCTATATGTTGATAAGAGTAAGTTTTGGGCTTATGTGTAATGATTGTTTGCTCCTTCGTACTTTCTATGCATAAAACGCGATGAGTTGCTTTCGTACGATATGATCTTTTAACAATGAATTGGAGCAGACTTTGTTTCTTGCATCTTGCTTGTCAAGAACAGTGCTCTGTTCCTTACGTAACGTTATATGGAATAGGTTGATGCTGTGGTGTACATTGTCGATGCCTTTGACAAAGAAAGATTTGCTGAGTCGAAGAAGGAGCTGGACGCTCTTCTCTCGGACGAGTCGTTAGCGAATGTCCCGTTTCTCATTCTGGGGAACAAGATCGACATACCCTATGCTGCTTCAGAGGACGAGCTGCGCTATTACATGGGCCTAACCGGTCTCACTACCGGTAAGGGCAAGGTCAATCTTGCTGACACAAATGTCCGGCCAGTAGAGGTTTTCATGTGCAGCATTGTCCGGAAAATGGGGTACGGCGAGGGCTTCAGATGGCTGTCTCAGTACATTAAGTAGCCAAACGAGACGTCCATGAGCTTCAAAGTGGTAGTTCTGCAGTTATAATACTGGGAATGTAAAGCACATTGTGTGAAGGTTTTGCTTGTCAATAGTTGTAAGTTCTGTTCTGGTGGGGTGTTCTGTTGTATCTATCTTGTCCTTGTCTATTTCAAAGTAGAATCTAAAGCTTATAAGGTTTTTTTTTTTTTCTTAGTATTTTGTAACAAATCTTTTGAATATATTTGGATAGTTTTAAACATAAAGGATTTTAAATTCCTTTCAATGGAATCATTTGAAATCCTTTATTCAAATTTTTTATTCAAATACAAATTCATCAATCCAAATACATCATAAAAGATTATGTGTTCATATAGGGGAGATATGGAATTAGACACTACAACTCAAAATAAAGTGCTAGTGCATCGCGTTCAGTTCGTTTTGTTTAATTGAGTGGAAAAGGAAAGTGAAAGAGAGAGAGGAAAGAAAAGAATAATAGTTTTTTCTCAAATTTTTTGATATAATTGGAAGGGAAGTAAATTTTATATACTTTCTATTGTTCGATACGAAGAAAACAAATTTGAGAAAAAAATACTAACTTTTATAATTTTACTAAATATTTTCTTCACTTTATATTAAAAAAATAAATAAATTAATATTATACTGATATAATTTTAGTATGTCAAAGATTTAAAAATTTTATTAATAAAAATATTTATCAAAATAAGAATAAGAATATTTTTTATTAAAAATATTTATCAGAATAAGTGTTGTTCATTTATTCTAATTATTTCATTTAAATAATAAAAAAAATTAATAACAAGATTGTTTACCTGATTATTGACTTTGATGCAGTAGTTTTTCAGCAATTTTTTTTTTTCAATTATGTGCGGTATTATCAAGAAAAATGAGAAAAAATTGGAAATAAATATAGGTATATATGGAATAGAATAAATAAAAATAAAAGTCGTACTTTTTTGTGGCACTTGTTCCTATGTGGTGTTAAATAAACGTGGAGTCACCGTTGCAAAGAAAAGAACAGTAATTAGAATTAATTTTTTAAACTAGTTGTTGTGACAAATTGTTCCTATGTGCATATAATAAATAATTTTTTACGTTTTAAAATATATTATGAATAAAAGTAAAATATATAAACCAGTACATTACGTTAACAAAAAAGAAAGAAAGAAAGAAAGAACAATTTATCAATTAATGTAAAATTTGAAAACTTGAATAAGTTAGTTATTTATCATGAATGATATTTTTAATTTATAAAAAATTAGTGTGGTGGTATCATTAACCCCATTTATGAGTGTGAAATGGCTTTTCTTTTTATATTAATTAATCGTTATGGCGCGCTATTCTTGTGTGCATATAATAAAATAATTATTTATATTTTAAAATATATTATAAATAAGAATAAGATATATAAACCAATACATTATATTTTTTTAAAAACAAATAAATAAAATAAAAATAATTTAAAGATATTATCGATACAACAAATTAGTGTGAGTGATTTTTCATATTAATATAGAATGATATTATAGATAATATAGATGAGAAAAAGAATTTGATTATGGGTGGTTGAAAGTACGTAAGGATATTTTTGGTAATTTTAAAAATTAGTGTCGCGGTGTAAATAACCGCTATTTATGAGTGAAAAATAAATTTTTTATATAATATATATTTATATTATATAATTAGGCATATAATTGTCATATTTAAATTTGGTGGGGTGGTTTTCTTTTTTCTTTTATCAAGTGTGGTTGTGTTACTAACTGTCATTTATATGTGTAGAACGAGTAAAATATATAAATATATTTATATAGATGTATAAATATCAATAAATATTTTTTTTATTTTTCTAAAAAATAAAATATGAGATAATTATCAAACTAAGCAATGTAAGAACTTAGAAAAAAGTTCCTCTGTAAAACAAACTTTAAAAAAAAATGCGTCTTTATATACATACAATCATACAGACACAAGGTTTGTACGTAACTTGCACACACTGTCACACGTCCAGACACACACAGTAGTGTTCATCATGAGTGTTGTGGAGACAGACATAGATGATCTGCCCAGGAACCTAGCTAACTACACCGCCTTGACGCCGCTATGGTTTCTGGAGCGATCCGCGCTTGTCCACCCGAACCGAAATTCTCTGATCCATGGCTCGGTTAGGTTCACCTGGAGCCAGACTTACCGGCGGTGCCGCCAGCTGGCCTCCGCCCTCACCAGGCGCGCCGTCACCTTTGGCAGCACTGTGAGTGATGTTATAGCCAACCCGTGATTTGTCTGTGGTGTTTGTTATCAATAATTGTTCATTCTTTTGGATTTTGTACGAGGTGGTGATTTGGATTTTGTGAAAAAAGTTGTTTCCTTTTTCAAACTTTTATAGTATTTGTTTTGTTATTTGTGTGTGCGTGTCTGTTCGTTCGTGAATTTCATCTCGATCTGTTGCACATCCTATTAGACTGAAAAGTGGTGGAAGAGTTTTTATTTTCGGAATTCTTTTGGTGGTTCTGATAGTTCATGCTAAAATCGATCATTTACAATAGTGAAGGAAAGTTGAATGATCTAGTTTATTTATATCGATATGAAGAAATCATGCACGTTTCCAGAATTACATGTTGTTTTCTTTTAAAGTACAGAAATTGAGCGAATGTATTGTGCTGCTCTTGGAACTGCTTTTTTTCTTCACTCAAGTGGTTTTGATTTGCAGCTCATATTTAAATTTTGGCTTGACCCTTGATTGATAATATGATCACGTTCAAGAGTGCTAGTGTATGATGGTCCAAGTCATGGGAATCTCCTCCATGCCTGGATCTTGTGGAAATCAAGCTAAATTAGTGCCACTTAGATGTCGCTTGCTGCTTGCAACTTTATGTTAATGGTTAGAAAGGACTATTAACTGTCCATGATTCTAAAGCATAATTAACTACTGTGTGAAGGGATTTTTAGAAGGCCTACAAAAACTGCTCTCACGAGCTGCTAACCATAAGAATTTCACCATCTCACATTTTCAGGAAAGCATATCGGGGATTATTCAAATATTCTATTTCTCTTTTTATATAAATTGATTTGTTTTTCTAGTTTTTATTTGATAGTGAAAAATGAGAATGACAGATATAGTGTTAATCATTGCTTTGGCTGTCTCTGTTACAATTAACCTTTTTTAACTCATTATCCGTATCTTAGTGAAGATTATCGCAAATGGTACTTGATTTTCAGGCTAAATATTGAAATTCATGGAGCTGTTTGTTAAATGAGCTGTTCTTCAAGAGTTAAGATCCCTGAAAAACTGATAATTAATTTAAGCGGCCTAGGTTTTATGGGCATTTTTCAAGAATTTGGAGACCTACAGCAGAAGTTCATCTCTCTGTTTCATCATAACAGGTTGCAGTCATTGCGCCAAACATCCCAGCCTTGTTTGAAGCTCATTTTGGCATTCCTATGTCTGGTGCCGTACTAAATGCTGTCAATATCCGTCTAAATGCGGAAGCTATTGCATTTCTTTTGGGACATTCACAGTCTGATGTTATAATGGTTGATCAAGAGTTCTATTTGTTGGCAGAGGAAGCATTGAAAATTATAGCAGATAAAAGCGAGGGCAAATGTAAACCTCCAACTTTAATTGTTATTGCTGATGACAACTGTGATCCAAAGTCACTCCAATATGCACTAGGAAGAGGGGCCATTGAATACGAAAAGTTCCTCGAAACTGGTGATCCGGACTTTGCATGGAAACCGCCTGAGGATGAATGGCATAGCATTGCTCTGGGTTATACCTCTGGTACAACTGCTAGTCCTAAGGGAGTAGTCTTGCACCATCGAGGGGCATATCTCATGGCTCTGAGTAATCCTATTATATGGGACATTAAAGAAGGAGCTGTTTACTTATGGACTTTGCCCATGTTCCACTGTAATGGTTGGTGTTTCCCTTGGACTCTTGCAGCTGTTTGTGTTACGAGCATATGCCTCAGACAGGTAACACATTGACATTTCAGACACTCTCACTTAGAGAGGGTACTTGATTGCAATATCATGACGAAAATGGAATGACTGGACTCAACTACGGCTATGTCAAAGATCTTCAAATGCATGAGTTTTGTCATTTTATGTAGAACATGATCTGCAAGCAGTCATAAAGGGGATTTCTGTATTAATGTAGTAATCCCAAACGAAATAAGTTTATCTTTTTGTTATCCAAATGGGAGATTGCATGTGAAGCTGTTAACCTTCTTTTGTGCATGCATATTCACAATTGCTGCTGATAATATTTCCAGTTTTCTTAATTATCACTTTTCACTTGTGGTTCGGATCAATTCAAATAGATACACACAGAACACATGCAAATGATCATCCAAGAGGGCATCTGCTCTTTGTTATGAAAATGCTTTGGCACAGTTACACCACCTAAGCTGGTTATTTATGCTGCTCTGGTATTACACATTTTGTCTCTACAGGTCACAGCTAAGGGGGTCTATTCAGCTATAAGTAATCTCGGTGTCACCCATTTTTGTGCTGCTCCTGTGGTTCTTAATAACATAGTAAATGCCTCCACAGAAGACACTGTCCTCCCCCTCCCTCATGTCGTCCATGTAATGACAGCAGGGGCCACTCCACCACCTTTTGTTCTCTCTGCAATGTCAAAACGTGGCTTTAAAGTCACACACACTTATGGGCTTTCTGAAACATACGGTCCCTCTACTGTATGTGCATGGAAGCCCGAGTGGGACTTGCTGCCTCCTGAAGACCAAGCCCGTATGAACGCAAGACAAGGGGTCCGATACCTTGGCCTTGAAGGTCTAGACGTAGTTAATACTCAAAACATGAGGCCTGTGCCTGCTGATGGGGCAACGGTTGGAGAAATCGTGTTCAGGGGCAACGTTGTAATGAAGGGCTATCTCAAGAACCCTAAAGCAAACAAAGAGACTTTTGCCAATGGTTGGTATCACTCTGGTGATCTGGCTGTGAAGCATCCGGATGGTTATATCGAAATCAAAGACAGATCCAAGGATATAATCATATCAGGAGGTGAAAACATTAGCAGTGTTGAGGTAGAGAACGTTCTGTACCAGCATCCTGCAATTCTTGAAGTTTCGGTGGTGGCCCGGCCCGACGAGCGATGGGGGGAATCGCCTTGTGCATTTGTGACTTTGAAGTCCAATGTCCATGCATCTAATCAGCAACAACTGACAGAAGATATAATGAAGTTCAGTCGATCAAAGATGCCTGCATACTGGGTTCCAAAATCAGTAGTCTTTGGGCCATTGCCAAAAACAGCAACAGGAAAGATACAGAAGCATGTGTTGAGGGCCAAGGCAAAGGAGATGGGACCAGTGAAGAAGAGTAGGCTATAAAATGCTAAAGGCTGCTTGGAACATGTATATTCACCATGGCATCTTATAGTCTTTCTGTTGATCCCTTAGCTAAGGTAACATATCATGGAACTGATGCCTTCAAAATTTATGGAATCCGTCTGTGCATATGAGACGAGGATATAACAGCGCATCGACTTTGATGGTACTCTTGAATGCCTGTGAATAAATTGCTTTCGTGTTTTCTTCCACCTTAGTATGCAACCATTATTTTTACCTTAGTTTGCCTGCAAATTTTGCCACGAAGACGAAGGATCAGTTTGTTTACTTGTGATCTTATGAATAGTACACTCGCTGTAAATATTTTGTCGAGGTCAAGTCATACATGAGTTTGTTTTGCTTATTAAATCAGTCGAGTTTGATCAAATTTCAATCAGTTTATGAAGAGTTACATTATTGAAAGGAAAGAATATGTTGTAAACTTTCATTTAGTATACTTAACAACTCAAACCAAAATAAGCCTTCAGCAACCGACCAAATGAATCGAGCATCGACTAATTTGATTTATTTTCAAAATAAAGAGTAACTTCTGCTTCTAGGTTTCTAATGTAGGTTTGATTTCCATCTCACAAGCAAAAAGTATGTGAAAAAAATTGGTGGGTGCAGCCCAACTACCCTGTCCCCATAGTCACCTTTAGTGCATCCAATTTTAACCACATAACAAGAAAATCACCTATGGTTTTTACCCTTTTTCCAACAGAAGAATTCTCCAGACAGTTTCCTTGATTCAGACCAAATTCTTCTTAGACAAGAATACTTGAAATATCCATCTTCCAACCTAAAGAAACATCTTTTCTGTTGCTGATTGTGAATTAAATACAAGATAAACTAGTCTTGTTCTGCATGTATATATACAGACTTGTCCTAAATCTTGCTCTTTAATCTCTTTACTCATGGCATTCTCAGCATCTATTTCACGACAGTTTCTGCTAGTTTCAACCGTGGTGGTTGCCATCGTTTCCACATTCAAATTTGGTATGCAATATCAGAGAACTGATAGAAAATTTTCTTCTTCCGGAATCTTGATATTGAAACTTGCGCATATGTTTTTGACAGGGAGAGCGTACGACTATCCCCATTTAGGTGCTGCGGACGCAGTTGCAAACGAGTACGTGCCTCAAGCGGAAGCCGAAGGAGAAGGAGGGACAAACCAGAACTTTCCTCAGGCAGGAGGAGTAGGCACTGATCCAGGTCTTCTTGTCGACAAAGCCCTGGAGTGCTTCAATGATAAATATGTAAGTACAGAGTAATTTACACTCATTTTGAACTGTTTGTCTGAGAGTTCTGTTTTGCTTGATAAGGGCCTGACCATCTTTACACTTCGCCTGAGGGAAAATTTTTAATTTCACAATGTTTAACAGGCACCTTATTTATATATAATTGATGGGCAATCATTTACTGTAGTTGCAAGCAATTCCATCATAGTTTTGAGCAATCTTAACTATGAATTTGTTTTTGTTTCTTGCATATGTTTCACAATGTGTATTGTAACTTTTAACATACAGAACATATTAGCAGATATACAGCAGTTGTGATGAAGCCTACAGGCTCACAGAAAACGGAGAGCTGCACGTGCCGCCTGAATACACTGATCAATACTGTGATGGGCCGTGCCTGACGGAGACTCACCATGTGCTCGACTGCATCAATGGGATCTTGGAACATTTCGTGTTCTATAACAGAGCTACTTTAAAGGACGTACGAGAAACAATCAAGACCGGGTGTAGCTATGGTCCTAAAAGAGGTGACTTCAACGTGGAAGAGCATATTGAAGCTGATGATGCTGTTGCAAACAACAAGGTTCCAGGCTTGGCTTCTACGCATCTCTGCTGACAATCATCGTGTGGCATTTACTGTTTTAACATCCTTTTGTTGTAAGAAATTCTGTCTGATTTATATGTCAAGACCATGTTGATGAGCCATTTCTTAAAATCAATAATGCAGACTTATGTTTCCTGTGTTGTCAGTTTCACCTGAAGCACTCGTGCCAATAATGTAAAACACGAGATAAAACATGAGACAGACTTAAGACTTCATTTAAAACAATAATACCACATAAGAAATATTTCCATAGACAACAGGGCTGTTCCATAGTTGGCTGAGTGGGCTATTCCGTAGTTGTCTGAGTAATGCACTCAGGACGACGACATTGAGACAAGATAAACACCATACTATATAAGACGGGTTAAAAAATTAACCCCTATATTATACGAAATGAGCAAATTACCCTCCTGTGAAAAAAAAATTAGTAAATTACCCCCCTGTGAAAAGAAAAATAGAGCAATTACACCCCTCACGCGAGTTCGTGTATTGCACGCACTTCTTCTTTAATTTTTTTTATTTTTTTTAATTTAATTATAAAATTACATTTATAGTCTTATTTAATAACCATTGGATGTTATTTGAATCTAAGGTTCAAATTGAACTAGTAAATCTACGACTCAAATTTTGAATTATTTTAATCTACGGTTAATATTTAAACAAATATATATAATTAAATATATATTATATATAATTAATAGTTATATATATATAGAGAGAGAGAGAACAGGGCAGAAGAGGGGGAGGCGGCGACCAGCGGGGACGGGGGAGGGGAGGGAGAGGGAAGGAGACGACGAGGAGGGGGAAGGGAAGCGGAGGGAGAAGTTGAGGGGAGGTGACGACGGCGAGGGAGAGGGAGAGGGGAAGAAGACGACGAGGAGGGGAAGGAAGCGGAGGGGAGAAGTTGAGGGGGAGGTGACGACGGCGAGGGAGAGGGGAAGCGACGGCGAGGGGGAGGGGGAGAGAAGCGAGGGGGAGGGGAGAGGGGGAAGGGGAGAGGGAAGGGGCGTTGGCGAGGAAGCGGATGGGCGGTGGCGAGGGGGAAGGGGATGGGCGGTGGCTAGTTTGGGGGTGGGGGATGGCGCATGTGGGTTTGCCGGTGGGGGTGGCTGGTTTGGGGGTGGGTAGGGTTGATTTTTTTGATTTTTTTTTAACAAAAAGGTATATATTATTAAAAATATTATATATTTATATAAAATAGTATATTTATTCTTTAATATATATTTGTATATATTATAAATTAAATATATAATATATTGTATAGAAATAATTTTGAAGAAAAATTCACTTACACTCTCAAGAGGAGAGTGCACTACACACATATCCTTAAGGGGATAAATTGCTCTAGTTTTAAAAACTCAGGGAGGTAATTTGATATTATTTTTTTCACAGGGGGGTATTTTGCACATTACCCATATCACAGGGTGGTAGGAAATATTTTTCCCTATATAAAACTATAGTTACTTAGATCCTATACGAGCCCACGTTAACCTTAACAGGCTCTTCTTTCATTATAGCCAAAAAAAATGAAAAATAAAAAAAGGGGTATCTTGTTTAATGATGTTAATGTTTTTGGTGGGTGTATAATTACAATGAACCCTTCTGAGGTATGACATAATTAAGCGTTGAAGTTGATGATACTTGCTAATGTTGATGAAATCATGTAACCCCGGAATGGAGTGTAAAATTATCAATTTTGTCCTTACTGTATTGTTTATTTATTTATTTATAAATTAAAAATTATACAAAAACGGACGGGATGGACAAAAAAAAAATTATAATAAATTTAGAAATTATTTTAAAAATAAAAAAAATTATAATTCACAATCTACAAGGGTATTCTGGTTAGTTCACCACAAGAAAATGGATGAAAAAATCTAATGAAAATTAATGGATTTTGGCTTGTTGTTGGACAACCTTTAAAATCAGGAATATTGTTAATTCTTAAAAAAAAAAAAAAACGAATGGTATTTATAATTATGCCGACCCTTAGAGGAACTTGTTATAATTTACCCTATTTTTTTTATTCATTTGAATTGTTTTTTCTTCTCTGATGTAAATGATTTTGATACTTTTTCTATAGGTATTTTGCTTGTACTTATTTCGAAATTACGCAGGAATTCTCTTGTGTTTATATGTCTCCATGTTATTTAATTTATAGTTCTGACAATATTAGGTACAAATATATTTTTAAAATTACTCAAATTATATTTTTATTTGCATGGTGTTCAAATAAAACTGACATAAGAATTGGGTTTTTAAATAAATGCTATAAGTCTTTGTTAAAATGGAGAATGATTCAGTGAGCATACGCAACATATAAAAATAACCATTTTGTAATTATTTATAGGATAATTACAACAAGCTATTATGATATTTGACATAATTATAAATACTTTCTCGTTATTTAAAAAATTATAAATGAAACAAAAAATGAGCATTTATAATTATATCAAATTTTAGAAAAATTATTGTAGTTTACCGATATTTATAATGCTAGTCTGAGAAAAAAGGTGTTCATAAATGGTTTAATGTAATTTACCCCATGTGATATTGCAAATGAGCAAATTATCCCTTATGAAAAAAATATAGCAATTTACCCTCCTATTTAGAGAGGTAAATTGTTTCATTTAAAAAAAACAGGAACATAAATTACTATATTTTAAAAAATACAGAGGGAATTGCTAATTTTTTTATAGGGGATAATTTGCATATTTACAATATTATATGAGGGTAAATTGCATTTTTCCTTTCATAAATACATGGGCTCCAAATAAAAAAGTTGGGCCTAACAGATTGGACTTTTTGCTTAATGAACTTAGAGTTGCAGTTCAATAATTTTCTGGAGGCCTATAAAATATTATGGGCTAAGCCCATCAACTAAATAATTGGGCCGTTTGGATGCGGCCCAACTTTTCTATTTTGAACTCGGAACTAACTGCACTCTGCGAATCTGTTGCCAACGCACTGCGTCTCGCCGGAGAATCAATACCGGCCGGGAAACTCGAGATTGTCGCCGTGAAAATGAGGCGGCCGGGGAAATTTTCGTCTAGGTTCAATTTCAACTCCATGACGCTTAAGGTCGAAGTCGAGTATCGGATCTCTCTGCGTAATTATTATGGCATTGCTGACGATCTCCCCTAACAGGTAGTTAAACGCGCGTAAGCGCCTTTTATGATAATTTCTATAGTTTGTGCTCCTTTAAGTAATGCAAGTGAAGGATTTTCTTCGGAGGAGCGCAATTGGTTAGGTGTGCTATAATGTGCAGGCTGGACTTTTGTTAGAAATATGTGCTTGTATATATGCTTCTTGTTCGTTCAGCTTACAATAGTTCATTGCATTTACACCGTTATTTATTTCTAAGTTACTTTGGCTGCTGAAATTTGATGATTGTTTATTGAATTTTGTGGCGCCAAATATTTTTGTTTGCCTGTTTACTTAGTTCTTAATGATTTTCAGCAATTTTGCATACAATGGCTTCAAGGAATGTTTCTGTTCTTTTTCCTTGCGGGTGGGGGGTTTAAATTGGTTGGTGTTTATGTTTTGTCTGAAATTGGTGTTGTTGAAGCGTTGTGATTTCTTCAGCAGGTTCTTACTCTTTTGAGCTACAATTGGTTCTTAAATCATTTTTGCAGGCATGTGTTTAGATGGTGGACACAAATTTGTAGACTCGTACGCTATTCTCCTCAGGTTTTCGCGGTAAAGGTTTTGAGACGTGTCTTTGTTTGTTTGATTTTATAACATCTATCACAAGCTATTCATTCTATGTGTTGATAGATTGAACAAAAACAGTTTGGTCTCCAAAACTATGCCACATGATCGTGATTACCAGCCCTTTTTATGTCCCAAAGATAGAACTACTTTTAGAAAGGTACTGCAATTTGATATCTGCATTCTATGGGTTCAAGTTGGAGGTATCGGGTGATATTGTTATATCATGTGCTGCAGGAATTGTTTAGTGTGCTAGATGAGTTAGAGACTTTAAAGGTGCGGCATCACTTAGAATTAAATGGATAAA
Source organism: Sesamum angolense (assembly GCA_034509725.1). Classification (NCBI taxonomy): domain Eukaryota; kingdom Viridiplantae; phylum Streptophyta; class Magnoliopsida; order Lamiales; family Pedaliaceae; genus Sesamum; species Sesamum angolense. The sequence continues at coordinate 11,145,327 of JACGWL010000014.1, forward strand.
GTAAACGCATCTCAAACGAATCAGTTGATCATTGATGGCCAATAAAGATATCTTATTCAAACTTTGAACAGTAGAACTCTTTAAAGCTACAGCAATAAGCAGGTACTGATATATCTTCATTTGGTTATAAATGTAAGGTGAATTTATGCAATCTTAATGAAGAATGAACATATGCAGCCATAGATTCTTTTCTTTCTAAATTAAATCAATGCAAAAGATACAGATAAAACGCGCACTTTGATAATGTCATTTCTTTCAATTCCACTACGTTTTGCTTGATTGTTACCGTATTCTTTTGGTCAGCTGTTAATGATCATGACAGCTCCTCCACCTTGATTGAAGCCGAATAATGACTATAGCTGAGTTTATCAATGTGCAGTTCCAGAAGCTGTTGAGTGCATTATGAAGATACCTAAAATTTAGGTGTTATAATCTGTTGTATTTTTCCTTTCTCTGGAAATGCTTGTGGTATCTGTCTTTTTTTAAAACTATTTTATGCTGTTCACTAGAATACTACTGCATCCTTCACCTCATTGCTACTCTGCTTCTCCTACCTTTACCAGCCCATATCTTCTGAATATGAAGTTGGAAATTAATGATGAATCTGTATATTATGCCATGTTAATTATGGAAATCCTCCCCCCATCCATTTGTGCTTGGCACCATTCGGCTTAATTTATTGTCTTAATTGGATGATGATTATGTTTCAGATAATATGACAATCTCTAATTTAGTACTTATTTGTTACCTTTTAGGGGAATACTTAATCTCGTGATGCTTTTGTACTGTCATTCAACAAGATTGCTAGCTTTCTTCAGGATAAAATAGTTTGAGGATTTTTTGTCGACTTATCATATTCGGAAAAAGATACAAGGAAAATATACAAACTTATTCAGGATATAAATGTTACTGTATGATGAAGAGTTATATGCATGGGGCTTAAGAATTGCGTGATAATGTATTTATTTTGTGTGAATACATTCTCAATCCCAGTGTTGCTGACGCACACATGGTAAGGTTTTTTTCGTTTATTTTTTCACATACGCGGCCTCTTGCTTACCTGTAACCAACTACATGTCTAGAAACCTTCTCTAGGTGTTAATTTGTCCTGTTGTGTCGTCTTAATTTTCTTGGTGGATCCGGCGTCACTGGAGCTTGTCTAGTTCTTTCTGCTGCTGTTATCAAACCAGTTTGCCACCTTCCATTTTGTACCTGTTGGCAAGTTCTATCTAAGGTCTCATTGCTAAGTTAAGTCTGGAGAACTGATCTGTGAAAGAGAAGTTTGAATCATACAGCTTTTCTGTTTTGGTAAGTTAAACAGACTGACAAATATCTAGTATTTTGCCAGATCCCTCGGTTTACCTCTTTCAAAGCAGGAAACATTGTCCAGGCATTCATTTTAGGGCCAAATGGTTTCTGTTGTCAAAGGATGGGGCCAGTGCTGAAATTAAGGTAACGAGAATGATCCTTCATAATTTAATTTCCATTGCTTTTTCTCATAATAGAGAGTTGTTTAGCTTTATCTTATTTAATCTAGTGTTAACTTTTGATTTTGATTGGTTAATTAATCTAGCTGTACCAGGTTAATCCTCCAACCAACATTGTCATGGATTCTGGTAAAGGTTCAAGGTAAAGGTTCTATGAAGACTAAATCATTCCCGACTTTTCTTTCTTTCCCTCTTTCTTCCTTTTTCTCCCCTTTCGTTATTTCTTTTCTTTTTAGAAATTTGTTTCCGGTGGGGGACAGGAGCTGCTAAATTGCGTAATAGCTATTGTCTCCGAATTTCTGGTGGTACAATGTATGCCATCCCTGTTGATAGCTGCTAAGAAATTTTCTTTGGATGTTACAAGTAGTGCAATATATATAAGCAAAGCTGCATAAAGCACACAGGCACTATGTGAACTTAACTTAATTGCTTGTAACAGTTCAATATTGTGTCTCTATTTCTGTAGTGTGAACCAGGTCGAAACCCGCAGCCTTGCGGCAATAGAAGATTGTGATTCAGAAGCGGAAAATTCAACCATGGACTCTTTAGATGAGGGTAGATGGTTACATGCTGCTGAAGAATCTGGCCTTCTACCAAAAAATGAATTGGAAAACAATGATATTCAGTGGGGTAATATCAGGCAACCCATGCCACCTCCTGTTCTGGCACAAGTCCATCCAGAGCTTCTTCCTATCTGTCCATCTGGAGTTTCTCATCCAACGCCTGGATCATCAAGAATCTCTGAGGATGGGCTATCCAGTTCCATTTCTTATCAAGATCTTCATATCGTGAGTCTGTTCTGCTGATCTTTAACTTGTAATGCTTATAGATTATTTGTGGCCTTGTCTTAAGATCTTGATTAATCTTAGGACTTTGGTTTTGCTTTTATATTTGACCAAGGAAGTCTTGCAATTGGTCTTACTGTTTGGGTGGTTTCAATGCCCCTTGGTTTGCTTGTTTTGCAGCCAGTGAAGATGATGGAAGGTTTTCTCAGATTGGCTCAGGAAAATACTGCCAGAAATTTGGAAACTTGTGGTATCCTTGCTGGTTCACTGGTAAGAACTTCATCCCTTTGATTGGTTTTGGTTAAAATTGACAGCTTATTATGAGCATCTCATCCTTCTTGTATCTAATACCTTGTATTTTATTTATATTTGCAGCGGAATAGAGTATTTCATATTACGACACTCATAATTCCTAAGCAGGAGTCAACTTCCGATTCGGTATTATGTAATTTAAGCTTGTATCTGAGTCTGCATTTTGCCGAGAGAAAGAAATAAAATTCTGCTTCTAATCTATTATGATGTCCTAGTCTTTCAGTCTGTATTCTTTGTTAAGCTTGCATGTCTATTGATAATATTTTTTTTTGTAAAGTGAGAAAGTTGTTTCTGAATAACAAGTTCTTACCTATGACCACAAAAACCGTCCTTTTTTCATTGGTAGACTGGAGTCTTATTCTTTCTGCATATGAAGAATTTACTGCTTAATCTATTTACTGATTGATTACAACGGCCAATTTTCATTCTTGCAATAACAATACGTAGGTTTTCTATCTTATTGTTTGATTTTATAATCATATGTTTTTATCATAGTTTACAGTTTGCAAGTGCTTACCGATTTCAGGTTGCGTATTAAGTTACAATGTGATTAAGGTTTTCTTGTTGACCAAAATGATAATACCCTAAATAAGCAGAGGGTTTTACTTTCTATTTATGTTTAGTGCCAGACACTGAATGAAGAAGAAATTTTCGAGGTTCAAGACACATGTTCCCTGTTTTCTCTTGGGTGGATTCATGTAAGTCTTAGAATAGGCTGATTGACACAATTGTGCTACTATTTGAGCTTACTCATTGCAATAGTATTCGAGATTTACTGGAGCCTTGCTAGCATTAGTTTAGTTAATATCATAGCAATGACGCTCAGGCATCAAGCTCTTTTGCCGCCTTTTAGTTGTTAGGTACTGGGAAATGATCAATTGTTAATATGATTGTGAATGCTCTGCAATGAATTAACAAAAGAACAAAAAGGGAAAAACAATGATAGACTCCCATCATGAGGACCATAGTATCTTGTGTTTTATATTTTGCCTAAATTTTGTCCTCAATTTACTGAATTTGAATGAACACCATAATTTCGTTTTTCCATGTTTTTGTCCAGAGGTGTACAGAGTTAATTGTCTGCTTACTGAAAGTCTGAATCCATGGGTATTCTTGTATGAGATTTCGTCATTTGATGAGATCACTTTGATATAAAGAGAGAATATGTTGAACTTTGTAGTTCTTGTTGTCATTTATGCTTGTTGCTGAGATGTTCTCTGTCCTGGATCTGGGTCCAAATTGTGTTGATTTTGGGACTTGTTGAGTTTTAATGTACTTGTGTGGTTATATTTAGGAGGAAAGAAAAGAGATGAGAACCACAACTATGGATATGAAAAAAAACAATAGTTCCGTGTAAATTGCATATGAATTTACTCTAATCACCCATTATATCCTACTTTTGACAAATTTGTTCTTGCTTTGCAGACACATCCAACTCAAACATGTTTTATGTCTTCTGTTGATCTGCACACTCATTATTCATATCAGGTATTGCCAATATATTCTGTATGATGTTTGACCTTGGCATTTATCCAATTTCCAAAGGTTCTTGTTGTTTTTATGGTAAGCATGATTTGTATTTGTTTCCTGAATCAATAATATTGTCAATTTTATATCAGAGCACGTAAATGAAATTGGCGGAATTGATTAAAATCTGCTTCTTAGAAGCAGATGATGCACACCATATTTTTCTGGAAGTAATATACAGGAGTAACCTAAGCATCTCGTTGGAGAATAAAAGAAAGATCAAGGACAAAGTAGTTAACTGTAAATTAATGTATAAGAAGAATCTTTTTACATCTGGATTCACTATCCCTTTCTTTACTTGTTTACTTTTCTTCCTGGCGTAGGCTGGCAACTCTTAATACATGTACATAATTAAAACTCTAAGAATATCTCTGACTTGTTTCTAGGTCATGTTACCAGAAGCAATCGCCATCGTCATGGCTCCTACAGACACATCAAGGTATGATCCAAAATAAGACTCTTTTAGTTTAATTCTTTTTTTTCCTTTATATAGTTATATATTATTGGAGTTGGATTTTTCCATTTAATTTTTCATACAGTTCCATTACTTACCCAGAGTCAACTTTTCTTATTATATTTACTGCAGTCCTCATGGCATATTTCATCTTTGTGATCCTGCTGGTGTTGCTGTTATTCGAAACTGTCAACAACGTGGTTTCCATCCTCATCAGGCGCCTCAGGACGGAAGTCCCATTTATGAGCACTGTTCCCATGTTTACATGAATGCCAATTTGATGTTTGACGTGGTAGATCTCCGTTGAGCTTGCCGTTTCATTACACCAAGGTATTTAAAGAGCAGCATCTGGGATGAAGGTGAATGTGCAGGTTAATAGCAAGTGTCTTTTCTGCTGGGACGTTTTATAAAATCCCTCTACTAGTCTTGTGAATGTGTATTTCATGTTACCGTAATACCAACCATCTAGTCTTCGTGAATTCCATAACAGCTGTGAGACTTTTATCTAACTTTCTGCTGTATTCTTTTGTGTAATCTCCATCCGTGATCTGTGTGGACTCGGCGGTGCTTTTCAGTAATATAGAACTGTAACTTGGCGAGAATTTTTGAATATCCTTCATGGTGGTTATGCAGCAGAATGCTAACACGGAAGGAACAGTAGTATTCCCCACCCTCTCTCCTCTCACATGCAGTGTTTGGTTCTGTATACTGTCCCCATTTACACACTATTCAAGAATTCAAGAAGTGTTGTGTACTCATTTTCTTGTAATAGGAGTTATACAATTTGTCGTTTATCAAATAATGTGGGGAAAAATACATGCTACCCCCTGTGATACATGATATGTGCAAGATACCCCCTGTGAAAAAATATATATCAAATTACCCCCATGTGTTGTTAATAATAAAGCAATTCACCCCCCCCCCTCCTCTGAAATTGTGTAACACGCGCCTAAGTTGCGATTTTTAAGAATAAATTGTTATTTTATATTTAAATATAATATATACTAATATTATTATATATAAAATAATAATAATAATATATATTTTTATTTTTAAAAAATAAAATAAAATAAAAAAAACCCAAACCCCCCTCCCTTTCTTCCCCATCGCACCCCCCCCCCCCCCCACCCACATCCCGTCGCACACCCCGCCCCCCCCACATCCCCGTCGCCTCCCCCCACCCTCCCGTCGCCGGCGCCCAACTTCAGCCCCAGGCGTCGCCCGCCCAGGCCCCCTTCCCCGTCGCCGGCGCCACCCACCTTCCCCCGCCCCCCAAACTCCCCCCCCTTCCCCGTCGCGACCCCGCCCTCTTGCCCCCGCTTCTCGCCGGCGCCCCCCACCTTCCTCCCCACCGGTTGCCGCCCCAGCCCCCCCTTTCCCCGTCGTCGCCCTCCCTTTCCCCCTTCTCGCCGGCGCCCCCACCTTCCCCCACCCCGTCGCCCGCCCCAGCGCCCCCCCCCCCCCCCCCCCTCTTTCCCCCCCTTCTCGCAGGCGCCCTCCACCTTCCTCCCCACCGGTCGCCGCCCCAGCCCCCCCTTTCCCCGTCGTCGCCCTCCCTTTCCCCCTTCTCGCCGGCGCCCCCACTTCCCCCACCCCGTCGCCCCGCCCAGGCCCTCCCCCCTCTTTCCCCCCCTTCTCGCAGGCGCCCCCACCTTTCCCCTCACCCAATGCCTGCCCCAGCCCGCTCCTCCTGTCGGCGCCCCTACCTTCCCCCGTCACCGGCGCCCCCACCTTCCCCCTTCGCCGGTGCCGCCTTCTCCATCCATTTCTCTCTCTCTCTCTCTCTCCTCTCTCTCTCTCTCTCTATATATATAATATATACATATATAATTTTAATTAATAAAAATATCATATATATTTTTAATTAAATTTTATGTAATATATATATATATATTAATAATATATACATTTTAATCTAGACCGTTGATTAAGTTTAGTAGAATCTGAACCATTGATCTTTTTTATTAAATCTGAACCGTAGATTCAGTCAGATCTAACGGTTATTAATAAGAATGTTAATATAATTTTATAATTAAAAATTAAAAAAAAAAAAATTAGCGCGTGAAGGACACGGAGTCGCGTGATGGACTTATTTGCTTTGTTATGAAAAACACAGGGAGGTAATTTGGTATTTGTTTTTTCACAGGGGGTAATTTGCACATTTGGTATAACACAGGGGGGTAATTTGCATTTAACCCAATAATGTGTGGTGCAATTTGATTGATTTGCAATGCAGTGGCCTTCATTGAATTGCTGTCGAAAATGATCGGCATGCAACACAGACAGAGATGGGATCCCTCAACCCCCAACCCCGCTCCGTGTTGATGGCTGGTTTGATTGAACAACGAATTCAGCAACTCTTGTACCGGTTTTATATGCCATTGGTACAGTGTTTTACTGCAAAAAAGAACCTTAACAAGTAGTCCAATTTATATTGTACTGACACTCTTTGTTTACCGTACGATTGATTTGATTTTATATTATTTGATATTTTCATACTAAAATATAGGGTTTAATGCAATTTAACGAGCATGAATGTAAATTTTTTATTTAAAAAATATAGTGGGATAAATTACTATTTTTTTTTTTTTTTTTCATATGAGGGTAATTGCTCATTTGCAATATCATAGGGGGTAAATTACATTAAACCCCTAAAATATATAAGGCCGTGATTATCCTTTCTATTATTGTTTTTCTTTTTTTTTTTTCTCAAAGCTCGTTTTTACCTTGTGAGGCACCCATCCCCTGAATCACAATAAAGTTTATTAAATGGTTATGGATGTCAAATGTTTTTCCTCATTATTTGTACTTCATCTGTGTTTTAATCTCCAGAAGTTGTTGAAATATTTGTGTGTGAGTTTGGATTACAGAGGCCCCTCTCTCTTTCTTGGAAAATTTGATGCCATTTGTATGAATTTGCACCCATATAAATTATGAATTGTTGGATCAATATATAATGATGATATCATTTGTTATTTAACAGCTCATAATTTATGTGAATATAAATTCACATGGAGAGTATCGCCAAACCACTCTGAAATTCTTTTATTTACATCAATGTAGGTCAAGAACTGACTTATTATGATTATTATTATTATTGTTATTATTTTCTTTTGCGGATGAAATGATATATCATTTAATTTATTAAAAATTGAAAATCAATCAAACACATTAATAATTTTAGGCCAAGTTTCTTCATTAGTCCCTTATCTTCAGTTTCTATCTCACTTTAGTCTATTATATCTCAAATGCATTGTAGTAGTCCCTCATATTTTAATTAGATGTCACTGTGGTCCCTAATCAGTAAATTTTAAAGGAATCTTAGGAATCTAATGTCAAGGGGATATTCTACTGACAAGGGGTAAAATTGAAAGAAAAAAAACTCATGTACATTAATAATTTGAATTTTGCAATGCATTTTGAATTTGTCTTTTAATATAATTTAGTAAACAATAAATTTCCCATAAATCATAAATGAAGAGCAATAAAGACGGTATAAATCAACAAAATAATAAAAATATTATACTCAAGTTTGATAATCTACGTGAAAAAAAAAAGAAAGAAAAATCATCAACTGGCTAACAAAGTGAAGACAATATGTTGATCGGGATTCTTGCAAATTCTTTTATATTGCCTTATTTGTATTATTTGTATTTCACATGATTATATATATTGCCTTATTTGTATTTCACATGATTATTTTTTAATAACGGACAATTTAATTAGAACTTACTAATCGTCGACGACCGTAGTAAAATATATTTAAACGATGAGGGACTAAAATGACATGAAAAGTAAAAAAGAAAGAGGAATGAAAGTAGATGGGCATACTTTAAAATTGTAGAGTGTGTCTATACGGAAAAAGGAAAGAAAAGGCTATTTAGAGGACAAGAAGATGGTACAGAACCATGAAACAACCAACTCCTTTATACTCTATAGTACATAACTATAAGGAGGACATTAAATTGGTTTGTCTCCTAAGGCAAAAAACATGACATTACCTAATTAGTACAACATCAACTCAATCAAAATCATCTACCTTCCACTTTATACTACTACTATCTATATCTTCATTTATTAGAATCTTCTTTTCGGATTCATTATTTCCGCATTTATTAATGCATTTTTTTATAGGAAAGACGTAATTTATCCTCTGTAATATGTTAGATATGTACAATATTATTCTATAAAAAGATAAAAAAAAAATCAAACCCAACCCTGACCACCACCGTCGCCACAGGCACTGCCGCCCCCTTCCCTTCCCATCATCGCTACGCTCCCTCTCCTCTTTCCCCTCGTCGGCCAGCTCCCCATCCCCCTGTTGCCGCCTACCTCCCTATTCCCCAGGCCCCATCACCGTCCCCCACCCCACGTCGCCCCTTCTCCCCATTTCCCCAACCTCGTGGCACTCCCACCAGCACCTATTTTTGTTGTTGTTGCCACCAGCACCGCCGCCCCTCCCCTTTGTTGGCCTCCCTTTCTCCTTCTCTCTCTCTCTATACATATATTTAATATATAAATATATATTTTAATTAATACATTATATAAATATAAGATTTTTAATTTGAACTGTTGATTTGAATTAAATAAAATCTGAACCATTAATTTTATTAGTTAAATTTGAACCTTAAATTCAATCAGATACAAAGATAAAAATCTAAAATATGCACATGAACTACACAATTATGGAGAGATTTAATTGCTTTATTTTACAAAATATATAAACATAAATTATTTTTTTATAAAAATAAAATATTATTTATTTACAATATTTAAGAGATAAATTACATTAAACCCATTTTCATGTCATCCAACATTCCAGATGATATATTCAAATGTACATAAATAAGTTAGATGACATTTACATCTACGTACTGTTTTTTCCTTAAATTTTGTGTGTTGGTGTAATAACTAATACTACTAATGTAGTAATATGATAGCATATATATATATATATATATATATATATAGGATAATTACATTTTTCTTTTTTGAGATTTGATATAATTATACTTAGACCCCTTATAATTTAAAAAATTAAATTTAACATTCCTGATATTTGCTTATGTTTCGTCTAACAAATAAGTCCCCCATCAGTTAAATTCCACAAAAGTTGCTGATATTAACAAAAAAATAAAAATAAATCTATATTTATCCCCAATTAACTTGTTACTAACTTATTGTAGGTTAAATATTTTTTATGATCAAATTATCCTCATATTTCTTCATGTATTAATGCATGTAAGGAGGCATATTTTCACGTTATAAGGGTAATTTAGTTTGAAAATATTTATTTGACTTGCAATAAGTGAATAAAGGGTAAATACCAATTTTCATTTATTTTTTTTGTTAATATCAGCAAATTCAATAAATTTTGAGTAATTGAGGGACTTATTTATTAGACGGAAGCAAACTTCAGGAATACTGAATATAATTTTTCAAACTACAAAAAATCTACGTGTAATTATATCAAATTTTAGAAAAGAAAGTATAATTGTCCCTTTATATATTGTGTTTGTTGGTATATTTATGATTGCCGCTTTACAATTGTGATATGCAAAGGTGGGCGACTTTTTAGCATGCACCATCACTATGGACCACTTTGAGTATCTCATAAATGAATTTAAAGTCAATTTAAATTCGATACATTACACTACAATATTTTATATATTATTTATTCATTTATCAATTATAAATATGTACACCAAACTATATATATTTGATGGGACTAAACAATAAGAACCTTTGAAATAACAAATTACCCCTCAAAAATTCAAGAATTGTGAAATAGGACACAATTTCGTTTTTGTTTTACACAATAACTGTTGATCTTGAACTCATTGAGTAGGTTATTGGATATGTGGATATGTCCATTATTTAACACGTTTTTTTACTCTTATAATTACTGGGAGGCTTCCATAAGACAGGATCGTGAGGTATAACTCGATAACCGTAATATATTTTAAACAAGCTGGTTTAAATGTGGGAGGATTTATTAGCTAGTAGGCCACCAAGTAAACCGATCGAGTTGTGCTGTAAATTAAGTCACTATCCAGATTCAGAATATAAGAAGTTGATCCTACGACACCAGACTCATATACCTCAACTTGACTGAAATCTATAGAATATAAAAAATGAAAATAATACTGCTATAATTTAAAATATAACTTTACATAAATATAAAAGTAAAAGACTATGTTTAAAAATTAGGGATCACAATGGGTTCGGGTTGGAGCTAGATTCACCCCTGTTGGGGTGGGTTTTGAAGCCTTAAAAGGGTCCTATGGCAGGTCTCAATTTTAGTGGTTTGGACATAAACCTACATGATTATTATTATTATTATTATTATTATTATATTAATTTTATATATATAAAAATATATTTGTATATATATAAAAAGTACATATAATTTATTTTTATGTACATTTAATACATAAACTTAATATTCTTATAAATTAAAATAAGGATATAAATAGTTTATAAATGGTTTAATATATTTATATCAGTAGATTTTTAAAAATTCAAAGCCTAAAATATGCGCGATCCGTATCCAAAAATTTTCTTAGCAAGGTGGGTCCTAAATTTTCAGAAACCTGCCTCGTTGTCATCCCAATAATGAAAATTTGTAGATTTTGTGGTAGTAAAACATGCACATATACATTATTAACTAATTATTTCTTTATTACTAATTAACACTATTATTTAAGATTTTATTTGTAATATTTCTTGAAATTATGACAAAATCAGATCCATTAGATCTTAAAAGTTAAAAGGGTCCCAAATTAATGTTGACAAAGCAGCCCTCAACTCAATCATCTCTAATTTAAAAACAAATTGTGACTTATCAAAACCAAAATATGTATATGTGTATGTCTAATCAGTTTCTCTCATTTAATTGGAAAAATACTTTGCACACAAAGACACATCACCTTATATGCAAGCTGATAGGACTGTATTAGGACAGTACAAAAATTCACACTTAATTTAGTACAGAAATAGAATAGAAAAGAGAACAAAAACAACCACAACAACAACTAACAGCTTTTCATTCCCACAACAACCTCATCATTATCAAATACATAGAAGTTGGGGTTTTACTCCTGCAGCTTCTGTCTTCCTCTACATAGTGTAAGAATTAGAGACATGGGCAAAACCCCTTGTTGTGAAAAGGTTGGACTGAAGAAAGGAAAATGGACTGCTGAAGAAGATGAGAAGCTGATCAATTACATCAAGGCCAATGGAGATGGCTCCTGGAGATCACTGCCCAAGAATGCAGGTACTTTGCTTTGCTACTACTACTACAACTACAACTACTACTATATAAGTTTAGTCGATGCTTTGGAAAGACGAACGAAAATAACAACTCGCTGAAAAGGGATAGCCAAAGCACTTTGATGCTTTAGTACTTCTTAATCCACTTGGGACGGGACGAGTCTGCAAAGTATGAAGTTACTATCACTTCTTCAAAAGCTTCTTCGTTCGTCCTTACGTCTTAGCCGACAAAAGACCTCTACAGTCAAGGATTGTGTGATCTCTTCCTTTTGTTTTGATATTCGTTTTTGTCTTACTTAGAACTGGTTGTCCCTATCTTATTTGTTTTCCAATCTCCGGACTATTCTTGTTGCTAAAAGAAGGCTAAACCTGTCATTCGGCAAGAGATGGCTTTCATTTTACCCGCGTACCCGCCTGCATGACTGTCGTAGTAGCTAGCAGCCTATCACTGGTCATAAGACAATCATCAACAGCTAGATCAGCACATCAGGCAGTTGGGCATAAAAGGATTTCACGTGTCGTAACGGTAAACAACTCATTGAAAGGGATAGCCAATGAATGCACTCAGTACCGCGCAGCAGAGAATGTCTTAACAGTTTATGTTTTGTTTCTATTTTGATCCCTTTTTTGCTTCTTCTATTGTTTTTGTATGTTAAGGTTTGTTGAGGTGTGGAAAGAGTTGCAGACTGAGGTGGATTAACTACTTGAGAGAAGATGTGAAGAGAGGTAATTTCACTGAAGATGAAGAGGAGACCATTGTGAAGCTGCACAAAAGCTTGGGAAATAGGTGAGATCATTGCTTTAATCTTCTCTTGTCTTTCCCTTTAAGTTTTACATCACACATGAAAATGGAGTATACTTTATGCATTTTCGTTGTCAATGTTCTTCTTGTTTCCTGTTACATTCTTCTGCAAAGTTTAGGTACATTGACTTTTGGGTAAATTACAATGGGCTCCCACGAGATTTGACGTATGAATACCACTTTATGTTTGACAAATTACAATTACTCCTGAAAATGATGTCCATCTAACAAATACATCGTCCTAACAGCCTATTGTACGTACATTAAACTTTTCAAGTTCAATAAAGAACACTACTCCATAGATGTGGGGAGAGCATAGAAGTGGTAATTTTCACCTATTGTAGCATAGCGCGTATTGATAATGATAATGTCGATGATAATAAATAGAGTAGGAAGTAATTTATGACTGCAAAATTTCTGCACTAGAAAAGAACATGATAATGGGGAAGGCTTGAAACATTATGGATCCCTCCAACTTTGAGTGTATTTATACAAAGTTTTTCGGTTCTAGAAGATTATATCAACACCATTTTGTCCATTCTTTAAGAAGGAATAGTAAGTAATTCATTCATCAAAGGATTTTTCTTCAAATGCCAAACACTTACAACCATAGTTTTGTTGTTTTATGACAATGTTGTAGGTGGTCCTTGATTGCCAGCTATTTACCAGGAAGAACAGACAACGAGATAAAAAACTATTGGAACTCTCATCTGAGCCGGAAAATATACAGGTTCAGGTCTATTGGAGAATCCATACTCACCTCAGCTGATATAATCAAGATGGCCAGCACGGGCAACAAACGAGCAGGTCGAGTGAGCCGAGCTGTTGCCAAGAAGTACAATAACAATAGTCCTACTACAGCCTCAAGAACTGGAATGTCAGAGAATAGTTTTACATGTGTGATTAACGAACAGGCCACAGCTCAAGACACAAGCTCATCAGACAACCTACCCGGTCCCAATGTAGGGGCAGCTGGAATGGGAGGTGAAAACGACTTTGATCCACTAGACCGTTGTGAAAGCAACGAGCAAAAAAGTGCAAATGTAGATGGTTCATCATGCGCCGAAGGGCAGCCAGGTGCATTTATTGCATCAGCTATTGGAGTAGGAGCAGAAGTGATGTTGGGACCATGGAAGGAGGTAGATGAAGACATATTAATGCACCTCAAAGACTTTCTTGAGGAGACAGATCAAAGTGAGAACATTCTGATTAATGATGGGCGACAGGACGTACTGATGAATACAGAAAGAGATTGTGGGGGTTGCAGCTCAAATTCAGAAACTCAGGATCTTTATCCATGTTCTTCCCCAGTAGCTTCCTACTTTAACGATGAAGTGGTTTGTTGGGACCATGACAGTGCTGGTGAAGAGATACTTAATCTGTGGAATGCCGAAGACATTTGGAATTGGTCATAGGATGAGACCATCAATAATCAGAATGTTGTGCAAAAGAGCAATAAGATCTGGCATGAAACTTGAAACTTGAATTGATTGTCTACAGGTCATTGTCTGAAATAAGTAGGGGACTCAGTGTAATAAACAGCTTTGCATTGATATTTGTTAATTCATTTCATGTAAAGTTGGATCTGCTCATGGCTCCATACCTTCAGAAACAGCATCATGCAAGGTTTCAGACTTCCAGAAATTAATATGAAGTATCAGAAGGGCCATGCCTGCCTGGCAGAAACACTCATGATTAAACATTCTTTCATTGTCATGTAAAGTCTTGCCCTACAATTCGGAATTGTCACTGCTGAAGTAATTTGCTTTATCTTTTCCTTGTTTCATGTGTAGTGAACCATTTGTTTTATAGTCAAACAAGTAATCATTGAACTCACACAAACGATTCCTAATGTGGAAGCTTGAGAGTGATGGCTGCTTAAGACTGTTGCAGATGCAATATTGGCACCCTATTGAAGATTTTGCAGTAAAATTAAGGGGAGAGAGAATCCAAAATTGGGAAAAAGCTTTGTAAACTGTCTTGGAGGTGAATAATTTACAATGGAGGTGAAGTATGGTTTCAGTTTAAGCAGTTAAAGCACTAACATATCAGCTACCACTTCATCTATCAAAGAATTAAGAATACGGGACTCGATCTGTATCCCAAGTTCAAATGCTTCGGTATCAAAGTCAAGCCATCTTCCATATTGGCTGCTCATGTCCTTATCTACTAGTTCATCTATCATAGCATCTCCAACACCACTCCAACCCGATATTTCTTTGTAGACTTCTTCAGCTAATCTCTCCTTTCTTCTAACCATTGATAGACCCTTAGCCCATAATGTGCATCCTCCACTGACATACTTTCTGCACCTCAGTTCCAAGCACTCACTGACACAATCAAACAGTACCGTTTGGTTTGTTCTTGAAATGACTCTGCCATCATTCAAATGCCGGTTCCTACTTCCCAATTGATCAAAAAGGCGTGGGTTTATGATCTCACGTGCACAGCCCAAAGCATAATCTTTAAACATCAGTTCTATACTGTACAGTATCTCATTGACATACTGTAGCTCCCACCTTCCAGGCTTCCCATTGTCGGTCAAGGTTAAGGTAGTCTCTTGCCTTTTTGCCACAGTCCCAATAGAAGTTGAAGAAGCCGAGTCTGATAACTCAGCATCTGCTTCGGTTGGAAGAAACATCTTCAAGGAATACGTATCAAGCACTTCCTGAGCTTGCACTGATGAACATTGCTTGCCACCTGCAACTGGTAATAAAAGCTCAGTTTATTACGATAGTGATGTTCCACATGAACAATAGTAAAAGCACGCCTCTTACCTCCCGTGCTATTACTGTCTGCAGAGTCTGAAGAATTCCAACTGTCTGCAAAAGAAGAATGCTCTAGAACTGAAACTGGACTTGGAAGTCGACAATCAAGTAACTTTCTGGCTTGAGATATGTCGGTGTCGCTCGTGCTCATGTCTCCGAGCACCACCTAAGAATAACAATATATGATTAACTTTGAAAATAAAATAGAGACTAGAACAAATTTACTGTCTTCTGATGAGTGAGGTGCAGACTTCGATTGACCAGTTTCTTATTAACCGCTTACATTCTTGGTATTGCCTATCTTTAGCTTTTCACTAATGCTGCAAAGGTTTTCTTTACAACCCTTATGAAAAGTGTATATGTTAGCTAGAATTAAAGCGGATAGTTTAGTATATATCTGCAAAAGCATCACCACTTCGTGAAATGAAAACGGTTCATACAATAGTATTAGTAAATTCCTTATGGAAAAGTATAAGCATCTGGATAAAAAATTTATGCCCATCAATTGATAAAATAGCACTTCCATTTACTAACTTATATAAGCTTCATATTTGCAGAATTAATCTAATAATATATTCTGATGAATTCAGCTAATACACACTATTTATCACACATGAACACTAGTATTGTGGAAGATATATTCTACAGCAAAAAGAAGCTTGAAATTAATAAATAGTTACCAATTCATATGTGGATGGAGTTCTGTCCAAATTATGACTGCCTTTGCTACTTTATGTAGATTAGTTGCAGGTTAACTTACCTGATTATCTGTCTGCATTCCATCTTGGGTTTTATTTGCTTCTTGTGTGGTTGAACTCATTATGGCCATCTGACGAGGTACTGAATCATGTGAAATCATCCCCAATTTCTGCTGGGAAAACTCTACCTTATGAGCCAATTCTTTTAGTTTTTGCTCCAGAAGAGTGCTCAATGCATCGCCTCCCCTGATATTATGTCCAGCGAAAGAAAACTTTGCAGCACTTGAGCCATCTAAACTCAGGAGGGCTCTTTTACTTTGAGAGCCTGATGAAAAGACCTTATAGTTCTCCCCCGGCTCTGTAGATCTCCCAGAACCCGATCCTGATCGTGTCATTGGAGCAGTGAATGTAAAAGAAATAACATCTGTGCCCGTCCTTCCACTATCTTGATCCCAACTGCTGTGCCTATCCATAATAGCACTAGATTGGACTGCTTTCCCATTTTTATCAACCCCCATGTTATGAGGAGCTTGGCTTTTCTCTGAGTGGTAATTCCCATCTATAGACCGTTTCTTACGAGTAAGTCTTTCTGAGCTAGAAGGTAGTGCTTCTCTCTTTTCATCTTTAACCTCTGAGCCCAACTTCCTGGAACTAACTTTAGAGGTACCGACAAGTTTACTAGAACTCCGTTGCCTTGCAGAAGAAGGTTCTCCATTGAGAGTTTTAGCACCTTTTGAGCTGCATTTCGAAGGAAGTTTTCCTCTATCAACAATGCAATTCTGCTTCTGATTGTTCTGGCGGAGCACACTTGAACCATTTTGTGAAGATTGTTTCTTGAGCACACTCTTCTGTGTTGTTGATTGACTTTTAAACAGCTGACCGGGGCTGAGCTCGGTTGGTTCTTTCTGGCTGACCAAGCTTCTACTGCCATTTACATTCAGGCCTTCTCTTTTCTGAACGTTGGCCTTTGCCTGTAATGCAAGTGAAATGGATTTTCCTTTACTTTTCACACTGACAGAAGATTCTTCAGAATCTTGAGTAACCCTTACTGATGCTGCATCCGCTGATCCATTCCAGCTTCTGTTCATCGAATGTCCACTAAGGTTCTTGATCACTCTAGATTCAGTTTTTCTTTGAGACCCTTCAAAAAGCTTCGATTGTTTTCCAGATGCTTGGACCTTCTCTTTCAAATCTCTTACCCTTAATGGAACTGAAGATCCAACTGGAGGCAGCTTTGTTTTTGTACTTGTCTGGGGTCCTGGCTCAATGATTCTTGCAGCTGCTTCCATTATGTGAGCAGCATCCTTAGATGGGATAAAACTACCACTTTTTATCGGAGATAGAAGTTTGTGATGGGTAATTGGAATCGACTTAGCTGATTTAGGTGGCAAAATTTCAGTTTGAAACTTCTCAATTGGCCTGTGTTTTACATTCGGATATTTTGGCTCTGTATCATTTCGAATGGATACATCTTGCAGACCGCTGGAGTGCATGATTTGATCTTGACAATATTCAAGACCTTTAGTTCGGTAATAAGAGTCACGAAGAGATTGAGAATCAAAAAGTGGAGTAGAATAGGCCTCACGCATATTGGATTTCGGCAAGGAATCCAATCCCATAAGTCTTGCAACAACACTAGGGGCCTTCGTCCCACAGAAGTCATCATCAATGACTGACGAAGCGCAACTGTAATCACTACTTCCTTTAACACTTGATCCAGCTGCACTTTCATCCTCATCCAGCTAGACATAGAAAAGGGATCTGTTAATTCATAAATCACAGAGGAATGAGTATCAATCAGTCATTTTCTCATGATATACTTACCATTTGTAGCCGGGTCGTCGGCAAATTTCCATCACATCTTTTCTTCTGTTTGGATTGCTCTACATTAATCAGAAGAAGAGAACCTTGTTTAAGCCTTTCAAAATCTAGAATGGAATATTCTAATAACGCATACAAGTATGGAGGTCAGATAGAGACAAAAAGGAAACTTATAGAGTTATCAATCTAAGCAACTTAAATTCAAGTCATACCTGGTATATCTGACTTGCTTGAGAACAACTTCTTTCGAGATTTAGCATTCCAATCAAACATCTGGAGGAAGCCACCAACATAATTTCCACCCTTGGAGCCTTGTTTCTCAATCCCCATACTGGCAAGTGGATATCACATAAAACTTGATGTTCCTAAAGTGAAACTTGAAAACAAGAACAAGCAATATCACGTGCTTCCTCTCTGCAAGTCATTCACATTTGGAGAGGTGATTTGATGTTTCTACTCTATATTTCATCAGGGTATCAAGCTTTAAGAAACAAAAGATCTCACATCAATACAATCTGAAAGATTGACTGTTACAATTTCAAAATAATTCTCAGACTAAACACCAGTTGCAATATAGGAAAAGTGGCAGGTTAAGACCAATGGATTTTGCTCCACATTTGTGCACATTCCTTAAAGATCCATGTAAATAGAGGGGAATACAACTTCATAGTTTATATTGTAAAACCTGAATAAGAAAGTACAGTAAGCAAATGATGATTTCACAAACCAGAACTGGAAGGTCATAGTCGCATTATGGTCACATAATCAGCTGCCGGGTATCAAATAATGACATCGGAACAGCTGGAGTTTGTCTTCATGCATTCGATGTAAAATATGGATTCCAATTTATAAGTTTAAACAAAAACTCCGTTGAGGAATAAAAAATTAGTATATTCATTCCAATCATTCCTCTGGTGTTTAAAGTCTCACTATCCTCGCCATATTGCATCATCAATGGACAAAATTAAAAAGCATCAATTAACTGGTTAAAGTTTCACTCCCTCATCAAATCTTTCCCCAAATATATCCAAAATTCTGATAGTCTAGGTTTATACTAGACACAATTGTCCTAAAGATCCACCTTTACCTAAACATAAGTTCGTCCCTGCCGAAATCTGTGTTCACACTCACAATTGTCCTAAAAGATCCACCTTTACCTAAACATAAGTTCATCCCTGCCGAAATCTGTGTTCACACTTGGTGCATTAGGGGGCGAGCCTCACAGCATTCCCTAGTATAAGTGTGCACCTATGATTTTCTAATCTTTTCAACATGAGGTCCACCGAAAGCCAACGACACTCAACAAAAGACGTAGACGGAGTATCTATACGAGGCGACAGAACACTCAGCAGAAGATGCAGATGTATATAATATTTATACCAATCAAAGGAAACATCTTTTTAAGTGAATGGCTTCTTTACATCAAAATTATCAAGAAGTTATATCTCCAAACTGAACTACTAATACTAACCCAATACAAAAGAAGGCTCTTAAAGATTTGAACACTAAGTGTTATCTGTGGCTTTCAACTCAGTTGGACTAAAATCAAAGAACCAACACGAGCTCCGTAGAAATGCAGTATCCTAGTGTTCTTTCTTTTTTCTTTTTTCTATTTTCTATTTCTTTCATTTTATTACACTCTCCTTATCAGTGGACACAAACCTCAACTCACATGTTGAATGTAGCACAAAAACATACATATGTGATCAGCAAGAAATGACCCCATTTCATAACAGCCCTCAATGTAACACCAAAACACCAAACCCAAACAAATATGTTATAAACACAAAAGATCACAAAACCCAAAATGTAAAGACCCTTCAGACATTATTAACAGCAGAGCAGTAAAACAATCTGAAATCAAGAAAACTCACACAGCCCACTTGAAATCAAGATCCCATGAGCTACCCCTGTTGCAAAAGCTGCAAACTTTATGATCCAAAAGCTATGTCACTCAAGAGAAATGTATGTTTCGGAGCAAGAAGAGGTTGAAATTGAGAGCTTTAGAGAGAGAAAATGGAAGTTCTTGGTCAGGAGAGAGAGCAGTGAGAAGGAGGCTGTCTTGGAAAACTGTTGAGTGGTACAATAGTTTGAGCAATAAATGAGGAGACAGTGGAAATTTTTGGATTTTGAAAAAAACATGAAAGACAAATATAATATATATAAATAATTTTTTTTTGAAAAAGAAAATGTTTTGGAAACAGAAATAATAATATTGTTGCTACAGAAAAGGTTAAAATCTTGTAACGTCTCTTTAGTGAGGGAGAGATTTCAAATTCTAAACAGGAACTCAAGGGCCCCACTTGAAAGGGGGGGTGGGATTATCTGTGTCGTGGTGTAGGGTAAGAATCTTGGGGTTGGTGGAGTGATGGATTAATGAACTCAAAGTCAAACCT
The DNA here is from genome assembly GCA_034509725.1 of Sesamum angolense. NCBI lineage: Eukaryota > Viridiplantae > Streptophyta > Magnoliopsida > Lamiales > Pedaliaceae > Sesamum > Sesamum angolense. Next base: position 11,165,649 of record JACGWL010000014.1, read on the forward strand.
TTTTGATTATTTGTTATTTTATATTATTTTAGTTTTAAAGAAATAATTACATTCCATCCCATTTTAAAATGCGAAATTATACTTTCTCGTAAAGAATTCTAAACTTATACTTGCATCAGTCCACCACCTGAATTAACTATTTACACCTAACCCCCTTTAGTTATGGCCATCGACAAAAATACTAATGTTAAAAAAAATATATAAATTTTTAATTTTATTCCTCATGTTATATTTTCATGTAAAAAATTTATACTTATAAGAGAAAAAATATAATAATATTAATATTACTCCATGTATATATACTATATCCCCTTATAAGTATTAAGTTTACATGGGAATTTAAATAATGGGCAACATTGAAATTTGTGTATTTTTTTTTAAGTCAGCATTTTTCATCCAAATCATAGTGGAAAGGGGTCAAGTGTAAACAAGTCATTTTTTTGGGGAGGTGTAAGTGTAATTTTAAAATTTTATGGAAAAAAAAAGGTGTAATTTTACATTTTTAAAGGGGTATAAATGTAATTAACCAAATTTGAAATGACAATTTGCCCCTGAAGTAGTGTAGGGAATGTCCATTTTGTCTTTAGGGAAAGAATTATATACATAATATTATACTTATGGAGTGTTTGCAAAAACTTCTGCTTTTAAAAAAGTGATTTTTGTAGAGAAAGTTGGAAGTTGTAGCAGAATGAAAAGTGGGTAGTGTTTGTAAAAAAAAGTGAAAAGTAGATAAAAGCTAAACTGGATAGTGTTTGGAAAAAAATCACTTTCAAAATAAATTTAAGGGTAAATTACATCTACCTCCCCTGAGGTTTGGCATAATTACAAATACCCCCTCGTTGTTTGAGAAATTACAAATACCCCCCTAATTTTAACGACCGTCTAACAATTACCCCAATCTATGCATTTTTTATAGTGAACTGACCAAAATACCCTTATGAATTAAAATTTATAATTTTATTTATTTTTTTAAAAAAACATTTTTTTTATCGACTAAGCCAATAATTTTTTTTATAATTTTTAAATTTTTTTCATCCATCCCATTCAATATTTTTATAAGATTTTAATTTTTTTAAAAAAAAATAAAAAAATACTGTAAGGGCAAAGTTGACATTTCTATGCCTTCATCCAAGGATTACATAATTTTATCAAACATTAGGGGGGTATTTGTAATTTTTCAAACAACGAGGGGGTATTTGTAATTATGCCAAACCTCAGGGGAGGTAGATGTAATTTACCCTAAATTTAATTGATGAAAGACTGTTTTGTCCCTATATGTCAAAAACATACTATCTTTTTGCATATTATTTCACTTGTTGCTTGTCATTAATATTTATTTTTTCACAAAAAATATAAATTTTATTTTGATTAGTATTTTATATTTATATTTTTTAAATATTTAAAATATTTAATTTAATAATGATCCATTTAAGTAATATACTTATTAATTCATACACAATAATTAAACTTGCATGATTATAAAAATTAATTATTTTATTAATTAATTAAATATTAACATGTGAAAGAAATAATATAATTAGATTATATAGCACATCAAATATAAAAACTTAAAATATTAAACATGTGAAAGTGTAAATTTAATTATTATTAAAATTTAAATTATTTGAAAACTTTGATATCAACTTTAAATCTATAATTTTAAAAATAAATTAAAAAGGTAAAATTGAATTAAGGTTATTATAATAAGGGTAAAGTAGTAAAAAATAAAGTTTATTTATTTACAAAAAAGCCAAAGCAGCTAAAAGCAACCCCGAAGGTGCTTCTAACTTTTGCCCTAAAAGCGCTTTTTTTAGCCGTTTTAGAAGCAGAAGCTGCTATCGCAAACACCTCAAAAGTGTTTTTTTGGAGCCAAAAGCTGAAAAGCGCTTTTCAAAAGCGCGCGCAAACACTCCCTTAATTTTCTCTGTTTCAACTCGAATGAAAATATGATCTGAATTTTACTTTTTAGGCTTAAAATTTTGGATTTTAATTTTTTTTTACTTGACTGAGAAAGATAAAAGGAGAAAACTATATATTTATTTATTTATAGTATCAAAATATTTTACAAATTAAAACAATAACAACAACCACAACACTAAAAATATAATTAAAAAACTTTTTATATTATAGTTGTGACTTTTTTTCTTTTATAGAATATTTATCATTCATTATATTTAAGCTCTTAAATACAAATAATTATATCAAAATATAAAGTACTATGAATAAAAATTATATAAAACTAGAATCAACAAAATCTAGTACATTCGAACTTAAAATTTTTTAATTACAATTGAATTTTACTGATTCAGACTCATTTCTAAAAGATAAATTACTAAGCAAGAACGATAGCATGATATTCGAGAAGATTCAAGAACCCTTCTCTAATTGATGTGGGCTAGGAACATCCTCGTGCATTTTGGGCCCCATGGGGTAGCCCAGCCTCGAACACTTACAAATGCCAATATTTAAGAATTGATTGAGTCTGATTTCGATATCATTTTATCATACAATTAGTTATTTTTTTTATAAAAGAATAATATCATATTATAAAAGGGTTGAGAAACCCTACTCTAATTTGAGAGTCTTACACTTACTAAAATGTAATATCTATCGAACGTATATGACTAAGATGTCTTTAAATATTTATTTATTTTTTCGTAAAATAATCATCATTTCATTCAATTGATTTTATCAACAAAGTTTTATTAATTCACATTCAAAATTAATTTTTTGTTTCCTATACCGTAACAATTATTTAAAGGGTTAAAAGCAGACAACCCCCAACCTTTGGGTCGTTTTGCACTTTGCCCCCAACCATTTTTTTTTTTACAGTCACCCCCCAACCTTTGTATTTCATAGCACTTAACTTTTTTTTTTCTTTTTCGGCGAATCTTGGGGGAATATTCCCTTGTGTGGAATGCACGCGATTTTAGGCTTTTTTTAAAGGATATTTAAATAATTTCACCTTATCCCCTCCCAAAATTTCTTCATTCCCCAAATTAAAATTTCTTGACCTAATTTTTTTCATGCCCCAAAATTTAAAAACAAAAACAAGAAAATTTGAAAAAATCAAAAGAGGTGTGGTTGGGGCTCTAAGGGGAAAATGCCAAAGGTGGTGGGTGGGGCTGTAGGGGGTCGAAGGTGGTGGGCAATGGCTGTAGCGGCGGAGGGGTTCGCGGCGACTTGAAGGGACAAAGGAGGTAAAGTCTTTTTTTTTTTTGGTGGGTGGGGGGGGGGGGGGGCGCGAAGTGGGTGAATATGGTTGTGCAACTGATAAGGGTGGCTGCAATGGTGGATGAATAAGTTGCAGCGGTGAAGGTGGTCGCAATGGTGGAGGAAGAAGATGATATTGAATTTTTTCTTTTTTTTTTTCTTTTTCTGATAAAGAAAACCCATTTGTGAAGGGGGTGGCTGCAATGGTGAAGGAGGTTTGCTGTTGCGAAGGTGGTGGTGTAGCCGTCGGAGGTGGGTGTCGGTGGGAAACGATGAAGGAGGTAGGCGGTGGCTTGGATGGTGAAGGAGTTGAACAATGGAAGTTTTTTGGGTTTTTTTTTTTTAATTTTTTAAAATTGATATGTGAAATTATGATTTTGCCCAGCCCTAACTCGCCCAAATATGTGTGCATTTCACGCAATGGAATATTTCAATTAGATTCGCTTGAAATCGGAAAAAAAATGATTGGGGGGCAAAGTGCTACAAAAATAAAAGGTTGGGAGGTGACTTGTAAAAAAAAAAACGGTTGGGGGGAAAGTGCAAAATGGCCCAAAGGTTGGGGGGTGTCTGCTTTTAACCCTTATTTAAATTATGCATACGAATAAAATGTGTTACGATATTGCTAGTATATTATAATTGTGACTTTTCAAACCACCTTAAAATGCTAGAACATGACAAAGAGTAGTTGTAATGAAGCATCAAAGTGTCATAATTTTGACCTAAAAGAATAATTAAAATGTAGAAAATGAGTTCAATTGAAGATTTGGAAATCCTATGATTTGTTTCTATTTATGATTCATTCACATTATTACCTAACAAATGATTCACTTTAGTTGCATATTGCCAAAATTGCATGTTACATCAAACACATATATGCAACACATTTCTAATCTGATTAATTACTTAATTATCACCTTTTATTTATATATGATTTTGACTATAATTAGATAAACAATTAAGTAAATAATTAGTTGGATGATAATGACTAAATGATGATATTAATTATTATAATAATAAAGGTAATCGGGTTGATTGCAATCTTAATCCTGTAATTATGTGTTTGGTATTTTTATTTTTTAAGAAATGAAATTTACGATTTGGTTCACAAGTTTTGTAATTTTGCGATTTAAGGACATGTTTTGTTGAAAAGTTCTAAATCTACTAAAAATTGGATGTGTAAGTCACGTGTTGGCTTAAACTTACCCTACTTTTTGATTGTCTGTAATGATTTTGTAATTATATAAAAGATAAAATAATTTATATAAATAGATTATAAATATATAATTATTTCTAAAATCCATGACCATCATGACTATGATTATATGAATATATATATACTAACTTTGTGATTCTCAATTAATGTCCTTGGGTTGCGCCTCTAATCTCGACTTTGTGAAGAAGCTCAATTTATATATTCATTCTCAATTCTGTCTTATTTTGGTTGCAAATGTGGAAACAAGGGACACTACACAAAAACATCACATTCTTGTGATGAAAAAAAAAAAATCACAACTAAAGTAAAAGAATATTATTGTAATTATAAAAAAATTTAAGTATTGATGTGGATTTTGACTCAATAGATACGTGTCCCATCACATAAAATATTGTCCGCTCTGATTTTGTATCACAAAAAGTGATCGAGAAGAGAGAGAGAGAGAGATTAGGAGTGATGTACATTATTTAATTAGATAATTATATTTATACCTCCTGATCTATATATGGTTTTTTTTACACAAATTATCCTTATCTTTTTTGCGTAATTATAAAAATGACCCATGATAGTTAAAAAGCAGGGGTAATTTCTGTAATGAGGCTAATGTTTTGGGGGAGTGTATCTGTGGTTTACAAAAAGCAAAGGTAGTTTATGTAAACGATGTTGATGTTTCCAATAAGTATATGTGTAATTTTTTTTAAAAATAGAGATGATTCCTCATGTACATATTGTTTAGATGAATAAGTGTGCAAAATAAGTCTACATGTTCATGGAGGAGGCATTATATGACAAATAGGATTAGGGTTAGAAGTCGTCGTCCTGGTGGTGGCCGTGGTTGTGGTCGTGGTGGCTACCATAGGCTCAAACTCTTGGTCCGACGAATAGGAGGACCAGCTGTTAGGTCTTTAGTCCCATCTCTGTCGTCTTCATCACTACTTCAATTGACGAGAGAAAGAGCGAGAAAGAAGAAAAAAAAATATTATTTTTTGAGAATAAGAATTAGAGAAATAGAATATCGAAGTTTTATTTATTTATATATTTTTCTGAGGATGAGAGGAGGACAACCTTGAATTTCTCTAGTCCCCTGTTAGAATAAGTTTATTCGAATTATTTTGTTTTTTTTTTTTTTTTTTTTTTCATACATCCTCAAGGGTAGATTGTAAAGTACATATGTTTTAGAAAAAGGCAAATTTAGTATTACTTGTTTAAATTTTTGGATTGATTGAATGTCATGTTAATGTGATGTTTTATATAGATTGAAGGAAAAAGGACAATTAGTTGTAAATGCATTAGCAAAATTTGTCTACATATTATTCTTGATTTAAATCTTGGATATATATTTTTCTATTAGTAATAACGACATAAAAAAGACCACCAGCATAATAATTTTCCTTGCGCATAATTATACGAGTCACTAGGCCACCACAATAAAGTATTGAATTTGAATCATAATTATTATCTAAAATAGAGTTGTTTACTATAATTTTGATCATAATATAAAAGTAGACCAAAATTACTTCTAATCGAAAATCTCGATTTTCAATGATTAGCGTAAAAATATATGAATTGAATACGATCCTCGTTTCATGTACCATTTTGGTTGCCAATAATATTATTCTCCAAACTCTCACTTGCTACTTGCTATATAGTATTACAAATTCCTCATCCCACATCAGTTGGGAGAAGGGTCTTGGGCATGTTCATGAGGCGGGGTATATCCTTTATCCTTATAAATAATTGATTTTTTAGGGACGGATGTAACTGCGTGATATATAATCTAATCACAAATGGAGGTCAACGTCCAATCCCTCATTGACATCTGTCAACCCCACCGGCTCCGAGGGCCCCACTTCACCTCGGCCACCGAGCACCACTTGTCGGGAAAGCGCAGCTAGAAATCCACCTGCCGGTGACCTAAGAGGTAGTCCTGAAATAACATGGGGTGCACCTACAAAGTTTTCAGCAGCTGGTGGTAGAAACCTTGCACCACCTGCACCTGGAGTACTAACGGCGGGCCGTGGCCGAGCACCGTGTTGCTCGACCACCACGCCCAGCCGTTGATGATCAAGAGCGACGTATGCCCTTTTCGCCCTCGGCCGGCCCTTCTTGTGTGCATTTTGATGGCCGCCTAGTGCTTGGGAGTTGGCGAATTTTCTGTGGCAGTGCTGACACTCAAATCTTTTGATTCCTGCATCGAATTGGTGTGTCGTAGGGACTCCTTTGATGGAAAAACCAAAAGCCCCTTAACAGATGGTGAAGGTGCAAACTCTTGAACCTCAGGCTCATATGCATCTTCTTCCATTGGTTTCAAATATATGAGAAAAAGTTTGAACCAACAACTGGGACTAAGTGTTGAGGTGCAGTATATATAGAGAATGAGAACAAAACAGTTCACCAGAAGATATAAGAACTTTTGTAACGACTAATTATTATGGTTAAAAGTAAAAAATCATAGCAAATATTAATTAATACTGAGTGTACGTACAACGGTTATTTGTTGTTGTACAACCCTCGCCGCCCTCCCCCTCGTAACGACTAATTATTATGGTTAAAAGTAAAAAATCCTAGCAAATTCTAATTAATACTGAGTGTGCAACGGTTATTAGTTGTTGTTCTGCAGCTCCCACCCTCATGGTAAACAACAACTACTTTTCCTAATATTTTTTTAAAAAAATTACAAATGCTCCCTATATAGCTCGTAAATGGTGAGGAAGAAATTATTAATTTATCCTTGTTGATTTTTTTAAAAACATTTGAATGATAAATAAAATAAAATTGAGGTCGGGTAAAAAGTAAAAATCCATAGGGTATATTAGTCCATGAAAGTATTTTAAAAAATCTGAAAAGGTCTATATTGTGGTCAGTACGCCAAAAAAATGGGATGAAAACCAAACGAAAGTTAATGAAATGGGCTTGTTGTTAGACGAATTTTAAAATTAAAATAATATTTCTAATTTTTTAAACAACAAAAATATATTTATAATTATGTCAAACGTTAGGAAAACTGAATGCAATTTAAGTTGAATTTTGACCAAATAAATTAGAAGGGGATTAAAATTTTAAAACTACCAAACCTAAGATGAAAAAGAAAGCCACATTGTTATGTAAAGTAGTAATGTAGGCAGGCAGATTGATGTGAGATTGATTCCTACAATTAGATATTTTCTATGTCTACATTGGTAGTCAGATACATCAATCCCAAACCCTAAATTTACCTGTATTAGAAGCTTCTGATTAAGGGTCTAAGCTATACATGAATATTGGCTTCTATTATTATTATTACTATTATACGGTAATTACGACGACCGTCTAATATTTTGCATAATTACGAATATCTTTTATTGTTTAAAAAATTTACAAATATTTATCGATGTTTGATGAAATTAATTATGTAATCTTTGGATGGAGGTATGAAATTGACAACTTTGCCCTTACAGTATTTTTATAATTTTTTAAAAAATTAAAAATTTATAAAAAAAACAAACGGGGTGGATGAAAAAAGTTTAAAAATTATAAAAAAATTATCCACTTAGTCCATTAAAATTTTTTGAAATTTAAAAAAAAAATAAAAAATTATAATTTTTAATTTACAATGGCATTTTAGTCGGTTCACCACAAGAAATGAATGGAAACATAACAGATTGGGCTAATTGTCACACGACCGTTAAAATCAAGGGATATTGGTAAGTTTTCAAACAACAAGGGGATATTCGTAATTATGTCAAACCTCACGGGATGTCGTCGTAATTTACTCTACTATTATATTATATCCGAAATATAAATCAAATTACTTAATATTCTATTGAAATTGATTAATAAAAACTCTTTAAATTTGATTTGTTAAACTTAACAAAGCAAACTTGAACAAAATGTTTTGTTGGACAGACTTTCAAACTCGATTCGATTAGTGTAAAAATAAACAAAACATACTTAAAAGTATCAAATTATTTGAAGATTAATTATCCAAGTGTAAAAATAACAAAAACATACTCAAAACAGACTTTCAAACTCGATTCGATTCGACTTATGTGATTCAATTAAAACTTTTATGAGCTCGACGATTAATTATTCAAGTGTAATTTTTCAAGCTCCACAGTGATCATAATGATGTGTTTGGCTCGATTCGAATCATTTATGTCCCTATCCATTATATGCCTAATGAAATTGATGGTTTGACCATCTTCGAATCCTGTTCTAATCTTAATTAATCCCACAACATTTACCTAATGCATCATAAAATGTGTTTTTAGCCAGTAATGAGGGTAGTACGTGGCGGCGTTTGTATGGTTAAACATTTGACTGTTTCATGTAATTTTCAAGGACAAGGATGATTATAGGTTTAAGTGCCTGTCGACAATAGTCACAGTAAAATAAATTACTGAATTTTATCATAATTAATTAATATTTGTCATAATTTAATCAAAATATTTGCAAAAACAATAGATAACGGTCATTAATTTGTATGGGCTATGAATTTTTTTTTTCTTTTGGCCATATATAGTAATTAACTGTAGAACAAAAACAAAAAAGAAAAAAACAAATTTCTTTTAATATATGGATAAAATATTTAATTTCCTTAATTATTACATAGGTAATGTGGATATATATATGAAATGCGGTATCGATCATATCACTTATATAATAACTCGAGCATTAAAATTGAGACATTTATAATTATAAACAGACATTTTTATCATAAAATGAGGTTCTTGCATTAGTTACTTTGGTTGTTTTCTAGTACTTGTAAATTATGTTGTCCATTATTTCATAGTTCGTGCAAATATTATAAATTGTACGTAGTTAATTCAACCCGGACATGGCCATGCATGCTCTTCATTACAAGTTTTGAATTGAATCTTTCATTGAAATCAACCTCCATTAATTATAGGGGTAAAATAGTCAATTCACCAACATTTTCATAGATTATGAGAATTTTTTTACGGACAGAATTATGTGGGACCCCTTAATAGTTCACTATACCCTATAATGCACGGACACTTCGAAAAATCATTCGATGCAGTGTCGGACACGACATCAGAGTGTTGGAAAATTATAAAAAAAAAAAAAAAGGGACACGGATGTTGGCGTGTCGGACACGTTTCGAATTTATTTTATATTTTTCGTATCGTCATGTCCGTGTCGTATCATGTCCGTGTCCCCGTATCCGTATCTATGCATCATAGACTACAACCCAATCGTACTATAAATCGTATATTTACGCCTTCAACCACTCACTCAGTTGGAACAACATCAATCTTGATTTATAATGTTGTTGGAAATCGACCTGTGATTGAGAAAGTGGTGTAAATGCTGGTAGAGTCCTCAAACAAGAAGCTCTAGCAGCTTCTTCCCCCTTTCCTGCTCGCCCTCTCAAATCTTTGTCCTAATTACACAATGATTAATTAAGTTTTGATTAAGGTTAGTGAAGGAAATATTATTTAATTTACATAACTAGAGGCATTTAGATAATAATAATAATAATAATTGATGGAATTAAAAGTTATAAATTTTAACTTTTGACAGAATATATTTTCGTTGTGATTTATTTCCGAAAGTGATTAATTTATGAGAAAAGAACCCGATTGCCTCGAAAAATTGCATTTTCAATTCAAATATAGGTTTGATCTACTTAATCATAAAACCAAACGAGGTCTAAATTAAATTTAGGTAATTAAAAAACATAAATATTTTCTTTAATTAATCATCTAGAATTTTTGTTTTTAATTCGTGCCAAATTCCAAAAGAAAAAAAAAACATATGAATTTGAACAAGGGTTTTGACCAAATTAATTTAATAATTAATTCTTTTTGTAACAAGAAAATTGAAAAAGAATGGAGCTCGTGCAAAATGATGTCCATGGAAGCACCTACATCTTTCTTTTCTAGAGGAACAAATCCTAAATTATCTTTCCTTAATTATTTATGCACAAATTATTCGTCCTTTTCTTTTTTTCTTATATATTTTATACATAGTTACACTCCCCTCCACTGAGATTTAGTATAATTATAGATAGACCATCTGAAATTTGAAAAATTATATTTAGTACCTCCGAAGTTTGCTTCCGTCTATAACTAAGTCCATTCATTAGTCAAAATTCACTGAACTTGTTGATATTAACAAAAAAAAAATGGGTTTAAATTCTATATTTACACCCGATTGACTTATTACTTATTTATTGCAGGTCAAATAAATCTTTTTATGATCAAACTACTCCTATATATATCTTCAAATGTTAATGCATGTGATGATGTATGTATTTATTCATTGTTATAAGGATAGTTTAGTCGAAAAAATTTTATTTGACCTACAATAAAGTACTTGAGGATAAATATCAATTTTCATTCAATTTTTTTTATTAATATCAGCAAATTCGGTGAATTTTGACTAACGGAGAGACCTATTTTTTAGACAGAAACAAACCTCAAGGGTATTAGATGTAATTTTATAAATTACAGAAAATTTACGTATAATTACATCAAACTTTAGAAAAAGAGAGTATAATTATCCTTATATCTTAATAAGTACTTTTGTGCATGGATTAAACGAATATATGCCCCAAAAAAAAAAAACTTTAATTCGCTTTCATACTGTGCAATGAGAGTGCACAAATGTGATCATAATTATATATTTATAAATTAGCCCACTACGGAAAAAGTGTAGGAATTGAAGAACAATAATCGAAAAAAAGAATATTTTTCTCACTTTAATTAAAATAGTGATGTAATTTGATAATTAAATCACGAAATGAGAACTGAATAAAGAAATATTCGTGGGTTGTTCAAATTAGACTGCATGCGTCAACTAGAGAAAAAGAATTTAATTTACTATATTAAATAGGGATAATAACACTCTCCTCCCCGATGTTCGGTGTAATTACACGTAAATCCCTTGTGAATTGAGAAATTACATCTAGCATCCTTGAGGTTTGTTTTTATCTAACAAATAAGTCCCTCCGAAAGTCAAAATTCACCAAATTAACTGATATTAACAAAAGAATCAGAAAAAAAAAATTATATGAATCCTTAATTGAGTTATTACTAATTTATTGCATGTCAAATAAATTGTTTTATGATCAAATTATTCTTATACGTCTTCACGCGTTAATGTATCTGAGGAATGCAATAAGTCAGTCAATCAATGGTTAATATACATTTATTTCTAATTTTTTTTGTTAATATCAGTCAATTCGGTGAGTTTTGACTAACGGATGTACTTATTTGTTAGATGTAGACAAACCTCAAGGGTACTAGTTGTAATTTCCCAAATCACAAGGGGTCTACGTGTAATTACACCAAACCTGGGGGGAGTGTAATTATCCCTATTAAATATCATTACCCAAAATAATAATAAAAAATAAGATAATATTAAAAATTATTGTTGATTATCTATACTATATATAAAAGGAGAGCACCTCTTTTGGTGTTTCTCCTTTTTTTTTTTGTATATTTTTCTATATTTAATTTATTTTTTAAAATCTTCATCTAACTTTCCACCTCCATTATCTTTTGATAGTTATTTTCTTTTTCTTATTTAATTTTCTTTCATCTTGTTTTTGTCAGTATTTTTCTATAAATTTAGTATTAACTTATTATTTTGTATATACTTTATTAAGTAATATATATTTTATTTTAAATAATATTTATAAAAGTTGCACACATATAGGGTGTGCCACAAATTATTAATATGTATTAAATGACAGGCAAAATTTTAATCTTGTCGCAGTCGTGATCTCTACAATTTTATTAGTTATATAGTAAATTTTCATTAATCCCAATAGTGCAATGGCTAATCATTTCAAATGTTTCAATCATGGCTAATATCATAATGAATATTGATTAATCATAATCAGAAATTAAACTTTCGCATTGATTTTAAGTGATCGTGGTATATAGTACTCATCCATATAATTTTTAAGCCATAATCACTTAAAATATTGAGAATAATTCTTTTTTTTTTTTTTTCTGGTAGTGTGTATAAAATTGTTATGGTAGATACTTAATAACAAATGTAAAAATATAATTATCTTCATTATTGAATTATATATATATTTCTTGTTAAATTTTTTCGAGTGTATTATAACAAAATAGAATTTTGTCGGTAAGTAATTATCATTAATGATAATTCTAAAATCATCACTGAATATTTCATCATTATTATTTTTCTAGTAGTGAGGATGATGATAAAAAAAATTAGAAAATAATTAATTACAGTTATCAAATAATAATCAAAATAATCCTTTTATATAATATCCACCAGAAGAAATATAATATTTTATCATGGCTAATTATCATGGCAAAAAATAAATAGTCATAGTGAATAGTAATTGACAGCCGCTACATAATGGTCGTTGGTCGTAGTTTTCACAAATATAGGCAAAAATATTAATATATTATAGTTAAAAGTTATGGTAAAGACGTTGATGATGACTTATTTTTACATCAATTTTGTATAACTATAATTAATAATAATTAATTATCATAGCCCATTAAAAATATAGGCAACATTAACTTTTGGTTTCTTTTAGTGATCTTATCATATAATAGATTTAAAATTTTAATTAAGACATACATAGAACACAAGAATTTGAGAGACATCATCACTTTCATCAATGTAAGAATCACAAAGCTTGGAAGTTCTCAACTTCCATGAGTAGCTACCTAGGTTAGGTATATACCAATTTCACATAAAGTTTGTCAGTAAAACTTGCATTAGCTTCTAAAAAATATAAAATAAGAAAAGGACATGACTCCGGACATATTTGTTGGTGTGTTCGACAACTTTTGAAGGTGTGTCCGATATTTTTTTTTTCATGTTTTAAATTTTTTTATAATTTCAAAATATTTTAGGCTATATTTATAGAGAAAATGAGTTTCAAAGCTTAATAATAATAAATAAAAAAGAAGAATTAATTCGCTCATCTCAAGTTAAAAATTTTGGGATGAAATTATTAAAAATTCAAAAGATGGTTATGATGATTCAACTTATTAGCATGATTAAAAAGTTTTTATTACGGACTTCTTAAAATAAACTGATCATCTATATTTTTTAAACCACATTTGATTAAGAATTTTATGTTTTTATCTTGATATTTTTCATATTATATTTTATCTTATTATGTATATATGATATTTAACCGTGTTAGTGTTGCGTCATGCCCTAATTTTTTAAAAAAATTCATATCGTCGTATTTATATCGTATCGTGTTTGTATTCATGTACCGTAAATTAACTTTTTTCTTTTGTATCGTAAATCAACTTATATACAATAAAAACGTTGCAAAATCCTGATCTCCGACTTGACATATCTTTTCTTTTTATAAAAAAAAAAAAAAGCAACATAGATATAAATAATTAGTTGGTGTATGAAAACTGAAGAACAAAAACGAGGGAAGAATATTGGAATATCTGGGCTTTAAGCAACCTTTGTTCCAAGCAATTCTAAAACCCCCCCTCTCCTTTTCTACTGCACAAAAGTTCATTTTATCTCCAAATGCCATCATCACTCATCTCCTACCTCCTCAAACCCCCGGAGATGGCTGCGGTCACTCATGCCGATCTTGCTCCCACCCCCAAGCCCACTCATCTCGGCAGCAAAGCCGGCGCATTCCTCATGGTATTCTGCATACTCTTAGGCCTCTTCTGCTTCATCCTCTGCCTCGTTGCCGAGTCTGCCCGCTCTGAGGTACGCTAGAAAATTGTAATTTTAGCCCTGTACCATTTTTTTGTCCTATACGAAATCCCTTTTCAGCCAATTTTGCCCGAAAAATTACATGTGATTCGCACATGACCCAATTGAATTGCAGTTTTTAGTCATGTAAATCAATTTTTACGGGACCAAAAATGCCAACATCCCCCTAAGTCATAAGACTAAGTTTGCAATTCAATTGAGTCACGTACAAGTCACATGCAATTTTCCGATTAAATTGAGCGAAAAATGATAAAAATTGCCAAAAGTTTAAAACTAGAGGACTAAATTGCGGAAAAAAGCAACTCATTCGGGATAAAAATTGTCGCCTCCATAAGTTACAAAACGAAAATTGCACTTTTCACTGTTGCCATGTAACGACACATTTTCGTTGTCGTTTCTTAGCATGAATGTTTGCATGTTCTTGCAAATTCTTTGCTTCTTGATGGGGTCGATGATTCCTGGTCGATAATATTGGATTACAAGGCTTATAATATGATAAAATTGTGCAGTTGAAATGGACGAGCGAGGACGGGAGAGGAAGAGCGTCGCAGTGTGTGTACACCGGGAGCGGGAAGCTGCCTCTTTTATCGGCAAGTGCTGCATTCTTGGCCCTGGCAATGGCCATGGTGGTGCAGCACACATACTTGTTGCTGGCAGTGAGTGAATCGGACGCTCTGATTGAGTTGTCGTGGGACCTCGATTCTGTTTTTGCCAAAAATCTCACACGACAAGCTGGATTTTTCTTCGTCGCCACGTGGTAAGAAAATTGGGTTAATTATATTTTATCCTTATTATAACAATATTATTAAACGGAAAATTTTCTTGAACAAATTAAAAAAATCGATAATCTGACCCTTGAACTTTTAAAAATGAAACTTACTGTCTATCGCGTTATGACTCTTTATTTTTCTTTCCTGATATTTATACGATCGCAAATTTTATTTTTTTTTTTGGCTTGTAGATGGGTTTGTTGCAATTAATTGCAACAATCGATCCCAAGAAAAATATAGGTCTTTTTTCTTTTTAATTTCTGGATTTTATTTTTTTTGCTATTTGAAACTACACGTCTCATTTGTTTTGTCATATTTTTAATAGAAATATAATGTATTCTTATTTTTACCTTTTTTATCATTCTATAAAATATATTTGACATAAAGTAGATGGTGACAATTATTCTTGAAATATTCAATTAAAATATTAAATTCAAATACAATTCATAAGAAAGTACATCTTTTCGTGTAAGAGAATATATAAATAAATATTTTTTTTAACACATAAAAGTATGAAAAAGATCGTCAGTCTGAAAATTTTCAACTACAAATATGCGATACATTACAAAGTTAGATTCGTTGTAGTTGACCAAATTATAATGAGTTAAATTCATTTTAACCCCTTGTGATATGAAAAAATATCAAAAACCCCCCTGTGAAAATTTAAATATAAAAACTTACCATTATATTATGAACAATGACTCCCATAACCCCTGATCAACCTGATCTCAGGAGAATTTTTGAATATTTTTCCATATCACAAGGGATATAATTGATACTTTATTTTTTTCAGATATTTTTTTGAATATTTCCAATATCACAGGAGTTCTTGAATTTTTCTCAAATTATAATATTAGGTCAGACTCTGCGCTGCAACAACTTACTCCTTAATTGAATTGCAGGATGTCATTCGCAGTAGGAGAGATTCTACTACTGATAGGACTAAGCGTCGAGTCGGGCCACCTGAAGAATTGGGCGACGCCACGGCCTAGTTGCCTAACCATTAGACAAGGTTTGTTCACAGCAGCCGGAGTGCTCGGCCTAGTGACGGTGTTTCTGGCCTCCGGCCTATACATCACAGCGTTACGTGCAGAACGGCACTTTGAAGCACGGGAAATAAGACGACGAGAAATGTGGGAGGCGTCAGTCATGTATGCCTCCCCTCCAAGATCGCCAGAAAGAACTAGCATAAGGGCTCTCTAGTGAGAGCCCTTTGGCAAGACAAGACCAGAGTGTTCTTACATTGTACCATTACTTGAGAGCCTTTGACAAGCACTCAACTCTTGTCTGAAAGCAAAGAATGTTTGTCCAACTCATGAGAATTATTCATACAACATCAAAGAGTATATATGCAACAATTGTGGATGACAAACAAGCTTACAAATTTATTACATGGAGGTCTTAAGTTCGATTGGTTGAGGTTTGTACAGAATCATAGATATCGATGCATATTGGAGTTCAGCAACATCATAATGGTCGAAAATTTTCGTGAAAATCCAGAAATCAGATATACGTATACTATTTTTTGTAATTAGTAGGAATTATATTAGTAGGAGAAAATGGTTTTCTTGTGTGCTTTTCTAATGTCAAAGATGGATGTATTAATAAATGTGACACATTAATCTATATATGTGCATAATTTTTATAAAATTTAAATAAATACTATTTTAATTATATTGTGTATTTTCTATAGAGTTAAAGATCACATAAGATAATATATATATATAAGATAAAATGAAAAAAGAAAAAAAAAAAAACTATTCAAAAGTTAATTATGAAAGTTTATGATGAGTGGAAAAGTTAAAAATAATTATTCAATTTAAAAAAATAAAAAATATTAACATACCACCGGGTGCTCTTTAATTATATACAGTATAGATGTCAACCTAAGTATATATAATTCATGTGTTAATTAATTTACAATTTACTTGTTGGGGTATATTCACAGTCAGGGGCGAAGGCAACCCCTGTCTAGCCCTAGCGGCCAACAAGGCTTCCTCACCCCCACCCCCGCTCAATTTTTTTTTACTTTCTATAATTTTTATTAATTTTATTATTATTAATGCTATATTTTTACATTATTATTGTATAAAATTTAAACCTACTACAAAACATATAATGTTAGTAATAAAATATAATAATAATTTTAAAGTAATCTTCATTATATAATTATTTGTGTGAAGAATTGTGTATGAAGTTATTACTATAAACAATTTAGTGATACTTTATATCATGACAACTGAATAAAAATAAAATATATGACATAAATTATTTATTGTTATAAGGTCGTCATTATATATGTGTCTAATTTTCTGCAGTGATAACTTTATACACCCTTTTGTTACTAATTTCTACTAATAACAAACTAATTTTGAATAACAATAATCACGTTGAAATTATAAGATTCATTATTGAGATAAAACAAAGATTATTGTCACTACATATATATAATTAGTAACATTATGATATCACTCACTTTTTCATGTCATCAAAATTCTCTTTTAAAAAAAAAATCTCTTTTTTCATTTTCTTTATAGTGAATTTTGAAAAATGTAATATTATATTCAATAAATTAATTAATTAAATTATGACAGGACTGAACTGTTTTTCCACTGTTTACAGTCAGTCACTTCCAATCATATTAGTTATAAAATTATCATTATTAATATCATATAAGCTCCATAAATTTATTTTATTCTAACACTTTGACAGCTCCCTTAATTTTTTGGAAAAATTTAATATTGACCGACTTTCCTTACAACCTAAAAATTTGTTAACTTTAACATTAAAAATAGTTGTCAAGAATTACAGATTACGAACTACGTACATTGAAATGAGGATGAAATTAAATTAAAGGAAGTGAAAGTCCATAGTTGCCCTACTTGTTCCCTCTCTTGCTCCATGATCAACAGGGGTGTTTTTGTAAATCCACAAGAATCTTTCTTCTCCTCACCCCCGCAGGTCTGAAAATCTCTGTGAGAACTGACTTTTATTTTGATTTTAAGTAAAGAAAATTACAAGCATATAAAACGAAAACAAAGATGATGGTGACCGGATTTTCTTGAATGAAGATGAAGGTGGCGGCGGGCCGTAGTAGTAATAAGGGAAGTACGGCAGAATCGGGTTCGGAGGAGGCGGAGCTGGCCCTGTGGTGTACGCCGGCGGAGGGTTGTAATCGGTGGCACCTCCTGCAGAAGGTGGTGGTGGTGGTGGTGGGGAGTTTTCGTAGTTGCCACCTGAACTAGGAGGAGGAGGGGGGAGAGGAGATGGTGGTGGAGTGCAGCTTGTCGTGGCGGGTGGCGGCGGCGGTGAAGGGGTGTTGCACGGATTGTCACAAGCTGAGCACATTGTGCATTCAATCAGGTACTTTGATCCCTCCCATGTTGTAATAGAACCAGTTAGGTTTTGAGCTGCAACTGAAAAATGATCATTTCTTGGTGCAAATATTAGCATCATGATGATGATCACTAGCAATAAGAATTTGAGCCCATGATGAACACTTCTCTCCATTTTCTTGAAATATATTTCACAAAAATACAAAAGTAAAATTGTAGAGAATTTTGATGTGGAGAAAAGTAATAATAGTAATAATAATTGTTGTTGGAAATATTCTAAGGAATTTATGATCAAGAAATGGGAAATGAGGAGATTGGATGAGAGTAAACTTATATAGAGTAGTGGAGAGTATTAATTTAATGAGAAATTCTAATTTAAATTGGATTTCGTCATATTTGAATTGATTATATAGTTAGTGTATATACTTATCGTGTGAATGGTGTACCGTTTAGAAAGAGTAATCAATCACACAATAATTGCATTACACTTGTTCTATGATTGATTTGGGTAAGAATTTTTCAAGATAGTGGAAGAAATTAATATGATTGGATAAAAAAAATTATTTTATTTTATTTTTGTTTTCTCTTTTTAAAATTTTTAATATTTTTTTTTCACTTTTTGTGGTATTTTTGAGATGGGAAAAGGTGAGCATGCACCGACGCGGTTTACTTTTTTCTTTCAATGGCAACACGGAGTGGAGGGTGTTTTTGTCATTTTATTCTTGTTAAAATAAATTAATCTTTGACTATATAGTTCATTTGAGTTTAAATTACTTTTTTTGTTCAATTAATATATTCTAAAAGAAGATTCTTAAAAATTCAAATAATTTTGTTATATTAATAATAATAATACTACTAATATTTGCAAATATATGCTGATCAAATATAAAATATGTGAATTTGGTATTTATTTTTTTAAATGTTATTAGAATTATGATTGGGGACTTTTTCGTCATTTTAGGAGCCCAAATGTGGCCCACATCAGGTCCAATTTTCAAATTATTGTTATTTTGCTTTTCAAATGTTGAACAGTGTTTGAGGACTTTTTTGTTAATTTTTGTAATTATAATTAGCAAAAAGATGGGAAGAGGGCCATTTTGGAATTAAAAAGAAAAGGGGGGGTTATAGGGATGTCTCTCTAGTGTCTTCCCTTTTTCTTTGACATACATTTTCCACTTGTAAGCTCAAGTAGAGAAGGGCATTTTCGGTATTCTAATATTTCCACATAAAATGATGAATTTTACGTTTTCAAAAATGGGATTTTACCACCATCTGATCATAGTATAAACACCACAAAAATGATGAATTTTACGATATTAATAATGATATGTTCTTTCCATTATATGTTAATAATTATACACCTACATAAATATCAACATCTGATCATATTATACATACCACAAATTGATATATATTACGATATTTTTACCACCATATATATATGTAATGGAAAAAATCCAATGACCCCCATGTGATATTGGGATTGTTCAAAAAAACTCCTAAGAAAAATAAAGTAGCAATTACACATCCTGTGATATAAAAAAAAAAAAAAAAAACTTTGAAGGCCCAGTTGACCAGGGTGTTGCGTGAGTCATTATTCATAATATAAGGATGATTTTTTATATTTAAATTTTTATAGGGAATTTTTTGATATTTTTCATATCACGTGGATCAAAATAAATTTAACTCTATATGTAATATACTCACATAAAATAATAGACCTGGCGAACGGTATCTTATCACTATTTGTTCACAATATATTCACATAAAATAATAAATTTTACATTCTTAATAAGGCTCTTTTACCACCGTCTACCGCGTATAATATACCCACATAAAATGACGAGTTACAATGAATAATTAATGATTTGACAATGGTGGTAAGCCTTTGTAGCTGTGGGCTGATAACTAAATGGGCCATCTCAGACTTAAATGGGCTTCAACTCATTGTGTTGAATGTTAATGGGCTTTACATTTACTATGTATTGTCTTCAATTTGAGTTTTCGTCCAAAGCTGTCATAAAAAATACAAGAAAAACTTCAATATTTGTGATTAGGGTATTTGGAAATAAAAGAAGAAAAGATTAAAAAAAAAAAAAAAAAAACAAAAGTTAAGATGTTAGGACTCGGGCTTGTTTGTTTGTGTTTTCAGTTTTTGAAACAGTAATTAAAAATGAGAACATGTTAGTTTTTATGTATTTTCATTAAATGTATATTAATTTAGCATCACAACTCAATATAAAATACAATTTCATAATTAGTCAATAGATACTCACTTCACACGAAAATCTAAATAAAACTAAAAACACATTTGGCATTGAAAATTACAAATTAAAACACAAAAAAATGGAAATATTTACTATCTTATCAATTAGTTGTAAAAACTAATGGAAGAAAAGCTTGTGTTTTTTACTTATTGAGCTTAACTTAAATATTTTAAAAGCATAAGTTGTAAATCCTACTCCTTTTAATTTATTTTCAACAATAAACTAATAAGCATTTGAAGTTAAACTACTGCAAAACTGGTTTGAAGTGATAATAAAATCACATTGTGAAGCAATATAAACATCCCGTGTATAAAGATGACGTAAATTATATTATTTAAAATAATCAATGGCATACAAAAGAATAGACGACGTCAATTATTTTATTTAAATTAATCGATCACATGACAAGAACAATAATAATATCTGCAATGTTGATTAGTTTCATATGAGCAGACTTGATTCGAACGAGAATTTTCTCCAACAACGGACATAAAAACTACAAGAATAATAACAAGATTTAAGTCTCAAAAAATCAAATGTGTATATACTACATTCAAATCCTGGGGGAAAAATCATTTATTTTTACCTAATTTGAATCAGAGAAGACTCTAAAGGGTTGCAGATAGCTGATCAGTTTATCCCACAATCAAGAATGAAAGAGCACTCTCACAAGCAGGGAAAATCCAGTCTCCATTCAAACAATCTTCATACTAAAATCACCTACCCCTCTAAAAGCAACCAAAAATTTTCGCACCGTACGCTTTGCATACCGTGCACGTTTCTCGTTCAATTTCCAGTCATAGACGATCGACCTGATCGAGAGATGTGTTCTGCATTTTTGCTTTCAAAAAATGAAGCCCAGAACCTATTCACACTAGAATAATGCAGTAGAAACATTACCAAGATTCTGCGTCTTCAAGCATCGAAAAAGATAAAAGACACCTAGAGTTTCAGGGCGGCCCTTGATCGCTAGAGGTCAGCTTCAGCTGTTAACTGCAACTATGTACAAAATGCTTAATAGAGTTGGCTAAGCAAATTACACGGGAAGATTATCCAAGTGGTATCCGTCAAAGCCAAAATCGGTTTCTGCTGGTACGATGCCTTCTTGCTGCTGTAATTAAGAAATTCTTTCATTAGAGAACAAATACGGTTTTCTTGAAAGCTATGGTGCACTAAAGTAGAAATTAAGCAAACCTGCTTGAGAAGTGCACTCATGAGGTCATCCTGGCCAAACTGATCGGGAAACAGGCTGTTCTGGAAGCCCATGTCAGGTAGTCTTTCAGCCTTAATTCTTAAGGCATTATCAGGAAGAGACGAGGTAAGCGGCTGGCTAAGGTTCGTTGTATTGACAACTCCGTCGGCAGCTGAGAATGCTGCCTTATTGACAGATGGAATCCCAATATGTCGATCAGAGGAAAATCCATGTTGAACTAAAACCGATGGTGCAACATCCAAGCGGCCTTGTAAATTCGAATGTTGAGGAGCTTCAAAGTTTGATCCAACACTTTGCAAGCCCCAGTCCTCCGTTCTGTTCTGGTTTAGCTCGTTGAAAACATCATAGCTAGGCACGAAACCTCTATTTCCTTTAATTTCCGAGTTAAAATCTTCTTGGAGCATCCCTTTGGAGGCTAGAGTCGGGATTCCTGAGTTACCCACAAGTGAAAAGCTGTTCCCTGGCAAATCTGCCCGCCGACTCCTTGAAAAATCTACTACAGTCGAGGGCTGGGAAACAGAAGCATATGTCGGTCCGTGAACATTATCGATCCCATTCCGACCCAAGACAGCACTAGGAATTGCCTGGGACAAAACCGGTTGACCTACAGAAGATGGAATATTCAAGACATGGCTTCCACCAACTTCATTCAAAAGTTGGGTCCTCGACTGTGGTTGAACCATCTGTGTCAGTAACGAATTGCTTTGGCTCGACTGCGAGTGCACATGCCTGTTCATGTTACTAAACGGCTGTGCAGATTGGTGCAAAGCAGCAAGCTGTTTTGAATCCATATTTGTCGGGATTCCATGAAGTAAATTCACTTGCTTAGTACTGTTGTTATGTTGTTGCTGACCATCCACAAACCTAATCTTCGGGCTTTCAAAGCTGAAAATATTTCTTTGATCAACCATGGGAACAGATATGGCAGACTTGTTCGTAGCTCTACCAAGTGCTGCGGCCTGGATTGTGGCAAGACTTTGTGGCGGGAGTTGACCAGAAGAAGCAAGAGCTTGAAGATCAAGACCATTGAGTGCAGTCATTGGCCCAAAGGTCGCATCCGAGGGCCCCATAAAAGAGTTTCCAAGTCCATTCTGGTGCTGTCCGCTCAACCGTCTAAGATAAAGACGATATTTCTGCATCAAACGGTGATAAGTTAACTTTAAATCAATGTACAGGAGGTCTCTACACAAAATAACTAAACAATACAAAGTCCAAGGTATCAAGAATTCAGAAAGGTTGTTCGGTGCATTAACTTGGGAAAAAGGAAAACAAAGCTAGAAATCGTCCAACCTGAAGGTGGCTTGCAACATTCTCTCTTGTAAGTCCAGGGACGTTCATTAATTCCAGGATTTTCTTAGGTACGGCCTCTGCAATTCATGCACAGAGTTGGAGCATAATAAATACAAGTTCTATAAACATTCATGCGAGGAAACTCAATCATATATGATGGCGAGCAACAGGCATCACATTTTCCAAATCAGTAAAAATGAACCTAGGTTCACTATAGTTGTGTCAATTCAACAAAAAGTAACATACAGAAAATGTAAGCACAAATCATATCTTTTGGGGCAATAACATGATCTAAGTGGGATTTTTCCAGATATACTTGCGAGTTGTCTTGCTCTTATCATTATTTCTGATGGCAGTAACTTAAGCATCCGAAATAATCAGCAGAAATATCTCTCGAAACCGCAGCGTTTGATATCCAGATCTCTCATATATGCATCAACTCAATAGAAACAATAAAATCAGCTCGGGGTTTTGGTACATGTAGTTGTGATTTTGTTTTGATTATTGTATCAGGTTGAGCTAGTTTTAGTTCTTGATTAAGAACCTTCATAAGCGGGCCTTCAAGAAGAGA
Source organism: Sesamum angolense (assembly GCA_034509725.1). Classification (NCBI taxonomy): domain Eukaryota; kingdom Viridiplantae; phylum Streptophyta; class Magnoliopsida; order Lamiales; family Pedaliaceae; genus Sesamum; species Sesamum angolense. Next base: position 11,189,208 of record JACGWL010000014.1, read on the forward strand.
CAGATCTTTCCACCATGAAAGTTCTTATTAGTGGCCCTCAGAGGTTTCCTCTTAACTTTGATGTTCAGGAAAGGCAAACTTTTATTCGAGAATACTTGAGAACTCTATCATATCCTGAGCTAGTAATTTTCCCCCGAGATGTTTCCAACTGGGTTTCATTAAGCTCTTAATATGCAGTTTCTAATCTGAGGACCAACAATTAGTTGCATAGAAGAAGAGTAGCCTCCGCGAAAATTATGATAAACTTGAAAAACACAGCACTTCAGAGGAATTACCAAACAGTTCCTAGCTTTTCCAACTATGGAGGGTACCAGGAGCAAATAAACATGAAATGCAAGAGCAAAGGCGAAAAGATACATACTGTCTATTCCAAGTTGATTAACAGCAGTTACAAATTGTTGATGGAGCTCGACCGACCAAACAACCCGTGGTTTTTTCAATGTAGATGAATCATCCCTTTCTTCCGCTTCATCTTCCTCATCCTTCCTTTTCTTGGAACTTTTCCAATTCCCTTCATTAGCAGATGAGGAGTAATCAACATCTTCAGATGGTTTTTGCTGCCGTTCTCCCTCTTCCACGCTTCCCGATTGTTCAAAATCCTTTTCCTTCCACTCATGCTTCTTTTTACGAACCACGTGCTGCCATATGTTCTTCAATGCCTCCATGCGAACCGGTTTTATGAGATAGTCACAAGCACCGTGAGTAACACCCTTCATCACAACATTTTTGCTATCATCCGCCGACATCACTAAGCAACCACAAGAAGAGGAATTAGGAAAAAATAGCAAGAATTAGAAAACCCACAATAATTAAAAAGGATACGACATACTGATGACTGGGAGGTCCATCTCGAGTCCAACATGCTCTAGAAGTTTAAAGCCATCCATGTCTGGCATGTGAACGTCGCTTATAACAATGTCATAGCCATCTTTATTATCCCTAAGTAACTTCAGCGCAACCTCTGCTCGACTACATTTGGTAACTGAAAATCTCAAACAAAGAGAAAAAGATTATTCATCTAAAAACCTATGAACATAGCATGTATAACCAGCCTATTGAATGTAGATTTACCACTAAAAACCATGTTCAAATACGTAGAAAATCAAAGAATTTCAAGTAATGCAATGAAAAAGAACATCCCGAATCATCATGATTTAGGATTTCTGCACAAGATCTACAAGTCAACCATCCAGCTTTCTGATTTGAACTGCCCCTTCTCCTCTCTCTCTCTCAAGAATCTTAATGATTTCCCAAACTCCATACTTCCTCTAGCCAATCACACAATCAAAATTACTCATGCTCAATAGCTAAAAACATCAAGCTCTGATGTAAGATCTATTATGCATCAATACATACCTACATATATATATATAAATAAAACAAATGAAGATTTAAACCTTCTAATAACAAAATAAACTAACAAAAAACAGAGAAAGACAATTTCTTATGAACAAAAAGGTCTGACAAACACACAGACACACACACAGATGTGTGTGCTTTGATTTATTACCTTCATAGAGGCAACTCCTAAGCATCTTCTCCAAGATCCTCAGACAAGTGGGGTCATCATCCACAACAAGCACTCTGAGACCCGCCGGAAACTGGTCGGAAACTCCGTCGCCGGACTTCCAGGAAGCACTTGAACTAGTAAAAGACATGGGATTCACTCCAAGATTCATCTTTTCCTTCAAAATTCACTGAATATAACTTAATATTCGCATGCAACTGACATAACCCAGATGGGAAATATGCTGAAAACCATATGTTCTCAGCTGCTTCAAAGCACAAATTTTATGCAGTCAAATAAAAATCCAAGAAACCAATATATATATATATATAATAAATAGGGAAACAAAAACAAAGAAGTGGGTCTTCAAGATTGAAGTTTGATTTTCTTGTTTTTATATGGATTTTTGGAGAGGATGAGCAAAAAGGGAAGATGAGGAACTGAAGTTGCTGCTTTTTATATATGAGATGAGATGTTAAGGCATTGATGAATGCGTTCTTCTTTTTCTTGATTTTTGGGATTTTTCTTTTTCTTTTTTTTTTAGTTTTATTTATTTTTTAATTTATTAATTTGACAGTGGGCCATTTCGTCAAGTGTGGATCCAGCTCACCTTTGAGCTTAACTAACCCCACGCCAGCCAATTTTTCTTTTTTACTTTTTTAATTTTAAATAGATATTAAATATATTTATCTATTTTCAAAAATCTAAAAATGACATAATTCAAAGTTTCTAAAAATCCTTTTTATGGTATTTTTTTGTCAGAATTTTGTAATAAAATATTTTTATTACCTTAATAAATTAGTAGTTAAAATACAATTTAGTTACCATTATTTGAAAGATTTCATTGCATTAATAAATTAGGAAATTAAATACAATTTTAGCTACCATAAATGAAAAGATCTCCTTGCCTTGTTTAAAATACAATTTAATTTACCATAATTTAAAATATTTTTGTTCCCTAAATAATCTACTTTTTCCTTAATGATTTCACCTTTTTTTTATTTTCCGATTTTAAAATACAATTTTAGTATTTAAAATATTTTTTCAAAAATACTTTTAATTAATATAACGATATAACAACACTTATTTTTCAATAATTACTTTCAAGAATGATTAATAGTAGTATATGTGGGAAATTTTTTATTAGTTGGATAAATAAAAAATATTTAAAAAATAGAAGAAGAAAAAAGTTCTTGGAATTTATTAAAAAAAAAAAAGAGGTTCCAAAAATAAATTTGAAATTATGGGTTCGAGTTTCATCGGATATATGAGTATTTATCATACTTTATATAAATTTATTGTAATTTATTTTATGATTTTTGTTATATTAGTGTATTTATTGAATTAAGGTATTGCTCAATTATTTAATTATTGAATTATTGATATAAATAGTTACGAATTCTATCAAAAATGTTTGAAAGATGAGATGAGACAGAGAAAAATAAAAATTAATAAATTAAAAAAATAGCAACCCAAAAAAATTGAAAACTCAAAAATGATGCTCTTCAATTATGAGATAGGCTGAATATTATTTTGATTTATATTTATATATAAATAATATATATATATAATATGGTCAATTATCATGATTTAAAATAATAAATGATGAAAAAATATAATTTACAACGATTTGCGCAATAACTATAAGTTAATATGTGTACAGTTGAGATCAAAATAGAGTCATAACTAAAATCATGACAGACGACGATTAAACTTTGTCAAATCAAAATTTCTCCAATAATTTTGTTTGATAGTGACAAAATTTTCATCATTTTTAAACCACGATTAGTCGTAATACAACCAAAAAATCATTTTTATTATTTTTTTTTGTAGCCAACATCAAAATAAAATCATGTACTTTTGTTTATAGAAAAAATTGTTCATAAATAAGAATATAGCATGACAAAAATGCTGCCAAATGTTAGCATTTAATGAGACCAATCATGGAAAATTAAATAATTAGTGGTACAAAGTTGTGGTAAATACATCATCAAAATATATAAATTCCTACATACCTACAAACCATTTGTTAGTACATAACATCTTGTGTCAATTGAACTTAACACGTTCTTACTATATTCCCCACCCCATAAATTTTGAGGAGCATCCTTCTCTCATTAAATTTCGTTTAAAATATATGTTGATCGATTTTTAAAATATTAATATATTATATATTAAATTATATAATAATAATAATAATAATAATAATAATATTTTGGTTGCTCTTATTATTGATATAGTGATTTATACTTATATTGTTTTGGTATTTTCGCATGCAAAAAATGTTTGGGTGAGCTTATAAGCTCTGTAATATTTTACAAATATTAAACAGTGTTTGGTAATTGTTTTTTTAGGAAAAGATGTTATAAGCTCTTTAAAAGAAAAAAAAAAAGTAAGAGTTGCTAATTTATTTTTAAGATTTTTTACTAAATTCCTCTTCAAATTTGTCATTATTATATAAGGTCCGTATTCTTATAATATCCAAACACTTCATAAACCTATTTTTAAAATAAATTCTAACATCTTATAAGATATATGAGCTTATATTTTTTTTTTAAATAAGTTTAGTCAAAGTCTGTAACACCAAAGAAAACCCCACATAAATAATAATAAATAATTAAAAAGAAAGAAGAAGATGATGAAGAAGGTTAAATTATAACGAGTTTCCTGAAATTTATCATAATTATAAATATCACTTAGTTGTTTATAGAATTATAAATATTCATTAAAAATAATGATCGTAACAAATGTCATCTCTCGACAGCCTAATATAGGAGGTATTTATTGGTGAAGTTTAGAGGAATAATTTGTAAAATAATGTAATAATAAGAAGAATGTAGAAGGGGAGTGGAGTGGGTAATTAGGTGTTAAGCAGATGGTGTATTCCATTAATGAGATTATGAGCAATGGCATGTGCATTTATTGCCTTTTCTTAGATTGGGACAAGGGGTAGATGTACATCATCCTCACCCTCACCCCTCACTACTAATATTTTATTCATATATATAAATTATTATTATTATTATTATTATTATTGGATCTTTACAAGGGTTGAAGAGTGGGATTGATCCATCCATGTACCTCAAACTTCCTACAATCACATGTGATTATTGTATTCTACCAATGGTGTGTGTCAAATGTGAGAATGTTCACTCAATCTTTTATTCTTCTAATTATTACACAATATGTATTATTATTATTATTATTATTATTATTATTATTATTTTATTATTATATTATTATTATTATTATTATTATTATTATTGCTTTTTCAAAATATACATTTTTTTAATTTTCTAATATAAAATTTCGAATATATATTGTCACGCTTGATTAGTAGTTTTTCCTCGCTGCACCTTAGATAAATAATTTATTCACAAACTATTATAACAGATCGATCGAGCCTCTGATACTTTTATCGAAATAATGAATTATGGCTATGAACTACTGATTATGTAGGACTCGTATGTTATTTTCTCAATTTTTAAATTCTTGTACTAAGACACATATCGATTGAATTTCTTATATTTCTATAGAAAATAATTAATTAGGGCTATGAACTACTACTGATACTATCGTACTTATGCGTTATTTTCTCAAAAAAAAATTATTTTCGTATTGAGCTGAATAATTCCTTTTCTTTTAGGGTAAATTACAAAAATATTCTAATTGTTTGAAAATTTACAATTGCCTCCTGAGATTGATGGTCGTCTAACCAATATTCCTTCGTGACAGCCCATTGTATGTGGTATTTGGTAGATAATTATTAATTGTACGGGGATATTTGTAGCCTTTCTAACAATAAATAAAATATTTAAAAAAGTATTATTAATAAAAAAGAGGAACTATTTACAGTGTTTTACAAGTGCAAGTTTTGGTTGAATCAATATTGCCCTTGATCATCCAAAACCCTTTGAATGAAGAGATGGTAAAAATGATTTCACCTTATATATATTTAAAAAAGAAAAGAAAAAGAAATGGACGGTGGAATGAAGATCAACAAAATGCACTCGTCGTAGAGTAACATAGCCTCACAGGGTAGAAAGAAACTACTACATAAAAAGACTAGAAAAAGCAGATTACGGCGCCGTTCAAGGCTGTTTGTTAGCTTACACGACGGCAGCAAAGACAGTGGTAAGTGATAACTTTTGCATTTGAGTTTTAGACCATTTTGCCCTCCCCACTTGCTCATAAAGACACCTAACTCCCCCAACCATTTTAACTTAAATGAATATATTATTACCATCATCACATTTGTGATAAATAAAAGTTTTTTCTGTAATTTCACTTTCTTTCATGCTCAAAAATCTTTGTTGTTTCCTATGAACCCCTAAAAGAATAATCCACAATACCACATATATATATTCATAAAAAAAATAATTTTTAAAAAATAACAGAAAATTAATTTTTAAGTATAATAGAATATATAATGAACCCGATTTTTGTATCTCGACGAATAAGTGATTATAGAGTGAAAAAAATTATAACAATGGGGTTTACAACGGTGAATCCACATGAGCGAACGACTGTTAGATTACATATGATTACGTCATCATGTGTTGAATCAACGACTCACAATGCATGTAAGTGCAGCATCGAGTTTTACTATTTATTTTTATTGTTGGATTTTACTATTATTTTTGTAATTGAAAGTACTTATATTCTGCTTTAAAATTTTATTCTAAAAAGATTATTCTCTTAATTATTCACATCTAGAAAGAAAAAAAAAAGAGATAAATTTACACTGACACCCGATAAAATTACGTCAAATTCACAAACACGCTCTATCTTTTTAAACATTACAGCTACGATCCTTGAGGTTATAATTGTGATTACAACTACACTTTCTATTAAAAAATAAAATTTATACAAATACCTCCGAAAAAATATTATACTGACACACCCATACGGGTGCAGCTGTATTCTGTAAAATATTAACCTAATCTCATCAGGTGTTAATATAATTTAGCGGGAATGATTATTCAAGAGAAAATGTAACTTTTATTAGTAGAAAAAATTTTAAAAATAAAATAGAAAAGAGGAATTATACACACCAACCTCATGTGAAAGTAGTTGTAAAGCACTACCCCAAATTGACAAGTGTCCCTCATAATTTGGAGCTTTGAGAGTTTTAAGTGGGAATCAATTTTTGTCTTTGTGTTTTGTCCTTATGAGGGTGGTGGAATGTTGCTTTTTACTACTATAAACCATTATCCAAAAATATATGGGTTTTTTTTTTTTTTTTCTCCTCATAGTATTTAGGAAACTATAATCGTGTTTTGGTATTGCGCCACTCTCTCATAGTTGAACATCACTTTCACTATTGTTTCAAATTTATCTTGGGAAGAAATCGCTTTCATTAATACCAAACCATAACTACATAAAGTTTGAAGAAAGAATAGTACCTCTAAATGAAGTCAATTTGCCCACTCCAAGAAATTGTCAAAAAACCACTACAAAAAATAAATGGACTTTGAGAGGGTTATTATAGTAATTAAATTTATAATATTTTTTTTTTTCATTTTAAGTTACAAAAATCTTGTCTTTTCCTTCAAAATACATAAATGTTTACAATATTAATTCCACTCAATTCATGTACTGCATAAAATATTTAAATAAATTTATTATAAAATACTTAAAAATTATTTTCTAACATCAGCACTGTCGAGATTGAATACAAGGACTTCAGAGACAACAAGTTCGGTTTCTTGATGCTTAAACAACAAAAGTTTAATACAGAATTTTTTCATCCTGTTTGTTATTAAAAAAAAAACTTTTCTATTTACCATAGCTAGATAGAAGCGGCAAGCGTAAAACGGAGGAGTTGAAGCAATTTGTCATCTCGACCTTCACTACGACTCCATAGGTCATCGTTCAGTCCAAGTCCAATTCTAACCTCAACCCCTACAACTTTGAAAAATAAGACACATAATTTATTTAGAAAGAACACACTCAAAATTCGTGGGTCGTACTAAATGACAGGATTATTCGATTCTTATAATTCACATTGTACATGATATGACGTTCGTTGGAAATCATGTACTATATATAATCCAGATTTTTCTATTCTTTCTTTTATTTTTTTTTCTCTCTATGCAATAATTACCAAAGTGTACTTTACAGTTTTTTTTTTTAAACCTCTAAATTTTCACCAAAGTAACTAAAAAACACAAGTAAAATTTTACTATCCTCAAAAGCAAGTGTCAATTTCCACAACACCCTAATTAGTACAACCCAAACTTTTCAAACCGTTATGGGCAAAATTGTCCTACCAAGTGATGATGATGATGATGATCAACAAACCCTTTCAACTTTCTTTTTTACATCATTAATCATTTGTTTTTTCACTTTGTACTATGTTTTCTTTTTAATCATATGTTTGTTTTCATCTTTTAATGGAAAAAAAGGGATGTTGGGGTTTATTTATTTATTTATTATTTTTATTTTAATAATAAATAATAAACAATTGTTATTATTTGTTGGAGGGTGAGAGTGGAGATGCTTTTAAGGAGAAGGGAATATGCCTCTACGCAAACCAGAGAGTAGAGTACACCACGCGCGAGATTGGGGAATTGATCTCGGGGAGTGCGTTCCCTTGCTCCATCCAATGAGAAGCCTCCACGTGGCTTACATGGAAGTTGCACAAAAAGTCGTTGCCCTACCCTCCTTTTGCCAACTTTTTTTCTCCCTGCAAATTTGTGCCCCTTTTTTTGTGTGTTTGGCCATTGAATGATTAGTCCCATACTTTGTTTGCATTGGTTGTCCTTAAATACCACCTCATAACTGTCATATAGGGATTAAAATTGAATTTTTTAATTTACGATATATAAGTTTGAATTTTTGTCGAAATATTTGATGAGTCTAAAAAAAAATTAATTATTCTGTAATAGTGTTGTAAACCATTAAAAATTATTTAAAATAACTATCAATTTTGTTCTTTCTTCTTCTTAAGAAATTGATAGTCAACAGAATTAAGAGGTTGTGAGTTCTTATTATAAGGATTTTGATATATAATCTACTTTTAATAGTGGTATGTTATTTCTTTATTTAGTTTGAATCTGTTAACTGGTTTAGAATTACTGAATATTATAATAATTGTCTGTTAGACTCGAATCACCAAGCAGTGTTCAACTTAAACTATAAACTACTACTCAAAATGTGATTTCGTTACCACAATTCTTTTTCTTCAGATTTAATAATAGCAGTTTTGGAAACTAGTTCACACCAAAACAAACATGTTGGAATAAATAGAAAAATCAGTTAGATATGTTGTTAAAACATAAGTTTAAATAAAAGAACTTACAAGAGAGTTGTATCATAATAACTCTCGATCCAAAGTAAATTACCAACTAAATCGCAGAAACTCTTCTGTTTGTCTTGAAGAAATTATATGTTCCATATTCAAGTGCACCGAGTAGTACGTAACTTCTTCGAAGACAAGACAATTATGTTATTTTCAGCACTGCACCGTACTAAAGAACGCCTCCAACAATACTCAATCGCCTTTTAGAAAAATAGAAGAACCAAAGCTCGGGTTTTGGGGGGAGAAAACCAAGAGAGAAAGAAAGATTTCATATATTTGTGTTGTTGTGGTGTTGGTTGTATTGTGTTTAAAGTGAGGGCAACCTTTTATAGGCCAAGGCAATCAACAACATCTAATACAAAATTAATTCCGATCATAAAATATCAACTGAAATGGTATGAAAATGGATAGAAACTAGCAGCAGTTTCATGTGCTTTAAATTATCAGTTTCAGGTTAATATCAAGTAAATTCAATTTTTTTCTGTAAAAAGATATATAGTGGAATTAAGACATTCTCCCTAATACTTGCGCTTGCACTAAAGTTGGGTCAGGCAGGCGGTGCTACACGTGTAGAGCAACCCCATGTTCACTCTAATTTTCATAACACTTCAAACATCTCTAAGACATTGAACTTAATATAATGAGTTTATGTTGTACATAAACTTTCAATGTGGGACAAGAATGAGTGTAAAAACACCCATCCCCACATACACCTTAAATACGTATTAAAGCCTATCCTTTTCCCATCATATTCCTATGTGAGATAAAATCACTTCTTATTTTTCAACTCAATCTAATCTATAGATTCTACTATGTATTGGCATCCATATTTTATACTAATAGTTGTTACAAATTAGCAACATTTACATGCAAATTTCAACAATGCCCCACAAATCCATAGATTTGAATCAAGCTTTCGTAACTTGCTTTAAATAATGGTACCTTTATTTGAACCATTGTCTAACTTATCTAACGTCAGTTGCCATTAGATCAAATATAACTAAGTTGTGAATTTGAGCTTGTGATTGTGACAACGTCTGTCAATAAGAACAAGCTACCACCTATATATTGATCTTTAGGGTTGACATTATAGGTCATGTGCCCTGATTATGTTCATGAATATTTTAAAAAATAACCCAATTTTTTAGTTGCGACCAAACAATTGCATTCACTTAGTTGGCATCTCCAAAGATGCACTCCTAGCATTTCGTATAAAAGACTTGACCCCATTCAGAGATAAACTGTTACTACTAGTAATTTGTGGCACGCCTCCTATGTGCGTGCAACTTTTATTAGTATCATTTAAAATAAAATATTTATTATTTAATTAAGTATATATAAATTAATATTAATTTTATAAAAACATTATTACCAAAAAAATGAATGAACTAAAACTAAAAAAAGAAATAACTATTGAAAGATAACGGGGATTGGGAAGTTAGATGAGTGTAAATAAATTAATAAATCAAATTAAATATTAAATTTGACATACCAAAGACATCAATTCACCACCCTTCAATTATATCTATACTACTATAAAATAAAAGTCCATCCATACCAAATGGCGGTTAATGACACTGTCGCATCAATTTTTGTGATGTAAAAAATGATCTTCATGACAAAGTAACTAACTTATTTAACTTTTCAAAATTTATATTAATTGATGATTTTTTTTTCTTTCTTTCTTTTTATTAATGCGATGTACTGGTTTTTACATTTTTACTTATATATATTTTAAGGCATGATATTATTTATTATTTAAACACGAGAACGACATGTCATAATGACTAGTAAAATATAAATAGATCATAAGTAAAAAAATACATAATATAATTATTCATAAAAAAAAATTGAATTTTCACTCGAATATCATGTTTAACCGACTTAAACGCAGAGCAAACAAGCGGTAAGATAATTAATGAGAAAAAAGCAAATTATCCCACGTTTTAAAAGAGAAGATTCGTAATTAGTTGAGGCAAAGAAATCAACGGCTTTCAACTGTTCTTCTTTTATCTGAGAATAAAGCTTCCCAACCATTTATTTGATGGTTTTGATACCAATATACATATATGCTACTCTCTCATCATATGCCCACTTTTCCCCTAAAGGGATGGTTCAACTTAGATGCTTCCTACCTACTTATTAGTTTTCTTTTCCCCCAAAATTTCCCTCACACTCTTGATCTACTACAACCCTAATCGATATTCCACAAATTTGGGACTTTCGTCTTCGATCGAACTCAAACTACATACAGGGTTTTCGCAGGGGGGGGGGGGGGGGATTGTAATTTTAGTCCCTGTAAGTGTAAGAGAGTAACAATTTTAGTTCCGTACGGATCTATTTTGATAATTTTGTTAATGCTTTTAGCTTTTAGAATTTCCCAAGTTGGGGACAAAAAATGGATAGAATTTACTAAAATAGTTGAAAAAGTGCACCCAATTAAGCTAATTATCTGCATGTCATGTGTACTTTTTCAGCCATTTTGATCTCAATGTGGGAAATTTTTTAAGATTATAGGATAAAATTATAGAAATAGATTCGTACAGGATTAAAATTATAATTTTTCAAGAAACGCATGTAATTGAACTAAAATCAATTTATATAGGACGAGTCTGGAATAATTCTTGTCAATTGGATGGGGTCGGTAGATGACCAACCATGATGGAAATCTTCTGTCACACATTGATATTACTTAAACTAATGTGTGATTGACACGTGCTCTTTTTTAAAAATAGGAATTATATAATTAAATTAAATTGTAATTAAAGTGAAAATATATAGCATATAAGATTAGGAGAATTTGTTTGGGTTTTAGTTATGTTGTTTTCTATATTCTAAAATAATATTTTCCTTTTCAAATTGTCCCATTTTCAAAATTAATCAAATTTAATATATATATATATATATATATATATATAATATATATATAAATTTTCAAGGAGCCCCTGTGATATTGAAAATATTTCACTCATTGTGATATGAAAAAAATATTAAAAAAAAAACCCTGAGATCAGGTTAATTAGGGGATTGTGTGAGTCATTACTCATAACATAAATGTGGTTTTTTATATTTAAATTTTACAGGTAGTTTTTTGGTATTTTTTCATATCACATAGGTTTAAATGAATTTAACTATATATATCTATACTATATAAAAAAAAGAAAGGTTTTTCTCTCATAAATGGCGGTTATGGTACCACAACACCAATTTTATTGTTATGCTAATAATACCCTAAGTTGGTTTTCTTTCTTTTCCTTTTTTGTTGCTTTCTTTCTTTTTTAGAAAAAAAAATATAATGTATTGATTTGTATATATTTTCTTATTTATAATATATTTTAAAATATAAAATATTATTTATTACATACACGCAGAGACGACGTGCCATGGTGGCTAGTATAGATATAAAGGTAATCCAAACAAAGCCTGGAGTAAACTAGCATGTCATTCCCTACAACGGCAGCAGCCCACGACATCTTGTACCCATTCTGGGTTAAATCCGGACCGCACGTTAGAGTGTCCACATCCGGTGTGGGCCCCCACTCAAAACAGCAGCTATGTAGACTACAGCACGAAAAGCCAATAAGGTACGGAGTTGATGGGCCAACGCGAACAAGTACTTGGGCTGGGCCCCAGCCCACGCATTTATTAGTGGGCCCATTGTTCGTGCGCTTCTATCTCAAGTCCCTCTCACTACTCACCTTATTTCTTTTTCCTTTTTTGTTTTCTTTTCCACATTGTGATGAGGAAAGATAGGTCAAATGCACAACTTTGTCTCCTCCTTCCCCCGTATCTTCTATCATATTTTGGTTATACATATTTAATATGTGTCGAAGTTTAGTAGTATCATGATGGTCGAATAATTTTTTTTAAAAATATTTAAATTTTACAGTAGGATTAACCTGCAAAACAGGAGTTAGTACTGTAATATTTAAGAGAAATGCTTAAAAATAACGTGAGATAGAATACAATGATCAGTGTGGAATGATACAATATTGAAATACGAGAGCAAATGAATGGGGAGTGCAACAGATGAACAGGGACCTCGTAGCCTTGTTGTTAATCGAGAGTAAAAAATGTGAGAGTGTTAATGAATCAAATACCATTATAGTTGCACTGTGTTCTCTATTTATATGCTGATTGGGAGAAAAACTCGAAAGTACTAGCATAAGATATATCTTTTGTGAGTTAGGTAACTAACAAAAAAAATGAATTGAAATTTGGACTTATGTGGATGGAGATATGACTGTTTAAATGAGTCATGCCCAATTAACCCGAGTTGTGCGGAATCTACTTTACTTGTTGTTGACAGGTCATCGGCCGTGGATCCAAGGGCAATTTGTTGGAGATTTTTCAATAAAATATATCTCACAATACTAGGAACGTGTATGACGTGGAATTCCTATTGTCTGATGGGTCATCTTATTGGGTGTTTGGCTAAGTTTATAAACTCTTAAAAATATCTTAGTTATTAAATGTTAGAGAGCTTATGATATTTCAAAATAAAATGTTTCGAATCTTATAAACTCTTTAAAAAAAAAAATTATATTTTCTAAGTTTTTCTATAAGATCCTATCTCTCTCTCTCCCTCACACACACACACCCCTTCTCTCTCTATGATCAATTTTTTTTTACTATTTAATTTTCTAACATTCGAAAAAATACTCAAGTATTTAATAATAAATTATTATAGTTAAATAAAAATAAAATTGATATTGATATTATATTTATTGAAAAATATAAAGTCAAGATATTATAAATTATACTATTAGAAATAATCATCGGATTAACAAAGAAAAATATAAACTAAATATCTATATTAATATTCGACTAGTATGAATGTACATATATATTATTTATTCAAATATTTAGGTAATAATTCATCTTTTTTTATTATAAAAAAATTATCTATTAAATTTTTATTTGGAATTAAACTAATGTGTACTATTTATAAAATCTTTTTAAAATTTTTAAAGCAAAATATGATACCATTGGCATAATAAGGTCTTTAATTGGTAAAATGACTAAAATGGATATAATATCATTAGAATCAAATAAGTTGTTATTTTTTTGACATATTTTCTTTTAGAAACTTTTAAATGCTTTTATAAATAGTACACATTAGTTTAATTTTATATAAAATTTTAATAGATAATTTTTAAAATAACAAAAGAAAACATTAATATATAAAATAGTATATATGTACATTTATACTAGTTGGATATTACTATAGATATATATAATTGTATTTTCCTTGTTACTGTGATGATTGTTTCTAGTCCTATAATTTATAATGTCTTGAATTTATACTTTTCAGTAAATATAATATCAATACCAATCTTGTTTTTATTTAATTATAATAATTTATTATTAAATAATAAAGTAGTTTCTCTTTTCCAAATGTTAGAAAAATTAAATAGCAAAAAAAGTTATTTAAATCCTAATAAAAAAGGTATATTCAAATAAGTTATGTACTATTCGATCGTTACTCCATTGCAAAATATTGTCTGCTTTCATTTTATATATATGAACTTTACAGTAGGGGTGTTCAACATTCGGTTAAACCGGCTGAACCGAACCAAACCGAAAATTCGGTTCGGACCGAAAACCGAACTGAAAAATTCGGTTCGGTTTTCGGTTTTTTTTTTTTTTTTAAATCGGTTTTCGGTTCGGTTTTTTTTTTTGGCTCCGGTGAACCGAACCGAACCGAAAACCGATTTTTTTAAAAAATTTTTTTATTATATATTTATTATATATTATATATATATATATATTATATATTATATTATATATATATATATATATTATATATTATATATTATATTATATATAATAGAGTATTAGTCAATTAGAGAAAGAAGAGAAGAAAACTTAGAAAAGAAAGAGAATCAATCAATTAGAAAAGAGAAGAAAGAAACAGCAGGCGGGCGAGGCGCGGAAACAGCAGGCGGGCGAGGCGCGAAAACAGCAAAAAAAAATTGTCTCTCTTCTGTCTTCTTTCTCGTCCGTTCTTGCGCGGCTGCGGCCAATTTTGTTCCAAAAATCGCAGGATTCATCACCATTAACAGGTAATGTATGTTCTTTATAAATTTTTTTTATAGTTTGTATAAAAATATTAAGATGGAGCTTTGCTTTGAAGGTGTTTGATAAAATGTTTGACAGGAAATTTTTATTTTTTTTGTTTGATTGTATTAAAATAAATGAAATTTTTTTTTAATAGAAAATCGATTTTTTTCGGTTATTAACCGAAAAAACCCGAACTGAACCGGTTAAAACCGAAACCGAACGATCAGTTCGGTTTGGTTTTCGGTTTTTCAAAACGGCGAACCGAATTTTCAGTTAACCGAAAATTCGGTTTGGTTAATCGGTTTGAACACCCTACTTTGTTTTGAAAAAATATTTCAATAGAGAGAGCATATTTGGGACTTATAAGTCGCTCAAACTCTTTATTTGCTATCAATATGAGACACTTGACTACATACATGATCGAAAGCAACCCCTGTCAAGCCCTAGTGGCCGACAAGGCTTCCCCCCCCCCCCCCCCCCCCCCCCCCTTCAATTTTTTTTTGACTTTTTATAATTTTTATTAATTTTATATCATTAAATACTATATTTTTTGCAATTATTATTATACAAAATTTAAACTTACTACAAAAAAAATATAATATTAGTAATACAATATAAGTAATCATTTTAAAGTAATCTTCATTATATAATTATTAGTGTGAAGAATTGTGTATGAAGTTATTACTATAAACAATTAGTGAAACTTTTATATTGATAACTAAATAAAAATAAAATATAAGGACATAAATTATTTATTGTTATAAAGTCGTCGTTATATATGTGTCTACTTTTCTATAGTGACAACTTTTTACATCATTTTTGTTACTAATTTCTACTAATAACAAACTGATTTTAAAAAACAATAAGCACTGTTGAAATTCATTATTGAGATAAAACAAAGATTATTGTCACTACATATATATAAGGGATAATTATATTTACACCCCCTCACCTATTGTCATTTTACACAAACCACCCCTGCCTTTTCAAAAATTACAGAAACCACCCCTAATAACCTTTAAAACTCCAAATATCCCTGTTGACTTGGTCAAACTTTAATTTAATTTTTCAATGATAGAAATGCCCTTAGGAGTATTTGTAATTATCAAAAGGTAGAGGGGGTGTCAAAGTAATATTTATAGAGATGAATAATATGACCCCATATATTTTTTTATTATTATTTATATTAATTTTAATTTATTTTTTAATTATTTTATTAACTTTTTTTATTGAATCTATATATAAATTATACCTCTTAATAATTAAAATATTAAATTACTTAATTAATATATTAATAAAAACTAGTTACTAATTTATAATTCAAATTAAAATTATCACAATATTTTATTTTTATTTTTATTTATAGCTAAATTTTATTAAAATTAATAATTATACATATATGTGTATATATTTATATAATATAAATATATAAATATGTATATAATTGATCATATTTATATGTATATATTACATTTATAATAATTTAAAATATTTTAATAAATAAGTTATTTATTTTACTAATTCTGCTATAATTTATATAAACTGCATTATTTATTTTAAACTATAATTTATTAATTTTAATAAAATTTAATTATTTAGAGAACAAATAGTTTTTAATTTTAAGAATTCAAATTAATTTATACAAGTGTGATATATTTTTAATTTGAATTTATCAGGTAGTAACTATTTTTTATTAATATATTTAATTAAATAATTTAATATATCAATTGTTAAGAGGTGTAAATTTATATATATTCAACAAAAAGTTAATAAAATAATTTAAATTTAAATTAAAATTAGTATAATAATAAAAAAAATATACGGGGTCATATTATTCAATTTTCTAAATATTACTTTGGCAACCCTCTACCTTTTGGTAATTACAAAACACCTTTAAGGGTATTTTTGTTATTAAAAATTAAATTTAAGTTTGACCAAATCAATAGGGACATTTTGGAGTTTTAAAGGCTGTTAGGGATGGTTTATGTAATTTTTTAAAGGTAGGGGTTGTTTGTGTAAAATAATAATAGGTGAAGGGGTGTAAATGTAATTATCCCTATATATATTAGTAACCTTATGATATCACTCACTTTTTTTATGTCATCAAAATTCTCTTTAAAAAAAAAATATTTTTTTTCATTTTTCTTATGATTACTTTTGAAAAATTTAATATTATATTTAATAAATTAATTAATTAAATTATGAGAGGGCTGAACTGTTTTCCTAACTCCGTCACTGACTACACACGACAATGAAGATGTAGATGGAGAAGCATCACGTTAGACAACTTTAGCTTATGGTTGATTGCTTTTACTATAAATTATTGTTGTAACAACAAAAATCGTTATTTATAAGTTTTAAAAATTCACAAAACGACTTTATTTTTAGGGTAAATTACATATACCTCCCTTGAGGTTTGTCATAATTACGAATACCCCCTCGTTGTTTGAAAAATTATAAATACCCCCTAATTTTAACGACCATCTAACAATTACCCCAATCTATTCATTTTTTACAGTGAACTGACCAAAATACCCTTATGAATTAAAAATTATAATTTTATTTATTTTTAAAAAAAAAATTTCTTATCGACTAAGAGGATAATTTTTTTTTATAATTTTTAAAATTTTTTCATCCATCCCATTCAATATTTTTATCAGATTTTAATTTTTTTTAAAAAATAAAAAAATACAGTAAGCAAAGTTGACATTTCTATACCTCCATAAAAAGATTACATAATTTTATCAAATATCAGGGGGGTATTTGTAATTTTTCAAACAACGAGGGGTATTTATAATTATGCCAAATCTCAGGGGAGGCGGTTGTAATTTACCCTTATTTTTACTAATATTTAAGATATTTTGCTGCTTTATTTCATTGTAGCCAAGAAAAATGACTTCAAAATTCTTTTTTCCCTCCAATTTTTATTTTATATTTACAAATATATATTTTTTATTTTAATTAAAAATTCGTAAAGCAATAAATACAATACAAGAAAAGATGTTTATCAATAAAAAGCTTTTAAATTTATTTAACGTATAAAGAAATATATAATTATTTATATATTTATAAATAAAAAATATTTTTTTATTAAATTTATTAAATAATTAAAAACAAGTTAGATATCAAAATAGAGGAGGAGTTTAGTCATTACATTCAAGCCACTTCTCACAGCACTTAAACCCTGAAATCTACTTGTCTCACAGCACGGCGGTGCGCCTCCAAGCTCCGTCACACACGGCGGGACATCATAGTTTCTTTGCCACCTTCGCCGGACCTCCAAGCTCACTTCGTCGTCCGCACCGACTACCCAATACATAAATCAGGTAGTTTCCTCATTCTTCTCACGACAACAACCCGTCTCATTTCTCTTGTAAATATTTGTATAAGCATTTCGATTGGGTCTTCTAAAGGCTGTGCAAGTGACTATGATTGTGTATCATTCGATTATTGTGGTTTGTTGAGTGAAAATTTTCGCGGCTATTTGCGATTTGGAGTTTATGCCTTATTTTCTGTTAGGGTGTGTACATGTATTTTCAATTCGTAGTTTACGCCTGAATTTCTCTGTTAGTATAAGGAAATTATGTAATGCTCTGAATCCAATAGAGAAGAAGAGATGAAAAAAGAAGTTGCCTAAGTGAACTTGGGGATGCGAAAAGAAAACTGATAAAACTTCATTCATAAGCTTGAAATGGTTTCCTACAGTGTACTTAAGGATTCTCCCTGCTGCAACACTATGCTGATTCAGCTTTTTGAAAAATAAAAATTAGAACATAATTAGGACTAATATTGTCCCCCTAATCTATAGCTCCGTCGGGTGGCTGAGTGTGGGTAGCAGCATGCTTTTCTGCAGAAACATTCCTAGCTGTTGGATTGTTTTCATCTAGAGCAACGAAAGCCAAGTGGTTCTAACTTGTCTTCCCCGAAACGGCAGCGTCGTTCCCTTTAAGTGAGAAATATGATTTCGAAAGTCGCGTTTCTGAAAACGGCATCTTTGTGTTGCTGGTCCCTAATTTCTTTGCCCTTGATCTGACAGCTGGATTTCATTTTCTTAGCTTTGATCATGCTGCCGTTGTTGAAACTGGTTCATTCAGCTGATAACATAACATTTTTCTCTTCATTTTGAGATCCTTGACCTCGAGGATCTAAGTGAAATCTGGGAATTGTTGCTTGATCTGGTAGTAGTCCTCCCAAGTTGCTTGAGCCTCGTCGTAGCCATCCATTGTGTTAACAGATTTGAAATTGGAGCATTGTTCCTAGGTGTCATCCTCCTTGCTAGAATCTTGGTTGGAAAAGTCCTGCATGAGTTAGTATCATCAAAGAAGGTAGAACAGGTGAGGATGTGTGCTGTGAACCAATTTTTTTCTTAAGTAGTGAGACATGACAAACAGGGTGTATATTTGAGAGTGGGGGTAGTTCTAGTCTATAGGCAACTTTCCCAATTTTCTAGTACTTTAAAGTTTGAAGGCCCCAAAGTATCTCAGTGATAATTTCAGAGTCTTCCTCATCTGAACTGAAGACTGCCTATAAGGTTGCAGCTTCGGTTATTTTCTGTATTGTTCGTCAATCTGTTTCATTTCTAACATCTTGCTGGTATATGTTGAATCAATCTGGATTAGTGACTCCGCGATGTGTATATTTGATTATATGTTCAGGCATTTTCTGTTTTTGCTTTCGAGCTTGGGATATGGGGGTTTTGCCTTGCGGGTGCGATTTAGATCGATAAACTTTTTCAGAAAATTTTGATTTTTTCCTCTGTAACATTGACCCAATTACTGCAGGTTCTGGGATTTGATTGCATTAGTGTACTTACGGCATATGAACACTAAATCATGTATGCTTTATTTTTTTGTGTGGTTGATGTTTGTTGGCATGTGCCCTTGTTTTGTGGGTTTTTGAGGCCTTTGGATTGCAGTCGTGATTTTGAAATTATAATGATGCTTAGGCCTAGTTTCCCATTTTGGAGTTGATTGTATCTGAGCACAATGAGGGAATCTTTTTGTGTTTGTCTCTGATGGAAAAGCAGGGGAAAATTTCTTTTGTTCTCATTTTTGTTCGTTTTTTGAGATTTCATATCCTTCCCAGTTCCCATTTTGGGTTTTCCTTAGAAACGTACTTATCCCAACTCATCCTTACTGTACTCTGAAGGAGGGAATGATGTTTAATGACCTTCTGATATGTATAAAGTATAATTATCTAACATGCAAAGATGATAAAATATTGCATGGACAATTAGTTGGATTGTCATATGTCAGCACTATAGTTGTAAAAGGCGCGCCATGGTGCGCGACCCAAAGGCAAGAGCCCAGCAGCATTTTCCAACAATGGTGCTGGGCTTTTGCCTGGTGCAAGGGTGTCTAGGCTATGGCTCCTGGGACCTGAGGTGAAGCCCAGCCTTGGAGGCTGGGCTATGCTCTCAGAATTTAAAGGAGAAAAAGAACAATGGAACAAATGCCCACAATCTTCTGTTAAAAGAAAAAAAAAGAACACTTGAGCAAAAAATCCTTATCTGTGCTGGTCTTTCTACCAGCCATAATAACGTTCTTCTTCTCGTTGTTGTTCTCTTCTTTTTTCTTTCTTCCTTATTTCTTCCGGTTTGCTATTGCCTTCTTTTTCTGTGTTCTCTTCTTTTTCTCCTTTGTTCCTTTGTCTTTTCTTTTCTTTTCTATGAAATATAAGAGTTCCAACTTCCACCTGTTATTTATCTTTTCTTTCCCCTGATTTTTTTTTGTAACTTGTTGAGTTTCTTGATAATTATTTTTCTTTGTTTAATTATTTAATGCCATAACAATTTTCTTGCTGTGCATAAATAAATTGTTGATTTTTCTCGCTGTGATAGTTAAATGTTAAAATAAATTGTGAAATAAACAACTAATTGTAATACATATTTTTTTATGGTTATATACTTATATTATTTTTGTTGAATTTACTTTCTTAACCCAAGCTTTTTCTTGTCTTTATATTTAACTATTTGTGTATCATTGCTGTGGAAATATACTAATGGTATAAAATATAAAAATGAAATTTTTGCCATTTGTGCTGTGCTTTGGAAGGGGCTCCAGGGCACCTCTTCACCAGTGAGTCCCATGCGCTCTTAACAAATATGGTCGGCATCTAACATGTTAATGAATGCTTTCTGATATTCATGTTTTCTTTTCCTTCATCTGATATTACTGAAAACCTCAAAATTGTGCACCATTCTATATTCTGTCTATCATTCCTTACTGAGAAGAGAACAACTCATCTTGTAGCAGACGTGATTTATCCCTGAGGCAGTTGGAAAGGAAGGATGCCTCTTTATGACTGCATGCTTTTGTTGAAACCCAATGTAACGAAGGAGGCCCTTATGGATTTGGTTTCACGGGTAGGACAGCATGTTTACAGGAGAAATGGAGTATTGACTGATCTGAAGTCCTTTGGAACTGTTCAATTGGGTTATGGGATTAAGAAACTGGATGGAAGATACTATCAGGCAAGTACTTCTCTTTATGCATTCTAAAAGAGAATTTCATATATTTTGTTTCTGCATTGTGCTGCCCCTTTGGTTTTTCCATAATCATATGATGCCATTTCGGATTCGTCAAATTCTTCATACTTCTATATTTGAAATTGTGCAAAACTTTCGTAGATCGAGACTTCATAGTTTTACATAGTTGGCTAGTTTTTTACAGTCCCTTGTATATACTCGTGATTGTGGCACTCATCATTGTATATAGTCCTTAATGGTGATTCAAGTTCTAACTTGTTCTGGAGTTTATCGCCAGTTAATTGTGCGGCAAGCAAACTAATGGAATTCTTTAGCTGGTACTCGGTACTTTTCAGGTCTCTTATCTAGCAAACCATACCTACACAGAAAGCCATTCCTAAGGAGGATCTTTTAGGAGGAGAAAAAGGCTAGATTTTGGAATTTACTTTTATCTGAGAGACCCAGAATGAAGCCGACATTATGCACTGCTGTGGCTGGGTAATCCTTGTGCTTTCCTCAACGTCCCCTTTACCAGGTCTGGTAGCGTGTGGGTGATTGGACTCATGAAGATCTGACTCATTTATAGCTATACTGCTTTCCAAGGAATAGCAGAGATTTGTACCATCTACTGGGACCTGCCCAAGCTTGGGATATAATTGTTAAACAGATCTCTTCTGATTGCTATTTGATGGTTCCTCCTCTTGTCGCCATTTCTTTAAACCTGATGATAGTCTAAGCATTTTCTCGGCATTGGGTTAGGCTGACTTTTCTTATGCCTATCGGTGAATTCCATTAATGCGGACATTAAAGGGTCTATGTGATGGGAAGTTTCTTCATCGATGGGGTTATATGGTCTTCCATGGGCGCATTGAAGTTCACGCCTGTGGTCTAACCATTTACCTATTTAAGCTATTTTTGTGGTAATTTTGATCTTTACCTGAGTAGCCTCACTACACTATTTCTATCGATGCTTTACTAGACTGCATTCTTGAATTCTGTTTTGTCTTTCCCTTTCCCTTCTCCCACCCTCAAGTAAGATGGAAGAGTACTAATTGTACAGATTATTAATAAGTGTACCATGCAGGGACAATTGATGCAGATGACATTGATGACACCACCCAGCTTCAACAGTGAGCTTTACTACCTGAACAAGGAAGACCGATTGCTGCGCTGGCTCTTGGTTAAAAACCGTGAGATGAAATTCGGAATGGAATTTTTTGATGATGCTAAAAGTGAGCTAAGGAGTTTCAGGAGCAATTTGTATGATGATGAGAACATTGAAGAGGATGAAGAGGACGACGATGATGAGCACGAAGGCGATGTATGATCTGAAACAAAAGAAGGATGATGCGGCCACAGGATGTCTTTGTAGTTCTTTTTTTACTCCACCAGGCTACGGCTGCACTAGGCAGTTCTATGATCAAATGAAATATGTGACTGTTTCATAAGGCATTTGATTGGAAAAGTAGTTCTATTTTTAGGATGTTTTTCTTTGTTTCTGAAAGCTAGGTAGATAGAGATGGAGGTAAATGTTTATGTTCTTGCGAGTTCTTTTGTATCCAGACATATAAAGATAAGATGTGCGGAACTGTATGTTATGTGAAAAATATACAATTTCCAGTTCTGGATAAAACGAAAAAAGCAGCAGAAGCAGTAGTTTTGTTTCGCACTTTGTTTATTCCAATCTTGCACACCCAGAGAACAGCTACCAATTAATGTCCAGAGACCAGAGTTTGCACACTTCACAACTCCCATATCCAATGCTTTGGTTCCAAAACCAAATATTACTGCAAACCCAAAAGATATAGAAAGTGTTTACGAAAATTTCGTCTTTTGCAAAGGTATTTTTTTTTTGTAAAAAAAGTTGAAAGTTATAGCAGAATCAAATGTGAATAATGTTTAAACAAAGTAAAAACAGACAAAAGTTAAATTGAATAATGTTTGAGAAAAAATTACTTCTAAAATAAATTTAATTGATTAAAAATTAGGGATAATTATATTTACACACCTTCACCTATTGTTATTTTACACAAACCACCCATACCTTTTACAAAATTACATAAACCACTCATGACAGCCTTTTAAACCCCAAAATGCCCTATTAACTTGATCAAATTTTAATTTAATTTTTTAATGATAAAAATGCCCTTGGGGATGTTTTCTAATTACCAAAAGGTAGAGGAGTGTCAAAGTAATATTTAGAAAACTGAATAATATAACCCCATATATATTTTTTATTATTTATATTAATTTATAATTTAAATTTAAATTATTTTATTAATATTTTTTGTTGAATATATATAATTTACACCTCTTAATAATTGAAATATTAAATTATTTAATTAATATATTAATAAAAATTAGTTACTAGCTTATAAATTTAAATTAAAAATATATCACACTTGTATAAATTAATTTGAATTCTTAAAATTAAAAACTATTTGTTCTCTATTTTTATTTATAATTAAATTTTATTAAAATTAATAAATTATAATTTAAAATAAATTATGCAGTTTATATAAATTATAATAGAATTAGTAAATAAATAACTTATTTATTAAAATATTTTAAATTATTATAAATGTAATATATACATATAAATTTGATCAATTATAAACATATATATATATATATATATATTTATATAAAATATATACATATATGTATAAATTTATTAATTTTAATAAAATTTAGCTATAAATAAAAAAAATAAATCTTGTGATAATTTTTAATTTGAATTTATAAGCTAGTAACTAATTTTTATTAATATATTAATTAAATAATTTAATATTTTAATTATTAAGAGGTATAAATTTATATATAGATTCAATAAAAAATTAATAAAATAATTTAAAGTAAATTAAAATTAGTATAAATAATAATAAAAATATATGGGGTCATATTATTCATCCCTATAAATATTACTTTGACACCCCCTCTACCTTTTGATAATTACAAATACCCCTAAGGGTATTTCTGTTATTGAAAAATTAAATTATAATTTGACCAAGTCAACAGGGGCATTTTGGAGTTTTAAAGGTTGTTAGGGGTGGTTTTTATAATTTTTGAAAAGGCAGGGATGGTTTGTGTAAAATACAATAGGTGAGGGGGTGTAAATATAATTATCCCTAAAAATTATTTTTGCCACCATATATTAAAAAGATATTATATTTATTATATTTGCATTTGTTGTTTGTCAATAATAATTATTTTTTCATAAAAAATAATAAATTTTATTTTGCTTAGTATATATCATATTTAATTTTTCTAAAATATTAGTAGAAAAAATAAATTTTTAATTTAATAATGCTTGCACTAAGTAATATAAGTGTTGATTCATACATAATAATTAAACTTGCATGAATAAAAAAAATATTTTGTTAATTAATCATAGCCATTTAATTTTTTATATTTTGTTATGATAAATGAATAATATAATTAGACAACATAGAAAATAAAATATAAAAATTATAAAAATATTAATATGTGAAAGCATAAATTTGATTATTGTTAAATTATTCGAATTATTTAAAAATTTTAATATCAACTTTAAATATGAAAATTTTTAAATAAATAAAAAGACCGTAAAATTGAATTAAAATTATTATAATGAGGGTAAAGTAGTAAAAACTAAAGTTGAATTTATCATAAAGTAGCTAGAAGCACCTTTTAGCAGTTTTGGAAGTAGAAATTGACATCCCAAACACCTCAAAAATACTTTTTTGAAAACAGAAGGTGAAAAGTAATTTTCTGAAACTCGCACAAACACTCCCCATAAAAAAACAAAAACCAACGAAAAACAAAGCAAGCCATCAAAACACATGGAAAGGTGCAATCTTCTTGAAACAGAAACCTTAATCAGTTCAGTTGAAGTTACTTCTATGGCAAGTGACAACCTCATTCCGATGGAAGCCCCTGAGCCGGCACAGTTGAGCGCGGTCGTGTCTTTCCCGATACTTTTATTTATCTTTAAATGTTTACTACAATACTATGTCTAATTTTTTAAAATTAAATTTCTAGGAGAGTTGAGTAATGGGAAAAACAAGTTCAAAGGTTTTGATTTGGGAGGACATCAGATTGTCCATAGAGATTATTATGCAAGCTCCAATTTTCTTAGACTCAATTTATCTTCTTTTCTGTCAATTGACCCACGTCTCCAAATTGTGGGTGTGGATAGTTTTTTCTTTTTACTTTTTTACGTACATATTTATGGGCCAAGCAATTATTAGGCCCAAAATCCCGGGTTCCTAAATTGGGCTTGAATGAATAGAATCGTGCATAAGCCCACAACACCCATTAGCCCAATTACTAAAGAATGGAGTTGGGCTCCAGACAACCCAATTCTTTCTGGGCCTTGGCCCAAATAATGACAAATCATATTAACAAGAACTACGTCGTTTCATTGTTGCAAAATAAAACTATGAATCGAGTGTAAAAATATTAAAAATTAAAAATTAAATATACCAATAATGAAATCTAAAATTACAATAATTGTATAAGTACAAATGGGACTAATTTAAATCACGACTCGCGATGATAAAACAATTAAGTTTATTTTAGTAGTATTAATTCGCCCGTTTGAGTACAAATTATAGTTTTGTCTAATAAAATATCTTCGTTAAAAAGATATTTATTTAAGAAGAAAATTAAAATTAGATTGAGAAAATAATTAATTTATTTCATTGAAAGTCATTAACACGAAATACTTATAAGAAAAAAAATTATAATATAATTCGAAAAGCGCAGAGAAAATCACACAAGTTTTTTTTTTTTTAAAGAAGATCAAAATTAGTTTTTCAATTTTATTTTTGGGACCCGAACCCATAATCTGTAAATTTAAGAGGAACAAGGTGTTACCACCTAGAACAAATTTGTAATGAGATGTGCTTTTTTCTTAAAAAAAAATTAGGCTCAATTACACAAATATTTTTTTTTTTTTGTAAAACTACAGCTACACTTTTTAAGAGTGTCATAATAT
Source organism: Sesamum angolense (assembly GCA_034509725.1). Classification (NCBI taxonomy): domain Eukaryota; kingdom Viridiplantae; phylum Streptophyta; class Magnoliopsida; order Lamiales; family Pedaliaceae; genus Sesamum; species Sesamum angolense. The sequence goes on from JACGWL010000014.1 coordinate 11,215,525, forward strand.
TTTTTCAGATGATGTTTGTGCAAACTTAGAAAACGTAGTTGTAATATTTTAAAAGGTAAGTGCTTGCATATTTTAGACTAAATTTAAGGATTGTCGATATAATTTACTGTCATTATCATAGAATAAGATTTATAGATTCATAAATAGATATAAGAATTAAGGTCAATTATATTTTGTCATTCAAATTATAACAATTTTTACACTTTAGTATCTAAACTTTTTTTTGCGTCAGCTTACAGTTTCCAGTACATGAAATTTTATACTTTGCTACATATTTATAACTATTTTTAATCAAATTTTTGTCTAAGAACATCACATATGCACATGTGATATTAAGAGTTATGTGATGTAATATTTTTCACATACGCACAACATGCAATATTGTCCCGATAGAAAAATCAATAAAAAATGTTATATATGGGAAAGTGCAAATTTCATAAAATTAAAATGATAGGTTGATATAAAAAAATAATTTTTATGATAAAATATAAAAAGAGTCATAGTTCGAATAACAAAATTTAATTTCGCTTGAGAATTGCATTAAATTTATTGACAAACAAGTCCTAATCTTGAAAATTTTGGCTGCATTTAAGGAGGTTTGGTAGTGGCAGTGTGGCTAATAGGAAGCAAAGGCGAGTGTTGTTTTGTCAAATTCAAAACCAAGGATATAAATTCCAAACATCTCTGACAGTACCATGAAAATTTGGTAGAGAGAGCTTCACATCTCTCTCTCTCTCTCTTAATTTCTCTGAAGCTTCCGTCATTCAGCTTCCTGTGTGGATGCATTCATGTTTTGATTTCTTACTCACTGTGTGTTGTGTGTGTGCAAAAGGGTTTTGCAGAATTCTGAGCGTAAAGCTGTTTTCAGAATTTTTCCGGGTAAAAGTTCGTGAATTTCCAGAGAAATGGATCCTCGTTCGTGGGCACGAATGTATTCTTCTGCTAGGCGATATCAATCTCGATCAGGTTTATTTACAACCCATGTTTCTGTTTTCTGTTTTCGGCATTAAAGTTTCGAGCTTTTCTTTGCTATTCGTGTCTGTGTTTTCCGTTTGATTTGGTTGGGTTTTTGGTGGGAGAATTTACCCAGATTTTGAATTTTTAGTTCTATGGAATCAAGTGGGATTCTGAAATTTTTACGAGTTTCTGAGGTGACGATGAGAATGATACGTTTTAGAAATGTTATATCTTTTCTTTAGTCATGTTCTTTGCTGATTGTGGTTTAGGAAATAGAAATCGGAAATGGGAAGATGAAGTTATCATCCATTCATCCTTCTTTACTTTCAATTTTCCATTTTTACATGGGTTTAAACGTAAAGTTTTGATTTTATTTTATTTGATGTGGTTCACTTATAAAATTCCGGAAGGTGAAGTCTTTTTTGTTTCTTTGTTGTGAAATTTGGGATTTGTTTGTATCTATCTTGGTAAATGAGCATGTTCTTGGTGAAAATACAATGGTGCATTTGAGTTTGTAGTTGAGCAATCATGGGTTTTGTGACAGGAAGAAATAGGAAAAATAGAGTTCTTAAAAGTGTTTTTTGCATTCTTATATCAGTAAAAGATTGTGGAAGTAGGTTTGTGTATACCTCAGAAGACTTAGGTCTTCTTTTCTGAAAGGAAAAGGCAAGAAAGTTTCAAACTTTTACCTTTTCTTTCTCTGAGAATCTTTCAATTTGTTAGTGGTGAAGATTTTAAAGGTGGATTAAGAACTTATCTTTGATTCTTATTTTTGGAGATGTATGAGAAATTTGTTTTGGCCTCTTGCTCTTTTGCCAAGTATTTTGAGTGTTGGTTTGCTTATGGTGTAAGTAAATAGTAAACGTCGTCGTTTTTTTGTGTATGTATATCAGATGTATATCGAGGAGACGAGTTTGAAGAGGAGGAGGAGACGAGACCGGAGTTTTTATGCCCGTTTTGTGCAGAGGATTTTGATATGGTGGGGCTCTGCTGTCATATTGATGAAGAGCATGCCGTTGAAGCCAAGAATGGGGTACCTTTTCATCACTTCGTCTTTCTTTCTGTCTGCCTGTGTGGGGTGGTAATGGTCGGGCGCTCATATGTGTTGTTCACAATGTCAATTAATAATCATGATGTATTTATGGAAAATCAATAAGGGCTTGCTATAGTTGCACCAAATGTTCGAAGAAGAAAACACGTGTGTTGTAATGAAATGTTAACTATATTAACTTACAGAAACTACACAGGATTAACATAGTTGTTCGTGCCTGATGCCATGTGGGTAGTTAATACTCCATGTAGTAACTCATTTGCTGTCACCCGATGAGTTAATTTTAATGTCTTAATACATATCCCTGAAGCATGGGCTATAGCACACGTGTAATCACAAAGGCATTCACCGATAACCTGAAAGGTATGACACGTTGATACTTCTCAATTGCTGAGGTTTTATCTGGTAAGCTGATGTATTAAGTTGCAAAAACAAACTAGCATTCTTCATGCCACTTGCTAGTTAGTCTCTGCGTGGTAACACCATGCTGCGACTTGCCACTGTAGTTTTTTGTCACATCTGCATGGCATAACCTGCTTCTATCTGGAGCTCTTGCTTCTTTCTCAGGGTACTTGTTTAACCTAACCTGCCTATTTTATTGTTTGGAGATGAAAGCTTTAAGTCCTGCTGTTCCAATTGCTAATAAATGAGAACAAGCCAATATTTTATGTATCTGCTGCTGAATTCTATTATTTTTTTGTTTATTGCTAATTATATGAAGTTGAATGGTGCCGAGCCCTTGAGCCTAAGTTGTTCTTGATGTGTTTCAATTAGGGGTGCAAGATGAGCCAAGCCGGCTCGCGAGCTCGCGAGCCGGCTCGTAATAAAGCTCGGCTCGAGCTCGAGCTCTTAGTGAGCTCGAGCTCGAGCCTTTTAGGGTGAGCTCGTGAGCTCGCGAGCCGGCTCGCGAGCTCACCCCCTTTTTATTTATTTTTTATTATATATATATATATATTATTAAAGTGCATATTTAATATTGTATCAAGTTTATATTTAAAATTCATTATCAATTAGAATTATTAGTTAATATCTCATATTTTAGTTTTAGATGATATTAAAATATATTATTGTAGTTTATATTATCTAAAAACAAACTTATTAGAAAATTTAGTACGTTTTGATAATTTTTTTGTAAATAAATATTAATATAATGTACATAAATTTTATCATTCTCAATCTCTTATAACAAATTCAGTTATTCACTATATATTAGAATTATTAGTCCATATCTCATATTTTAGTTTTAGATGGTATTCAAATATAGTATTATAGTTTATATTATCTAAAAGAAGCTTAATCAACAATTTAGTACATTTTAATAATTTTCTGTAAATAAATATTTAATATAATGTATATGAATTTTATTGTTATAATTTTAATTTCCACTACAACAAAATATATTTCTTTAAAAATTCATCATATATTAGATAATTAGAATTTATAGTCAGTGTATCATATTTTAGTTTTAGATGATACTAAAATATGATATTTTGTTTTATATTATTTAAAAACAAGCTTAGTTAATAATTTAATACGTTTAGATAAATATTTAATATAATGCATATATTTTATTGTTGCAATTTCATTCCATTACAACAAAATGTACTTATTCACTATATATTAAAGCTATTAGTCCATATCTCATATTTTAGTTTTAGATGATATTAAAATATGGTATTATAGTTTATATTATCCAAAAAGAATCTTAATCAACAATTTAGTACACTTTCATAATTTTTTGTAAATTAATATTTAATATAACGCATATAAAAATTATCGTTATAATTTCAATATTAACTACATCAAAATGCATTTATTTTAAAATCTCGCCATATATTAGAATTACTAGTCAATATATTATATTTAAAAATTTAGATGATACTGAAATAAGTTCAATCGATAATTTAATATGTATTGATTTCCACTACAATATTAAATAGTATTAATATGTCTTCTTATGAATATTCTCTTCATGCTTCATATTTAAATTTTTTAATAATATGTTCCATATGGTACAATAGTCTATATTTTTTTAAATTTGAATATTTAAAAAAAAAAAAATTAATTGAGCTCGAGTCGAGCTCGAGCTCGCGAGCTGCTCGAGCTCGACTCGTATCAATTGAGCTCGAGCTCGAGCTCGAGCCCCTCTTTGTTGGGCTTGCCGAGCTCGAGCTCGAGCTCGAGCTCAGTTAAGGGAGCTCGAGCTCGAGCTCGAGCTCAAATTTTGAGCCGAGCTCGGCTCGTTTGCACCCCTAGTTTCAATATAGCTGATAACATTGATATTTGTAATTTAGTTCTGGTAATCAAACTCCAATACTACATCTTGAATTCAGATTGATTGTACGTTCATTCATGCAGGTGTGCCCTGTTTGTTCAGAAAGGGTGGGATCGGGTTTGGTTCGCCATGTGACTGTGCAGCATGCGAATCTTCTTAAAATATCCTTTTGAAAGACATTGAATGCTGCTGGATGGCCTTATTTTTTTTTTTTTTTTGTTGCCATGACATTAATATCAATATTTTTCGTCCTAATTTACGTTCTAGTATTATTCTTGTAACTCATGATCTTCCTCAACTGAGTATTACGTGCCGCGGAGGAGAAGGTTCCGGAGGGGAGCGTCAGATTTGTCGTCTATGTTAAGAAGAGAATTACAGGAAGGAAAGCTGCAATCCCTTCTCAGTGGATCTTCACTTTCCATTCCTTCGTCCCATGCTGAACCAGATCCATTGTTAAACTCCTTCATATACAATCCATTGCTGGTCGATGAACCTCTTACATGTGTCTTCAATTGAGGCTTGCTCTGTGACTGGAAGTGCTGTAGAGAGTTTGGCTGACAGGTACAATAGATTTCATTAAGTTTCCTGTTTTCAACTTTGTCCCATTCTTTTTCCTTTTCGCGGATTAATTGACTGTAAGAGCATGTTAGGTGCTTTGTGTTTTACCTTGGAAGTCAGTCATGAGTTAAGTCATCTGTCAGCCTTGGTGACTATCAGGACTCAGGTCTGGGAGTTCACATCCCTTTGTTTGATGGAGAGGGGTGTGATAATCCGGGGCTTGGAAATTTCAGGGACTGACCAACCAAGATTGTTTGTTCTTTTCCTTCCCTCCTTTTGGGTGGGAAATATGGGTTATAAGAAACCCCACTGGCAACCGAAGTACACTTCAGCTGCAGGAAACGATTAACATAAATAAACAAATGAACAAAAGGACAGTTATAATGTTGGCACAGCAAGTCGGCAGCATGATGTTCGTTTTCTTGAAGCTCTATTAAAAACTTGTTATTTTATCTGATTTCCATTGGTTTCATGATGGCAGAGCGGTTGAAGAGCGTAAGCTCTCCGAGGAAGAACAAAAGGAGAAGGCTCAAAGGTGCAAGTTCGTCCAAGGGCTCCTGCTGTCTACTTTTCTTGATGATAATTTGTGAGTTCGAGATGTCTCCATTGGTTGCGGTAGTTAAATTAGTAATGGGGATCTAGTTTGAAGAGGGTAACATCAGGGAACAGCTTGATTAATAGAAACTGTGACATAGTTTTGCTTGGTAGCCCGCCCGGCTGAGGTCTATTTTAAGTGAAACATTATATGTGCATAAGAAAACCATGGAAGAATGTTGTATATATGTGTTATCCAGCGGTTGCTTCCGATATACCCTCCTCTCTCTCTCTCTCACTCTCTCTCTCTCTCTCTCTCTCTCTCTCTCTCTCTCTCTCTCTCTCTCTCGTCGTTTGGTTGAAACATATTATGTGCACAATCAAACTATGGAGAAATGCCTGTTCTGTTAACTGCTACAGATTGGTGATGAGTATATGACAGTAAACTCTTGTTGCATGTATGTTGCCAACTGGGAATTGCTTCCAAGTTTCCAAGAATGTATGTTTATCCTCCCATGCGCTTGCCTGCGATTGTATGCTGGTTCGTTGTTCATTAGGATAGTGAGAACGGCAACCATTACTTTTTAGTGCAGAAGGATCACTATAAGGGATAATTATACCTTCCTCTCCTCACATTTGATGTAATTGTACATAAACTTTCTATAATTTGAAAAATTACATCTAGTATCCCTAATGTTTGATTTAATCTACTAAAAATTCACAGAATTGATCCATATTTAGCAAAAAATTGAATGAAAAAAATTCATCTTTACCCTCAACTAACTTAATATTGATTTATCATAGATAGCTCCTCACATAGATTAGCATGTGATTTTGTATAAGAGTAATTTGATAAAAAAAAAATTTAATTGATTTACAATAAGTCAGTTATAAGTCAATTACAGGTACATGTGAATATTCATTCAATTTTACTTCTAATACTAACAAATTTGATTAATTTTAATTAACAGAAAATATATTTATTAGATGAAAAAAATTTTCAAATCACAAAAAGTTTTTGTGTAATCACACCAAATTTAAAAAAAAGGGCAGTATAATTTTTCCTTGCTATAATAAGGGTAATTGAAACACACAGGTTAATGAATTCTGGTCACTCTCAAAATTGTTCTTCTGGCAAGACAGATTTCTCACCCCACAAGTGTTCAATTTGTAGCTCCTCATTCTTTCAAACCGAACACAGAAATAAGAGCACCAAACGTATTGATACTTTTAGGCTGAAAAAGTAAAGAAAATCATGCATATATGGTGCTGTAAGGCAAAGGTTGTAATTCACAAATAACTTACACAAGCTCACTAATCTATATGATCTGTATAATCGTATGCAAATCTAAAGAGTTGTATACATATACTATTCGTCATCATCAGATCGACCGCTAAAGTTGCAAGAACTTGTTTCATCGAGGGGCATGTAAGAAAAGCCAGCCTAACATTTGAGTTATTTATCAAAGTTTCACAAACCCATCACCCACATAATATCGCTGTATTAGGATGCAGAATAGCTACTCATAAAGTTGCCATAGCTATACGAGCAAAAACTTTAGCCAAGCAAGGCAGAGAAAATAGCTCTAAGTCTGTATATCTCCAAAGGGTCGATGCAGTCTGGAATTTGTTGGAGAAGAAACAAGCTGAGCTTGTGTTTCAGCTCTCTATCTCAAGTATGAGCTGCGCGATGTGAAAAAACTGTAATCAGGGTGATTTACTTGCAAAAGCCGAAGCCAGTTGTCAGCGGCTCGCAAGAGGGAATTGATTTTCTGTCCTTCTTGAACTCCATTTCCATCCCAGTCGGAGACTTTAAACTTGTAGGAAACGAGTCCAAAGGTAGGTAATGAGAGTTTGCTACCAGCATCAAGCGTCCCTTCACCACCTGCAGACGTGAAATTGTTTGCCAATAAGTTCTGGTACAGAGATATCTATCTACCAGTCATAACCAGAACAAAGAGTATAACCGTGTAATCTTTTCAATTAATGACAACGGCCTCACTCTGGCATTGGTATAATTACAAAAAAAGGTATTTTTGTAATTCCAAAAGCGGGAAATGTAGTCACTAAATATACTATGGACGAAGGCAAAGTAACTAATCCTAATTCTTTTTACTAAATCATGAACTCTGTTTTGAGTTCTGGAATTTATGCAACAGGCAATACTGTACTATGATTCTATCAGACAGAGAACCCTAGTCTGATTCACACTATCTATGTGGCCACATTGCAAGCACAAGAAAAGAGGCTATCGGGATAGCGAAGGCAGAAATGATAAATTAGGGAAGTGACTCACTTGTAACAGGTTTTGCAAGAGAATGGAAAGTCAAGAAACAAGCATCAACATTTTGCAGGGTTGGACCCACAGGTATTCTGTAAATGGGGTACCTGCATAATAAGACACCACCCCTTTCAGTTTCAGATGGGAACAAGAATCGGCACCATGCCATCTTTGCTTAGTCAATTAGAAAGCTTACCAAGCAATAGAAATCCAGCTTGCTGGAGTCAAATCACAGCTTCTGTATGTTTTTAGTACAGGAAAACGAGAGGCGAGAATTGATATCTGTTGAATGCAACAAATGCAAGTATGCATAAAAATCATACGCCTGCTTAAAATGGTCTAGAAAATAAGAAGACTTGCCTTATCAGCTAATGGTTCACGGTGAAATGGAAGCTCCCTCTCAAAATACTCAAAGATAAGTAGCCCAGGGGGGTTGCTAATGTCACCCCCATCAACTGAAGATCCCATGAAACCATGGTTTTTCCCTGTAAGCCTGTTATATCCTTGGCCTGTTGCGCTCTGCTGGTGCCAAGATCCCCGATTATTATCAGCCCCTCTATCAGTTCCACATTCATTGTCGCCATCACTACTGGATGTATAAGTATCACTCTCTTCACCAGGTCTCCTGCTACAAGGTTCAACACAGAGAAGAAACTGAATCAAATAAATCCTCCAACACAGATAAGCACCCTGATATTTTACATAGAAATGCTGACGACTGAATAATGTTGCAGCATAAGTATCTTAATTTTAGAATTAAGCAACAATTTTCAGCATATCATTGTTAATTTACTTTGCATATTCCACTGCAAAGACATTACACATGAAGTTACTGCCTTCCTGTATTGATAACCTGAGTAAAGTGTTTCCAGTCAAAGAACTCAAAATAACTGTAAGCATTTTCTGATTCGAGACTGAAGGCAAGTGGTCTCTACCAGCAACTACACCTATTTCTACCAGGAATCAAGAAAATCTGCTGAGCGTTGAATAATAATGGTCTATTCATTTCGAGACTTATGATCAAATTTTAAATTAATTTCATGTCTAAAGAGTTTGTAATAAAGGAAATACAAAGAAAGAGATGATGCTCACCTCTGCTCCATGACATTTCTTGAGGGATCCACATAAAGTTGAATACCAGACAAGAATGGCACATAATATTGGACAACAGAATCAGTCCCATTCAAGACCAAAGGAACTCCAGCTCCATAAACACTCCACTCTCTGAAAGATTCCCAAAGATCACCAAGAATGAAGTATGGATGGAAATCCCGGTTACGGTTCCTCCATGCCTGCACGCTTGTCTGTAGATTGACAAAAATGCATCAAGTTAGAACTTAAAAATTGCTTCAATAATCACTTAATCAGAAACATGTGAAACAAATAAAATCGTATAGATTAAGCACTGCATCAAAGAGACTAGTAGTTCATCCTGGTTAAGATGAATAACACTGGGATATGAGGTACTATAATTGATTTGGTAAGTCTAATGATCTGTACTGACCGTCATTTATTCCATGATTTTCATCATGTTATGACAATCAATAAACAACAGAAGAGAATGGGATCCATAAGGAAAGAGATCAGAACGCATAAAATCCCCTACAGGCTACAAACAGTGTAAACATCTTTGCTCCATGAAGAAAAGATTAAAATGGATGATAAAGAAGGGAAAAAACGCGTTTATGGTCAAGGGAGTAACAGCAAAATGAATAATATGTCATAAAGTTCAGGTTACTCAGAAGCATAAAGTCCTCCCGGCTACTCTAAGAACACCAACACAGGAAAATCAAGATAGTACATTACAACTCCATGTGTTTCCGTGTTTGAAAGACAACAAAAAAAAAAAAAAAAAATAGGAATTTTAAGTAGAACAAATAATAAACAACGAGCAGAAAAATCACAAATCCATGAAGTTTTCTCCCCACTGACCAAAACGTAAATTAACCTCAATGAGCAGACAAAATATTTCTACTCTGGGAAAACATCTCCAACCAAAACCCCAGGACACCAAAGTGGAGTAAGACAGCAGAAGGGAAAAAAAGAAACAGAACAAAATCATAAAAGGTTACTAGATTTTGAGTTTTCTTCATCAGACAATCTCCTAGAGTTGTCTTATTTTCATCAAATTGTTTTGGGAAAAAATAAAGATTCTTCATTAGTTCCATTGATTAGAAGACCCAAATAAATTGTGTCATTTTCTTTCTTCCTGTCTATCACTTTTTATCATAGCACTTCTTCAATCACTACTCAGTGCATAGGAAAGAGCAATCTCCGTCCACTTAGTAAAATGACATAATGTATAGCTAATCTAGTTAAAAGAATCACCTAAGAAGAAGCATTGGACCGAGGTTGTAGAGCAACCACTGCGATCTTTAATTAAAAATTAAAAACAGATTCCAGTTGCATTTTCACCACTTATGCTCAGTTAAATCAACAGTTAAGAATGTCAATATACAACATCAACACAATGGCAAACAAACGTTTAACTTAAATAGCATAAACTATTCATTCATTACCCCGTAAGAAAGGTTGAAAGTAATAAATCCAATTCACAGTAACCTCAAGCAATTGATTTCCCTTTTAATTTAGAAAAGAAAAAGGAAGCGCCTAAAAGAATACTCAATTCACCTGCCAACTACTTTATTGAACCTCATTTCTTATGACTACCCCATTCTTTTCTGAGCCAAACAGTTCTCCATTTAGCCTAATCCACTTCTTCCCTGAAAACTTACAAAGTAACTAAATGAACTTCCAACAAGATAACAACTTTACACACATACCAATCAAGAAATAAACAAACTGTAAACGAGAAATCTACCCCCCTTCAAATAGCAAAAAAAGAATTGTCATTTCACATTTTCTTAAAATTTCAACAGGAAAAGAACATTTTGTTTTATTTACCCTAGGAAAATGTTGAGCCGGCACAGCAGGAGTGGTATGCTCCAAGAACCGATCCAAATTTGAATCCGACTCAGATCCTCTTCTTTCAGCTAATGATGAAGATGAAGACTTTGACTTCAACTGCTGCTGTTGCTGCTGCTGCAACTGGTTGTTTCTTCGCATCGCTGGTGGAGTATAGTACAATCTTTCGTCCCCCGACCTCCTCCTCCGCGACGACATTTCACCCAATTAATAATTAACAAAAAAAGAAACACAATTTTCACCAATTGATCAGTGTGCAAAGTCTGTTGTATATGCTTGATTCTTTTCACCTAAGGATTTTAACTACCGGGTCTTCGTAATCACGAATTAGGGTTCTGAAGAGGTTTTAAGTGGATTTGGGGAATTAGGGATTCTTGATTAGGGTTTTGAAAAGTGGGGTTTGCTTGAATATTTTTGAAGCCCAAAGAAATGAATTGTGGATGCAAAGACTCCAGAATGAAGGTACACCATAGGTGTCGTGTGTGTATGTTCCAGAGGATTCTAGAGTCAAATTACCTAATTAGCCCTGCTATAACCCTCTTGAGATATTTTCATATATCAGTGTTTGGATTTATTTGCTAAATATTTTATTGTATTTTGTGAAGACAGAGAGAAGAAAATATAAATAAATAAATATGTGTTAGAAATAGCGTGTATGTTTGAATTTATTTTTAAAGATAATTTAAAGTAGTTTAAAATAAATATTGTATATTTGATATTGTATTTTGTGAGACAAAAGTCCTATTTATCGTAAAATCATATCTCTTTTATATATATTTATATTATAAGTATTATATACTTAATATTTTATTTTGGAAAACAAAAATCATTATTCATTGTCGAATCGTGTCTCTTTATATGTATATATATAATATATATATATGTATATATATATATATATGCATGTATTTATTTATACCAAATGAGATAAAAATACCAAGATATGTTGTTTCCGAAGATGGGCCAAAAATGAAATTAAACAAAGCAGTTAATTTAAAAGGGTTGTTTTATAATTTTTTAAAAAAATAAAAAAAATGTATAATTATAATAAATCTCAAATAATTAGTTCTAATTTATTCAATATTTTATAATAATTTTAAAACTTTTATATATACAATAAGATATTTATTAAATAATTTATAAGTTCGACACCTTCATATATATATATATATATATATATATATATATATAAATAATAATAATTGACAATCCATAAATCTCATAAAATATAATTAGTTGAAACAATAAATAAATAAATAAATAAAGATGTGATGAAAATATTAAATTAAAAATCTAGACTTAAATCAAGACTTTAAATGGGGTTCCTTTACGCGTTGAATGAGTGAAAAAATAGCTAACAAAGAAAGATTCCCTTTCTTGACTGTGCAACCACAGTGGTACCTTACATGTCCCACCCCGCTTCCACGTTCAGTTTCTTCTTATTCGAGTCGAGTTAAAAATATTATTATATAAAATTATATAAAGATATGTTTGCTACAGCTAAAAATTGTGGTAAGTATTTTCGCCACAGGTAAAATCATAGCAAATGCTGATTAATTGTGATCAAAATATAAAATTTTACATCGATTTTATCCGATCATAATAAACAGTATTGATCTGTTCTCGTTTATAAGACATTATTTTATAGTGTAGGAAATAATCAATTTTATTTATTATTATTTGTTAATTTTGTGAATTTTAACTAATGGAGGGACTTATTTATTAGATGTAAACAAACCTCAAAAGTGCTAGATATAATTTTCAAACTCACAGAAGAAGGGAGTGTAATTATCCCTTTTATAAATTGTTGTGCTTGTAATTTCATGTGTGTAGCAACCTTAGTTATGCTAATCTCTTTTCATTATCCCACAAAGGAAATACATCAAACATGAAGGGGGCAATTCTTGAGTATAAAATGGGCCTTCAAAGAAGGGGGAAGCCATACCTTTCTCGGCCTTTTGGCTAAGATCAAGTGTAGTATCTGTTCTTATCAGGGGGAACGGCCCACTGAGGTTGCTTGCTGTCTGGGCCTTCGAGCGTCGCCCATGCCTTGCACTGCTGCACGGGCCTGTCGCACCCCACCAATTCCAGTTCAAATTCTTTTTCTCGGCCCATTTATGTTATTTTTTATTTGGGGATAATTACATTCTCATCTTCTAAAATTTGGTGTAATTATTTGTAAAGTTTTTGTAATTTAAAAAATTATATTTAGCACATCTGATATTTATTTTCGTCTAACAAATTAGTCCTCTCGTTAATTAAAGTTTATCAAATTTGTTGATCTTAATAGAATATTTGAATGAAAATTGATATATATCTTAATTGACTTATTACTCTGACTTATTGTAGATCAAATAAAATTTTCTCGGACTAAACTAGCCTTTAACGGTGAAGTTATACTTCCTCATATGTATTATGGCATGAAGACGTATGAGGGTAATTTGGTCATAAAAAATTATTTGACCTGCAATAAGTTAGTAACAAGTCAATCGGATGTAAATATAATTTTTTTTTCAATTTTTTTGTTAATATTAGCAAATTCGTGAATTTTGACTAACAAAGTGACTAATTTGTTATAAGAAAGTAAATATCAGGGGTACTAGATATAATTTCTCAAACTACAGGAAATTTACGTGTAATTACACCAAATCTCAGGAGATGGGAGTATAATTATCTCTTTTATTTATTAATTTTTAGATTTCATTGAGAAACTTAAATTAATTGAAATAATAGTTATTTGGGACTAAAATTACTTAACGACCCTTCTTTTTTATCCTAACTTTGTATAATTGAACAATATTCTCTTTAAAATAAGGGCTCGTTTACTTTGTATACTAGAATTAAGATGGATAGATAATTTTTTTTATTTCAATCATGCCCTTACCACAATCAATGATGGGCCAACTACATTAATACCGAATTTGGACTAAATGAAGTAAAAAAAAATTGACCTTAATCGACAAGGAAATAAGCCCAATCCTTTTAAGTAAGGATGCCTATGAGTCTTACAATTGAACAAGATTTTTTTTTTTTTTTTAAATAAGGGCACAACTTATAAATACTTCTCGTTGTGTGAAAAATTAAAACTATTTTCTTCAAATATAAGGTAATTATGTAGCCCATAGATAATGAAGTAAAAATTACCATTTTGTCCTTACTATTTCTTTTAAAAAAGATTACCTGAAAAAAAATGTAAAAAAATTTCAGGGTGAGTAAAATAATTAATCCATATAGCATATTAGTATATAAAAAATATTTTAAAAAAATATAAAAATTCTATAAAATTATAATTTATAATCCACATAAGCATTTTGAATAGTCCAGTCTTAAAAATTGGACGAAAATTTAATGGAGACTAATACAATAGGCTTATTGTTACACATATGTTAAATGAGGAAGTATTATAATTTCTGAAACAATAATGATTTATTTATAATTATGCCATGTAATTTTACCTTTTAAATAAAGAAGTGAGACTGGAGTCCTGTAATTATAAATCGAGGGCAATTGATTTTTTTTTATTTATTTTACCATTAATTACGAAATCAACTATACATTATCATTATTATTGCGTGTTGATAATTGGTATATTGATTCATATTCTTGACATAATAATAATGTGTATTCAATTTATTCTAAGAAATGCACAAAGGATTTTCCTACTTTTTCATGTCTCAAGCATTTAAAAGTTATTTTTTTCCAAATGAATCTGTTATAAAATTATCTTAAATTTTAATTATCTACAATCAATATACGTCAATCATTATTATTATTATTATTATTATTATTAAATATATATATATATAATTAATCAATCATTATTATCATAGTAGATCAATGACTATTATTAAAATAAACTAAAATCCATATATTGATATCCCAACTTCGCCAACTAAATTAGGCTCATTAGCGGCATCACAAGCTCAAAAATAACAAAGAAATTTTTATTGATTTTGAAAACTACAACAAAAATTTATCTTTTTTGTTTCTCTATTTCAATTTATTTTAATTTGTATCTAATTATTGGGTTCTTATTTTTGTGTAATAAATTCATGTTACAAAACTTTAGGGTAAATTACAATGATTCTCTTAAAGTCTTAATTATAAATATCCCTCGTTGTTTGAAAAATTGCAAATGCCCTCTTGAAATTGCAAATACTGTAATAAATACCCTCCTACAATAAGCTGTCACAAGAGGGTATTTGTTAAATTATTTGTAATTTAGGGGTTTTTTATAATTTTATAAACAACGAGAATATTTGTAATTATCACAAATTCTTGGAGAACCCATTGTAATTTACCCAGAACTTAATGATGAGTATACTAAAAATGAAAAAACCAAAAATATCAAAATATGATGAAAATGCGTTTCCCTTGATCCTCTCCACACAAAACGCATTTCATTTTCCAAAAAAAGGAGTTGGTATGCAAAACACGACTCTTAATATTCTCCAACCATTGGAACCCCACCACCACCACCCTTCCATTTTCACGTATATAAAAGAAAAAAAAGATTTATTTATATAGATACGAATATTAACCAAATTCTTAGTTTTGAAAAGATTAGGGATTATTTGAAAATTTTCAAATTAATCCACAATTCAGTCCCAAGTTACTGTAAAAGTAAACAATATATTATTTAGGGTAAATTACAATCATCTCTCTGAGATTTGGTATAATTATGAATACCCCATTGTTGTTTAAAAAGTTACAAATACGCTCTTGATGTCTGATGAAATTATATAATTATTGGATGGAGTTATGAAGTTGTCAACTTTGCCCTTACTATATTTTTTTTTTGAAAAAAATTATTAAAAATCGAACGAGATGGATGTATTTTTAAAAAAAAAGTATAAAAAAATTATCCATTTAGTCCATAAAAAAATATTTTTAAAAAAAATAAATAATTTTTTAATTCACAAGGGCATTTTGGTTAATTTACCATAAGAATTGGATGGAAACTTAACGGATTGGGCTAACTGTTAGAAGACCATAAAAATCATAGAGGTATTATAACTTGTCAAACAACGAAGGATATCGTTATTATGCCAAATCTCAGGAGAGGCCATTGTAATTTACCCTATTATTTATATCCATTATTTCATCAATACAAATAAACATAAACTTGAGTCACTTTATGTAATAACTTTTAACTTAATCCCAAGAGTTATTATAAATTATAAGTACCACCTAAATCCCCTCAATCCCAAGTGAAAGAAGCCATAGTGGTTGAAACATAACAGCATATATACCATATCACTATATATTTTGATTAATAAAATATATTTAAAAAATCTTATTATGGAACAAAAACAAAGGGATAATTATACTCCCATCCCTTGAGATTTGGTGTAATCACACGTAGGTTCCTATAGTTTGGAAAATTACATCTAGTATTTTCGAGGTTTGTTTTCGTCTAACAAATAAATCTATATGTTAGTTAAAATTCACTGAATTTTGTGATATTAACAAAAAATTGGGAAAAAAATAAATTTACCCCTGATTGACTTATTACTGACTTATATCAAAAAATATTTTTATGATCAAATTACCCTCATATATCTTCGTTAATGCATGTGAGGAGGTATATTTCACCGTTATAGTAGTTTAACCCCAAAAATATTATTTGAATAAGTCAATTAAGGATAAACATAAATTTTCATTCAATTTTTTTTTTTTTGGTAATATCAGCAAATTTAGTGATTTTTAACTAATGGGGGTACTTATTTATTAGATAGAAGCAAATATCAGTGGTGCTAGATATAGATTCTCATATTATAGATGGTTTACGTGTAATTACACTAAATATCATATAAAAGGAATGTAATTATAAAAAAAAAAAAAGAAAAAGAAAAAAACGAACTTTCATTTTGGGATGGAGAGAACAACAGAACTTCTCTAATAAGCCAATTTATAGAGAAAAAAAAAAAAAAAAAAAAAAAAAAAAACTAGCCAAAAAAAGGTGGAAAGAACACCTCACCAAGACATGACCTTAAAAAAGATGATAGAAACATGCATGAAAATGAAGAAGGCGACAATTGTAAAGGCTGCACAATCAACGTTTTCAGAATCAAATTAGTTAATTATTAGGGTCATTGCCAAGTCACAAAATTGGCTTTCACCTATTAAAATTTAATCAATTAATTTAAATAAATATTTAATTTATCAGAAATTTCAAATTAGTACGTAATTGCTTTATAAATTAAATACAAACTATAGCGATATAAAGTATTCGTTTGACTTTATAAATGAGTAAGTACAATTTGAATGTAAATATCTATTTTATGTCAATTTTAGTCCTCTATTTTACAGGATTTATAAAACTAAATGTTAAATTTTTTCAGTTTTGGGATCATTTTGAAAATATCATAAAGTATAAGACTAAATGTGTTTAAGATCATTTTGAAAATTTCGCAAAAAAAATAAAAAATATTAAACCCCCTATCTTAATGGACTAAAATCCTCTAAACACTACAATCACTTCTTCTAAAATCAATTATATACCCTTCATTGTTGGAAAAATTACTAATACCCCTATGATTTAACGGTTGTCTAGCAACTAGCCTGTTCTGTTAGTTTTTATTAGGTTTTCATCTATTTTTTGTGGTGAACGGATCACTCAAATTAAACTACTAAAATGCCCCTTTTGGACTAAAATTATAATTTTATTTTTAATTTTTTTGATATTTTTTATTGACTAAGTGGATAATTTATTTATAATTTTTTAAATTCTTTCATCCACCCCGTTAGATTTTTTTTTACAAAATTTTACTTTTTTAGAAAGAAAAACATCAAGGGCATAGTTGATAATTTCATACCTCCATCCAATGATTATATAATTTCATCAAATATCAGGAGTATATATAATTTTTTAAACAACGATGGATATTCATAATTATGTCAAATATTAGAAAAAATTCGTTGCAATTTACCCTTTCATATATACATATTATGTACACCAAAATTATATTTTTCTATTTTATTATTTAAAAAAATTATACACGTAATGTGCATATATTAAATAGAATTAAAAATATAATATGATTTATATAAAAAATCTAAAGCGTGGCTGGCTACCATTAGCTCCTGAGGAAACACTAGAAAGAGCCACGAAGAGAATCTCTTGGTCTCCATCAATCTTTATGAGCTAAAAGGGAGGAGGGGTTTATGAATTATGCTTTACAAATCACATAAACAACATTGCTAACAAAAGCCCACATTTTGTTCTTACATTAATTTATTTCACTTAAACCCCTCCAAAATGTAAAATTACATCTTTTCCTAAAAAGTTTCAAAAATTATACTTGCGTTCTCTATGAAAATTCTCCATTTACACTTGACTTCTCTTTTGTTAGGTTTGAAGCAAAAATATTAACGCCAATAAAAAAATTTACATTCCCATGTATATTTTTATACTTATAAAGGGGATGTATGTAATATAGAGTGGGATTAATATGATTATATTTTTTTGGGATAATTATACTCCACTCCCCTGAGATTTGATGTAATTATACGTAGACTTCTTGTGGTTTAAGAAATTACATCTATAGCACACATGAAGTTTGCTTCCGTAACAAATAAGTCCATCCATTAGTTAAACTTCACCGAATTTGTTGATATTAACAGAAAAATTGAGAAAAATCTATATTTACATTCGATTGACTTATTACTAGTTATTATAGGTCAAATATATATTTTTATGATCAAATTACCCTCATACGTCTTCAAGAGTTAATGCATGTGGAGAGGTATATCTTTACCATTATGAGGGTAGTTTAGTAGGAAAAATTATTTGACATGCAATAAGCCAGCAATGAATCAATCAAAGGTAAGTATCAATTTCATTCAGTTTTTTGTTAATATTAGCAAATTTGGTGAATTTTGACTACCTGAGGGACTTATTTATTAGACGAAAGCAAACATCAGGAATGTTAGATGCAATTCCCAAACCACAGGGAGTCTACGTGTAATTACAAAACCTTAGGGGAGGGGAAATTAACTTTTTTTAAATGCAAAATTATTATACAGGAATGTTTAAACTTAAAACTTTATGTAATTTTTTGATTAACGTCATTTTCTTTGTCCAAACAATAATAAAATAGAGTCAAATGTAAATAATGAAATTTTTTAGATGTAAATACAATTTTTATTTTTTTTTCGAAAAAGTATGATTTTATATTTTTAGACGGGATTTAAGTGTAATTAATCCGAATTTATTTGAGCTTAATTTTATTGATGATATAATGTGTTTCTTGTAAGAAAAAGGATTCCCCAAGTGTGGATATCCTTCACTCCCAAAAGCTACTTTTGTATTGTTTGACCATTGAGCCATTTCATTTCTCCCATCTTTCTATCTTTCTTCTCCTATTTTCCTCTTTTCCTTTTCACGGGCGGTTTCGGATGTCATAAACATGCACAAAGATGGCATAATTATATATATATATTATATATATATATATATATATATATATATATATATATATATATATATATGTATGTATATGCCCATCTACACTAAAAAAAATTCCCTGGTTTATATGTGAATTATCATTACGAATTTTCATTACTGATATGACATATTTACACTAAAGAATTTTCGAGATCACTCATTCAGTCGGGGCTATTATGACATGGTTTGTACGCTTGTTCTATTAATTGCTGTTGTAAAAGTTGATCATAACGTTTGAAAATAAAAGTAAAAAGTGGAAAAAATTGAAGTCGGAGTGCTTAGAAAAACAACTTAATATTTATACCAACCACTGAGCTACAATAGTTGGTAAAAAGTTGTTTATAGCTTTTGATTTATATTAATTTAATTTAACACTTCAAAAGCGATAAACATTATATAAAAAATGTTTTCATTAATTTTCTTCTTGGTTATTTTCGACAAAAACTGATAAGTATTTATCTCCAGCTGTTGCAAATACTGCACTGTGTCTTTACATTTGACGCATGTATCTGAATTGAGTTTGTCAAGACCTGAATTAATTATACAACAAGTGCAATACACTCACCACGTGATTGGTGACGAATCAAAAAAAGTAATCAATCACACAGTAAATATATTATACTTATTTTGTAATTGATTTGATTCATATAATTCAGTTAAAATAGTTTCTTATATACAGAAGTTTTCTCTCTCCTTTTATGTAGAGAGAGAGAGAGAGAGAGACATACACGGGTTCAAAAAAAAAAAAAAAAAACTGAGCAAAAAGAGAGATTCTTTAGCATGTCCCACAATTCAAGAACTTTAAAATATTCCTTCTCCATGCACATATGCTGCCATATATTGATTCTCCATTCATTTCTCACCCTCACCCTCTCCTTCTCCCTCTCCCTCTCCCTCTCCATCCCCACAGCAAACCACCTTTCATTCATCAATCACAATGATGGTTCCAGAAATGGAGGTATGTATATCACATGGCTGTATGGTATATGCAGGCAGAATTTAAGTATAGCATCACTCCATCAAATATTCCTTCTAATTCTCTTCTCATCATTTGCAGAAACCTCGAATCACCGAGATAAAGGTTCGGATGGATTGCAACGGATGCGTTCACAAGATCAAGAAGGCCTTGCACGGCATCACCGGTTAGCAACTCTGATATTGAGAGCTTGTTTTCTTGTCATGATTATGTAAGTGCATCGATCGTGTCTAACGGAAGGTTTGTACATGGCATGGCAGGTATATATGATCTATATGTTGATTTCCCTCAGCAGAAAATAACAATAGTTGGGTGGGCTGATCCTGCCAAGATTGTTAAGGCCATCAAGAAGACCAGAAAAACTGCAATCATTTGTTCACATACGGAACAATCCGATGAACCGGCCCAACCAACACCAGAACCAGCACCTGAAAACAGCACACCTGAGGGCTCAGGTGAAGCACCACCACCAACAGAGTCTACCAACCCACAGTCAGAGCAGCCACCAACGGAAGCAGCGCCACCAGCTGAGGCACAGAAAGAACCACCAACACCACCAGCACAACCGGAGAATCCACCAACAGAGGCAAAACCATCACAGGAACCTGATAACGATCCGCCAAGCCAGTCAAGTCAGCCCTCTAAACCAAAAGAACATGAAGAAATTCATGTCATATATCACCATCCACCCGACTATGGATCTCGATACGCCTATCCTCATTACGTCCCAAACGACAATAGCAGACAATGGAACGCCTATCCCACCGGTCCAGGATTCAGAGTAGAGCCACCTCAACCACCTCAGCCGCCTCAATCACCACAGCCACCTCAACCTGTTTATGTGACTCACAGCTACAACACATACAGGCCATCCCCCTATACAACTGAATATGCATATCCACAATCACCACCAGGATACTCATATTACAGTAGACCAGACAACTACAATCAGGTATATTACAATGGGAGCAACAGCAACGGCAACGGCAATGGCAATATCACATCAATATTCAGCGAGGAAAATCCAAATGCATGTACCATAGTATGAGAGCCAAAGAAGCAAGACCATCTGAAAAACAGGGAGTTGATGTTGCTTCAAGAGAGACGAGGATCAAACGTTAAAGGAGGAAAATAAGCAAACTCAAGAATTTTCTTTAAAACTATACTTAGAGATGAGTTTGTTGCTAATTTTGAGCAATTAGATTCCTAGCTTGTAAGAGAAAGCATATATTCTCTTTGGTTGAGAACTAATTAATTGTACCTAGCATTGCATTCAGTGTAAAAAGCATCCGAATAAAGCTGGGTCATCCTACCTTCATATCTATCCATATTAAAATGCAACATAAAGGAAGGAGACACAAAGCAAATAATGTAACAAATTATCCACATTCTTTACACAGTTAATTTCTAAACTTCTCCTCAGCTTAACTTGGTGTTTGGCATTGAGCTTAGTAGATCAGTTGGAAACTAGATATTGAGCTTCAAACTTATGCTCCAGAATGAAGGAAAATGTCTCACTTTTCTCCTTACCATAATTACGACAGACCGTAGAACAAGGGGTGAATGCATTTTGAGAGCGTTTAGATGGGCAGGAGTCAAAATTTTAGCGCTTTATTTGCGTGGTTTGACGACTCAAACATCTACTCAAGAATTCAAAATCAAGCTAAAAGCTTTGTGATAACCTTCTTAATTCTTGAAACCTGTCTCATTTCCCCCCTTCTACTAACAAACATTTCGTTTTGGATTAACAAAGCAGAGTAGTGTATGAATGCAAAAGAATTTCTATGGGAATCAAATATTTCCAGTCTAAAAAAGAAGTGGGCAAAATAAAGCACACGCACCCATAAGCATTTGTAGCATCATTGAGACACAAACGCAACACACATATGTAACCTACAACATCAAACATCAGACCCACAAAAAAACCAAGAACAAAAGACAACCTTTTTTGCACAAAGCCAACATCATTTCAGGTAAAATTCAAACTGCCCTATTCAAATTCAAGAATAGTACATTTTGGTCATTTCTTCAAATCTTTAGCTTCCAAAAAGAGTGGGACACATGTAAAGATAGTACCTTTATTCTACCACCACCAAGACTGATTGAAAACAAGTCTTGATTGGCCTAAACGCAGTTAATATGTCTCTAATATGTCATAAAACCATTTTGTTTTGTTATGGCGGCGCGGCGCCGGTGATGGTGGCGGTGGAGCAGTGGCGGCCGGCGGGGACTTTGCTGGACACTGCAAAAATATTTTCTTAGTAGTGGGCTGAAAAGGTTGAAGAGTGAACTTTGATGGGCCTTATTTATGGGCCTTTTACATTGGGTGGCTTCACTATATAGGCCTATTATTAGATAATTACATTTACACCACCAGACCATAATCTATTTACTCAAACTATTTCTATCTTTTATATAATTACCGAAATCACCCATAATAACAAAAAAATGAATAATTTATATAGTGTTGTTGAAGTTTTTTGGAATGTATTTGTAATTTTTTAAAAAGTATGAGTGATTTGTGTAAATATATTGATGATTTTATACATGACTATATAATTATCAAAAGACAGGGATTTACGTAAATAGATTAGAAGTCAGGGTCGTAATGAAATTATTCCTCTACTTTTTATGGGCACTATTACACATCAGTAGACCTGCCTTATATGGGCCCAGTACTTCTAGAGGCCTGCACTGTATGGGCCAAGTACCTGGGGTGGGCTGCATTAATGGGCCCAGTACTTGGGAAGGCGTGAATTTTATAGGCCCATTTATTCCGAAGGCCTGTTTAATATGGGCCGAATGCGGCCCATTTTTACATTATGGGCCCAAACGTTGTATCTTGATAATATCTCAGCCCACAACCAAAACCCTCGTAAAACCCCTAAAATACAAGCCCACTGACAAAACACAGAGCTATACATCGTTGTTCTTCAGACTGTTGCACCTCAAACAAGCAGCAGCAAGCTTCATCAATGGCGGCGAAGCCCCAGAAACAGACCAGCGAATCGAAGAAGAGGAAGAGAGTCCCGAACCAGAAGTCCGAGGGAGCAATCGCAGATACCAAGAAACCGAAATTCGCGTCAAACCCTAGGAAACTTAAGCCAAATTCGGACAATGTTCAAAGTAAAGACGGGACAAAAAAGCCATTTAAAATTAAAGGACCTAAAAAGGACCACCAGAAGCCGAGTGTGAAGAAGGATGGTGTGGAAGACTCCAAGAAACTAAGCCGTTTGCGCTCAAAGGTTCGACCTCTTCTTTCCCTTCGCCCCCCCCGGTTTTAGAGTGCAGATGTTGATTTTCTGTATGGGGTGTGGGTTTTTGGTGGAGCTGTTTATATTAGTTGGGTGTACGACTTTTATGTTATCGTTTATGTAGTGTTATTAGCTGTGAAGTTTGTACCTTTGGCTCTGGTATTCTCTCTTTGCACCTCAGCGATGTATGAGTTTGAGTATGTTGGGGCTTAATTTCAATCTCATAAAGCAAAACTTAACCCTGGGCTTTCGAAATGAGGGATTAGGAAAATCCTCCACGTTTATTTTGCATATATTATGGGAAATGACGAGTTTGGGCGAGATTTTGCTACTAGTACTACGTGCTGTAGGAAATGGTGTAGTAGGAAATACTAACATTTCTTTTGTTCCTCAATTGATTTCTTTTTCCCAGGAACTAGCTGAAGCAAGGAAAAAGAAGAGGAAGAAGCATTACTCACTGGAACAAGTCAGTCTTACACTTTTGACCTACTCTTTCCGGTTCTGCTTTTCTGTTGCAATCTACTATCTCATTCATAGTCTGATCATGTATGCAATGCTAATAAACTAATGGTGATTTATGCTATGCCAATTTCCTAATAAACGAATGATTGTTTCTGTTGTTTGCACTGGGTAAAATTTAATTTATTTTCTCATGGTGAGGAATGGCATGTGACAACTTTAAAGGCAATTGTTGTTGTTCATCTAATCATATTAGCATGCCTAAGCATGCTTTTATACGGATCTTATTATGTGATATTTAATCATTTATACAGCATAGCTCTAACACTACCATGTGCCATTCATATTGGTCCTTTTGATTTGAGTTTGCGTTGGTACATATCAATTATCTGATTTCTTCATGCACTTATGCTTCCGCTTTCTTGGGATTTCTCTGAGTCCCTTTTGCTAAGTTATTTCCTGACCCTGCCCTATGTACCACCTTTTTACTTATTCTTACTAGGAGCTGGCATTGCTTTGGGAGAAGATGAGACGTCGAAATATTGCAAAAGAAGATAGATCAAAGTATGTATTTTTGTTGTGAATTTTAGTAGTAAAATTCTAGCACCATGGACTTCTTTGCATTTCGATCCATTTAATTAGAAGAAAAAGGCACTTGATGAGTTTCACTTTTAACACAATTTGTACGTCATAACTGTAAGGTTGGTAAGTGAAGCACTGCAGAAGATGAAGGGGAAGATTTCTGAAATTGCAAGCTCTCACGTTTCATCTCGCGTTCTTCAGGTTTCCATATCTGCACCTCCAATATATGTCAACCTACCATCATTACCTTCTGATCTTTTTCAAATTTTAGAAGTTCCTCTGTTTACTGTAATAAATTGATTTGTTGTTTGGGGCTGCAGACTTGTGTTAAACATTGTACACAAGATGAAAGAAATGCTGTGTTCATGGAGCTTCGTCCACATTTTATTGCTCTTGCAAGCAATACTTATGCAGTTCATCTTGTTACGAAGATGTTAGATCATGGTATCTTTCACCTGGAAAATCTCACAATGTGATCTTTGAGATTGAACACCCCACCCCTTCCACTTTTGAGGTTTAGTTGTAGCTGTGTGATCATGTTTCTCAAATCAATCCTTTATTTGTTTTCCTTTCAGCACCCAAAGAACAGCTAGCAGTATTTATTTCATCGCTCCATGGTCATGTCGCTTCTCTTCTTCGACATATGGTTGGCTCTGTAGGTATGATGGCACAACTTTAAACTTCAACAATAGCCCTGTAGTTCAGTCTACGGCAAGCTTGTTAATTGAATCCGTATTGTAGTTACATCACCTTGAGACATGAACTTCAGGATTCATGTAGAAACTGATTCGAGTGTGTTAAATCTTGGTTAATTGGTTGATCTTGGTTTACTAATAGCTTTGATGAGCTTAAACCTGTGTATGTACTATGCTGTTATAATTATCCAAAGTGCAAGATTTGTTCTTGCTTTACATTGTAAATGTTTTACTTTGCTTGTGTTAGCAGAATCGCTTAAATATATATAACATGCTTTTGCAGTTATTGAACATGCATATAACCTGGGGAATGCTACTCAGAAGCAAGCTCTTCTTATGGAACTATATTCGCCAGAGCTTCAGTTATTTAAGGATTTGGTTACGATGAAAGAGAACAGGTAATGCATTCACTTTAATACTGTGAAGTGTGTGCATCGAAATATCACTATAGTTCAAATACAAAGTTACTTTCTGAAACCTGCAGGTCTTTTATTGGTGGGTGATGAAAGAATATAACAGGGTAGTCCATTGGCTTAAAATTAATTTTAAAATTCAGTTGCATGTCCTACCACATGTAAACGCATTTGATTGGATGTCTGAACCCTGAGAATCTGAGATGAATCAAACATGATGAGTATGTTGAAATTTCTTGATAATTGTGGATTCCTGGTTCATAATAGACTAATCCCATCACAGATTAGAAGATGTAATTTCGAAGTTGCAATTGCAAAAGTCGTCAGTTTTACGTCACATGACATCTGTACTCCAACCAATTCTAGAGAAAGGGATATTAGACCATTCCATTGTACACAGAGCATTAATGGAATATTTAACCATCGCAGTTCAGGTACTATTTATGTTCACAGATTCTTTCTGCTTCTACATACTCCAGCTGCCTGAAATTTTAAGAATTCCTGTGTGTCTTATCCTTTCTATCTAAATCAATTTTTTTTGAAGTCTTCTGCCGCAGATGTTATTCAACAGCTCTCGGGTTTGTTTCTTGTTCGGATGATCCACACCAAGGATGGATCCAGACTTGGTATGCTCTGTATCAGGCATGGGAGTGCAAAGGTTCACCACTAATTCACAAGAAGTTCACAATAGACACAATCAATTTGATTTAGTTATACTTAGTCTCAGTGTATTTGGGATATTTTGGTCTGATTTGTTCAATTGTTCTCACACTTCCCTTACATGCTATATTCTTTTAGGAGCGAAAGAAAATTATCAAAGGCATGAAAGGCCATGTTGACAAAATAGCTAAAGACAAGTTTGGGAGTATGGTATGACTTTGCCAGTTATTGACTCATTGCTTCTTCATTCCACTTTGCTTTCATGGGCTTAAATATAAACTTGATGATAGTTTTTTATTTAAGGCGGGCTAAGTCAGGAAAAAGGATATAGTGGTCAGCCTTTTTGTATTTTAGCTGACTTTCTAGCGCTGTGATCAATGACTATTTCAGGTACTTGTCTGCATTTTTTCAGTTGTTGATGACACAAAACTTGTGTCAAAGGTCTGTTCCTCATATCTTTGGCTTTTGGCAAATTTTCCCTATTCCAAAGATGATCCCTTCTGAGCATTCTATTCACATTCTTGCAGGTTATAATCCGTGAGCTTGAAGCGAATTTGAAAGAGCTTCTTTTGGATCAGGTTGGTTAGCAATGTAACTAGTGGCTATCCTTTTTGGAGTTCCTAATGAAGAATGCACTTCATGCTTGGTTGTAATGTTGTTGAAATTTCTAAACAATTTTGTTTTGGTCTCAGATAGTTTTACTTCTATTATGAACTCTGTTCCACATGCATAAAGTTATATCTCTTTAGTGGACACATGAGGGGGGAAAATTGCTTGGACCTAATCATATGATATTGTTTTCTTGATGCAGAATGGAAGGCGCCCTTTCCTGCAGCTTCTGCATCCTAATTGTGCACGATATTTCAGTCCTGATGACTTAACATCACTAAGCCTATCTATTCCATCCCTGAAAAATAAGGCAACATCCTCTTCTTTTTCCTCTTTGTCCTTAGGTGTCATTATAGAATTTGAACTGCTCACGAGGATGATGACAAGTTAAAGAAGGTCTTTCCATTCTTTATTTCAGGGTGAGTCAGATGGTGGTGAAACTGTTGAAGAAGATAAGGATGGTGAAGGTGATCATTCCAATGCAAGTATACAACTAAATGAGGGTGGTAAGAAGGATTCTTTTAAGCGGAGACACGAGTTGCTCGTCAGTTGTGGGCTTGCCGAGGTTTGTACTTTATGCTGTTGCTTTCTGTGAACCTTACATTTTGTCCTCTGTGGCTGTGAGTGTGCTTGCTCTCTTGCTCGTCCCCTCTTTGTTTCGAATTTTCATCAGTTTTCCATGTCAAATTTTACAGTTTGAACATTCCCTCCCCCCTTCCTTTAGGTTTATGGAAAACAAGCTTTGTAATGCTGCTTTACAAATTAATGTGATTGTTGATAGTGTAATGTTATTTCCAAGGTCTTAATTGTTTAAAATGTCATTTTGGCAGAAACTCATTGATGCGTGTGGTGAAATGGCAGAAGGTTTGCTAAGATCTAAATATGGGAAAGAGGTCATATATGAGGTAGTATCTTCTCTTTTTCAAATTTTAATGTAATATATGTAGTGTCACCAAATTGTGTTAGTTCATTTGCTGACTCATACAATATAAACCACTGCCTGGTGGTGGCAAATTGTCCACATTTGAGAATGAAACCAGCCAATTCCTTGATAATTCTATTTCCTGAATTTGATGAACTTGTTCTGCATCTTACCAGTGGATTTTGAGCTACAAGAAGTTGACATGCTAGTGGTCTTTCCTTGAGCTGTTTAAATAAGGCCTCTGTATTTTTTGTATTAGCTTTGGTCTTTTGTCATCTAAAATTGACCAAATAAAAATGAAAGCCAGTTCTTGTCCTTTTTTTCTCAATGGTATTGTGTAGAGCCATCTCAACAACTTTGTTAACCTGTGTTATGACCATCTTTTGGGTGGAGGAGGAAATAACTGTTAATGAGAGAGTTCCAAATGCCACTATTCTAAGTAGCAAATCGAGGTGCCTGATTCAGTAAAATTTGTAGCATTAATGTGCCCAAATCTTATTCTTTGTATTACAAATGTGAACATGGATATTTTGGATTATTCAGTCCCCAAAATGACTTGATTAGTTTGGTAGCCTGTGGATTATTGAGTTGTATGGTGGAAACATGTGTAGGTTGCTACTGGAGGTGCTGATGGTATACTACGTCCTGCTTTGGATGAAAAGTTGGGCAAATTTTATGAAGCAATAGCATCTGTTGCTTCCCAGCCTAAGCCAGATGAACCCGAGGAAGAGCATATTTTGGAGCACTTTCACTCAAGCAGGACCATCAGGAAACTTATTCTTGACTGCCCGGAATTTGCTTCCACCCTATGGGAAAAAGCTTTGAAAGGAAAATGTGCAGTCTGGGTGAAAGGTCACAGGTTAGAGCCAGTGATTCAATGTTTTCCCTGTTACCCATTTCTTCTGAGTTTGAGTTATGTAATTTTCTCATATCATTATCTCTTCAGTTCGAAGGTAATTAGTGCATTCTTGGAAACCTCAAACTCGGCGGTAAAGGAGTTGGCCAAAGAAGAATTGCAGCCCTTCATTGAGAAAGGCGACCTAAGTTTACCTGTAGCTCAATGAGTCCATCTGAAACGACTAAGTTAATGACAGTCCGCCTGACGACTAAATCAATGACAGTCCGCCTGATGACTAAATCAGCAGCGGGGAATGAACAGGGAAACATATCCCTCAGAAAGCATGAAAGCACTGGCTTAGCTGATGACATGCATTGAAGTTTACCTGCTGAGGCCATCTTCTGGGCCATCTTCTGCTCCGTCAAATGAGTTGTCTTCGTTCCGTGTGCTTGGAGAAGAAAAATTTTGTAGCTTAAGCTCTGATTGTTGATGGAACAAATGTTTTATTCTACTTTATACATATGTCAAATATGTTAACCGTTACGCTTAAGACGCTTAAGAAATTGCTTTCTCTTCTGGGTTTTACGAGTTATATGAATGTTAAGAAGTTGCAAGACAATCAAGTAATCTAGGATCTGATCATGCCATGTAAGAGGAAATTATGTGGAAAATGTCAAAGAAAATATACGGAACATGCAACGTTTATTGGTTTCTTGCACTTGCACATCTAGACATGAAGGGCATTCTTTCCGGTCGGCACTGAAAGATCGGACAGCTGGTCTTGGCTGTATTCTGCATGCATCTGTTCCCTATCATAAATCCAGCCCTTAAATCTTCCAGCTTCTTGTGATTGATTGTTCTGTTGTGAGGATACACCTTGTACTGGTAGTTTGATGGGTTGAACACCGGTGTTTCTTTCCCTCTTGTTGCATTGATGTTGGGAGTTTCTCTTCTTGATGTTATTGCATTGGTTTGCAGACATTTTTCTATGATTGTTGCCTCCTCTTTGAGTTTGGTGCGAAGCTCCTTGATACGCCTATGAATTTGATTGAATCTCAATGGTTCTTGATATGGTGTTTGGATCTTTACATTTGTTTGTCTGGGGAGTTCACTGTTGGTACGAGGAACTGTGTTGCACTCACAGCAGGAAATAGCCTTCCTCTCCAAATCAAATGCTGCTCTTCTTCCATTATCGGATAAACAGTAATATGCCTGTCATGTAACAACCTAAAATTCGTAAAGACACACACACACACACACACTCACATGTATGTATATATATATGTATCAGAAACATTCTGAGGGTTGATTTCTATCATCGATGTCGACATACATATGTTTCCAAAGCAAGCAGAAGAGTTTGACAGTTGATTTCTAATATCTGAACATTGATTCTTGAACTATTACCAAACACAAAAAAAAAGAACATCAATGTTAACATAAACATAAGCTCTAAGGAAGCCCACCTCAGACACAAGTTTGAATGCGGTTTCAGCTTTTGAGTGCTTGTTTTTATCAGGATGAAGCTGCAAAGCTGCATGAAATCAAGCAGAAAACCATCTAAGCTTCTAAAAACATTCATTGATTGTTCCTGAATTATGACCGCAACATCAGAAACATTCAAAATCATGTCATTACTTCTTACCTAGCTTATGATACTGCTTCCTTATCCCATCCACATCTGCATTTTCATTAACCTATCAAAGGCACGAAAAAGAACGTAAAAATCGAAAAAAATACCACATCCCAATAAAGAAAAAAGAAAAAAATAGCAAAAAATCAACATCAAGAACGTCGAAAAACATACTCCGAGCACAAGGTACCAGTTGATAAACGGTGGCTTGTTCCTACGAGAGTGGTGAAATTTTGCACAAGCACCTGCACGAGCCAAGAGCTCAGAAATCTCTGTAGCTAACTGGGATTTTTCCTGTTCATTTCCAACTATCATTCCCATCGAGCAAGATGCAAAAAGAGTAAAAATGTAACAATGTGAAGGGAAATGAGCATATAATGGATGGTAAATGTTATGAATGTATGTAAAGAATAGAGCTGTTTTTATTAAATTTTGAATAAATGTATCCATTTAAGGAGTCAAGTGGAGCAGTTAAGAAAAAAGAGCTGGATTTTAGGGATTTTTTAAAATCTTGAAATCCCTTTTAACTTTTTTAATTTATTTTTTTATTTGTAAAATGGACTTCATATAGAAATCTCAAATGTGGTCTTGGAAATTTTGAATTTACAAATTTAGCCCATTTGATTTAATTAAATTATTATTATTATTATCTTGATAGTCCTTGCTATGCTAGTTTAGTCTATGTAAAATGGGATTTCCAATGAAATTTTAAATTGACTATTAATTTGTCTTGCTCGTTTGAGTTCAAACCTAGCACCCTCTATAGCTTTGGAATTTGTAGGAAAATTGTTCTAGGGCTAACAAAATTAGGAAAATTTGTGCACAATTACATTGACTATTACTATTATAATCCTCATCATAATTGAACTTGAATTACTCAATTGATGTATTATAATTCATTGGATAGTCAAACTTGAAAATAAATAATAATTTTCTATTTCTCCTAATTTATAATGAAATCCCGAATTTTTACTTTCTTTTTCAACGTTAGAAGTAGCTCTTTCAAATGAAAATATTTCTGTAGAATTTCTCTTCGTTAAAGTAATAATGTGATGCAATTAACTCACTAACACTAAATTATCATTTTAGGAATAACATTATAAACATACACAAAATATGTATATATATATATATATTGTTCCTTTTTAATTTAAATTTGTTTAATGGATTCAAAAGGGACAAAGGAATAATAGTGATTTTTCCCACCTAAAAAACGAATTCTCCAAACTGCCCTTTCACAATATTAAAAAACAACCTTTACCTTATTTACTCTCTCATGAAAGTAGGCCATTTCTGCTTCAATAGGTTGTACGCTGCAATATTTAAAGAAATGTGATGTTGCACGTGAAAGTTTCAAATATTTCCACCTTTTGTTTTTTTTTTTTTTTCTAGGATCATTTCATTTTATCAAACATATTAGTCTGAATTTTCTATTTCAAATCAATATATTTAATTATCACAATGTATTACGCTAAATGTGTTTTTCGATATTACACTCCATGTCGAAATGGTTTAAATACAATTTACTCCATGTGTTAACGGAAAAGTACAAAAGAATTCATGTGAGAAAACAAATAGCAATTTACCCTCTTGTGAAGCTAAAAATAATGCAATTTACTAATCTGGAAGAAGGTAAATTGTATCATTTTTTAAATCACAGGAGAATAAATTGCATTTTTTTTATATGAAATTTTTGCACTTTCTATTATCACAGGGGTAAATTGTGTTTAACCCGAATTGAAATGGTAGGAAATAACTCTGAAATCAACACAAATAATCCTAGAGGTGTTGCATGAAGCTAATGAAGATGCTTGTTGGTCGTGTAAGAATTGTATGCTAAGCAAATGCCATAACTTCATATCGGTACATAATTGATGAGGTGTTTTTATAGATTTGAGTCAATGGTACAGTACCTATTATGCCACATGTCCTACCGTCAGGGACTGATTTTAGGATATTGGGTCGAGCAGGTTGACCCGTTCCAAATAAAAAGACACGAATCTTAATATCATGTTGGTGTTGTGGTATTTTTCAATTAAGGATTTTACCCACATTAGATCTAGTGTAAATTACATTGATATTATTAATCCCTGCAGTTAGACACAAATACACAATACCCTCCTGTCTTTTATATTATAAATACGCCTCATAGAATTATAATTATAGTTGTTATCACAACTACACCCCCTGTTCAGCAAAGTTAAGACAAACCCTCCTTGAAAATATTACATTGATACCCCTCGAAGAGTGTATCTGTAAACCTCAAGGGTTTGTAATGTAATTTGCCCATAGATCTGACAGTCAAAAAAAGCATGTTGACCTGCAGCTGGATTTTCTGCTACTTCTCATTTCCTAGAGGCTTTTTGAGATATATGTAATATGGCTAGTGAATATGTAGTTGGAGTAGTTGCAACTTTCACATACATTCACCAACCAAAGCACTGCTTTGGATGAGAAAATGATCTACAAAGCCAGGCCAACAATGGAAGAAATATGAAACAACCCAAGACTAACTTATCACTATTTACCTTCAGAACATAAACCATAAATATTCCCCAAAGTTTAGTTCTGAAATTTTGGAACACTCAGGATAAAATAACTGTACAGAGTATTATGGAGGATACTTCAATAGACCAGAAAAGATGAGAAACAGATTTGGATAAGCAAGTCTTTTCAACAGTAGATACAATCCTATATATGCTGCTGAGATGTTCACAAAGGGTGAACTCAGACAGACTTAGCAGTCAACCTAGGTGCAAGAATCATGATGTTTTATGCTAAATATCTGGTCATATCTGAAGCTATGACAACGACGAGATTAATGACCTTCAAGTTTCTCATATTGGGCAAGATTATGTCGAGCCTAGAGTTGGACCGAGTACGTTTAAGAGCAAGTTCGTATCAACCACCATAACGGTATTTTAGCTCTTCGGGAGGCTCCTCTTCCATTATTCCGGAACCTGTAGTAGCTAAGTACTCACGGATGGTTGTTTTACGATCCCCAAGAAATGTATGATCGAGGAAGTTGTTGTAAGTTGTATCACTAAGGTTCTTTGATGCCAATACACTGCGAATAGTTTCATATTTGTCAGCACATGATTTTTGGTGGGAATGGCATTACTAGACAAGCAAGTTGCATAATGGTGCTTTATTTTCGCTAATATAAGGAAAATGGGGAAAGCAACCAAGCAAGGTGGAGATGTGTATGGGACAATTGAGAGACAAACAATCAATTGCCAATAGAGGAAATTCTTTATAAGTAGAAGAATCCTATAAATGTAATTTCAGTACTCACCAATGCCGCAGATAAACACGACATGGTAGGATATCATCTACCCAAATTTTGTCAATGCCATGTCGTCCATACCGTTGAAAGAAGATTTCTTTACTTCCTGCCACCAAATGTCCAGAAAGTTAGTACGGGCAAAGTTCTTGTACATCGACAATGCCAAGCTGATCAAATAACCAGATACAAAATGATATTACTATGCTTGTGAGAATATAAAAATAACCTTTACATCTGTTCAGAAAGTACTCTTCATCACTATAACGTGCACATAATACCTGCATCAGTGCCCATTACAGAAGTTTGTCATGGAACCATGAATGACAGAGTTATGCCATAGACAAAAAAGGAAAATAGTATTGTCTTGCTCACCGATGGAGTTGTGTAAAGCAACCCATTAAAAGTTTCTGGTATCACCTAAAGATACAAAACTTCACATTATAACCTTGTCAAGCAAAGACTAAATTGAAGTATAAAAAATAACTAATAAAGATGCAACTCACAGCTAAAAACCGGAATTCGTGCTCCCTTTCAATAAAAGATGGTATCTGAGTTTAAAGGCAAAATCCCAGGTTAAGATCCATTTCTCAAACCCAAAGTTGAATTGTAAGAGCAAAGCCAATGATCTTATACCTCAGATCTTGGTATCTCAAAAGTGGTAACTACAAGAGTTTCACTTTCACAAGGTTCCACACTCAAGCTCGATATCTCCTGCTAGGTAATTAAGTATTGCATCAGTCACTAAAAGTAATAATAGCTCTTTCTGTTGCATAACTATGTCTCTGAGCTTGAGGTTTGAATAAATAAAGACGTGCTAAATATAACTAATCAAACACAATTTCCAGAAGTCGTATCTGGTTTTGTCTCCATTTCATAATTCCAATGACAAAATCCTAAGTTCTAAGTACCAAAGGTATCAATAGCACAAACCCATCAATTAACTGTTTCATAATTCACTCATATTTAAGCCGAAATTGACCCTTAAAACAAGTTATCAGATTCATATTAGCAGGCAAGTACACATCACCAAGTATGCATAAAAAACTCACAACCTATAATTTACATGTTAACACACATAATTCAGCCAAAAATATGCCTTAAACACAATAGATTAGCTTGATATATATGCATGTTTAACTTCTAATCAAGCCTCAGTCAAAGTAGGTAATAAAACAAAGATACATGCCCAAGTTTTCCTCTTCTAGTTGCACACACACATATGTGAACACCCTCTCAGTATAACTCATAAAATAAGTTACTTCAGAAAAAAATAAAAGGAGTTTGTATTTTTTTTTTAAAAAGAGAGAAAAAAAAACCCAGAAAAAAGGCACCTTGGTTTCAGGCTTAGCTATGCCTCTCTCGAAGAAAATAGGAGCAACATGAGCAAACACTCTCCGAAATCCATTCAATTTGGCGACTCTAAAGTTTATCAAATCCGGAAACGTACTCCTCGCACTCCTCTCTGCAGAATCACCTCAAAACATTTAACCATAAATTATCCCCCCCCAAAACAAAAATAAAATTAAAAGAGCGATCAAAATTTACAACTCTAAGATTGATATAAAGTTGCTCCGAAAATAACCTCATCTACTTTTCAAGCAATTGAATTCTGATAAAAATGCAACCAAAAGCTAACAAAAAAACGAAAATATCATCAGCACTTCAAAGTTCAAAAGCAAACCACCTCCAACAAGGTGAATTTTTCCTTTTTGCACGTCTTCTCTTTTCTTTACCTTTTGAATTTCGAAACAGATAGGGATAGGCTACAATCGAACTCACCAGAGAGAAGAGAACCAAAGCCGCATATAGAAAGTAGTCCATCAGGGGAGACGATTCGATCGAAATCGGAGTCATCTTTGAGCTCGAAAGGCAATGTATCGGGGGAAGCGGGGGGAGAGGCGCCGGCTGCTGAAGCGAGTCGCCGATTGACATAGCTGAGGTACGGCGGCGGGATTGGGGAGCGGCGAGCGGAGGAGGAGATATTAAAGGACGGGGGCACGTGAACGACACGTGAGAAAAGAAAAGGCGAGAGGCACGTGGAAGAAATGGGAAATGAGGAAGAAGTGTAGGCGTTGAAGCTGAGCTCACAGTCACAGTCACGGGCGCCATAGCGCTAAACACCTCAACTGCTCCACCCTCCTGCTGCTACACTCTCTTCTACACTCACCTAATTTTCCACATTGTATTATATACACACAAAACATACTAATATTATAATCCAAATCCAGTTTGATCCAACGTGAAATTAAATTAATACAATACAATATATTTATTCTATAATTGGTGTATGGTTAAAAAAAAGTGACTAATCACATTGCAAATATATCACACTTATTCTGAGAAATTGCACTTTTAGTCCCAGAAAAAATGGTGTGTTGCACTTTTGGTCTCATAATTTACTGACTTACCACATTTAGTCCCATAAGATAAACATTATCGCATTTTTGGTCTTATAGGATAAAATTATAATACATTTGGTCCGATAAGATAAAAAATTATGGCACATTTGGTCCCACAAGTTCTATATCTAGTGGGACCAAATGTGCTATATTTTTTATCCTATGGGACCAAATGTGTCAAATTTTGATTTTATGGGATAAAAAATACTACAATGTTTATCCTATAGGCCTAATGCACTAAGCCCATAAACTATGGGACCAAAAGTGCAACACACCGTATCATATGAGACCAAAAATAATATTTTCCTGTAATTAATTTGGTTTGATCGTACCTAATTTGATTAAGAATTTTTGCCAAATATACATATACTTGGTATTGAAGTATACTTGACCTGTCTATATAATTTAAATTCTTATTTTTTTTATTTAAGTATATGAATAGGAAAAAATGAAATAAAAAATAATTGATTAGACTGATATTTTTTATAAATAAGGACAATTACCCATTTTTCGCTAGGTTTTGATGTAATTACATATAAACATCCCATGATTTGAGAAACTACATCTAATACTCTTGATATTTGATTTCGTCCAAGAAATAGATCTTTTCGTTAGTCACAATTTATGAAATTTGTTTGATATTAACAAAAAAAATTATAATTATCCCGATTGACTTACTAGTGACTAATTATAGATAAAACAGATCCTTTTTAATCAAACTACCTTTCTAAGAGTGAAGATGTATTTCTTCACATACATTAGTGTGTGAAAATGTATGTATAAGAGTAGTTTGATTAGAAAAGATATATTAGACATATAATAAGCCGGTCAAGAGTAAATATGAATTTTCATTCAATTATTTTTGCTAACATAAAAAAATTCGACAAATTTTGACTAATAGATGAGATTTATTTGTTGAACGAAAACAAATGTCAAGACTACAAATATAATTTTGCAATAAAAACGAATACTCTGGTCCTCACACATAATAAATAATTTAGATATATATGTTATTATGTTTTGGGCATATATTAATAATAAATAAATCAATATAATAATTGTAAATTTGATTATGAAATAATTTATAGCAGGATATATTCTGAACTGCAATAAATTATTTTAATATTTTTGTATTGGGTGAGTAGGAATAGATACATCCACAAATTAATTTCACATGCTTATATTATATTATATTATATTATAGTCATACTTTAATATTTTTGACCTATAAATTAGACGTGTCTTATACGATAAAAACAAAGACTAAATAATAAAAGTTGATTATGGAATAAATTATATTCCTATTTATTATTAGTTATGTTACATCATTTTTATATATATTTTTATATATGTACATAATAGAGTTGGTAATTTTTATTTTTTATTTTTAGAATAACATCGTTCCATTTTACATAAATAATTAAATTATATATTTTTATTAATTTTTTTGAATCTAAGTAACATACTTAGAGGGTTTTTGACTGAGCTTATAAACTTTTCAAAACATCTTATAAGATGTTTGAAACCTCATAGGCAAAATTCTTTCGAAAAGTTAGATATTTTTTTATCTTATAAGCTCTTACAAAAAAATTAACTTCATTCATCTTTTCTTGAACATATTATAAACTCTTTAATCTTAATATCCCATAAAAATGAAAATTCACTCGTAATTTTGTTAGCATTTCACTTTTACTCTTCGTATAATTGATGTTTTCCCCGTTAAAGCAAAATTATTTATTTGAATAATTTTAAATTCGAACAGTTTGATGACTTTTCGGATCATTATTACAGTGTGGAACGCTTATTATACAATATATTCTGACATCATATAAACTCTGGCATCTTATTTATCCAAACTCTTTAAAAATTTATTTTTAGTATAAGATCAAACATCTTTAAACTATTAAAATATCTTATAAAATAAAAAAATTTATAAGATATTTTACATAAGTTTAACCAAACATGTTTATCAAAGTATTCGTATCGTACCATATCCTAACCCACACATATATGGGCTTAAGAGAAGTAGACGAGTAGTAATAATTATGATTGTTACGTAACTTAGGATAATGTATTGTCCTGTCATATCATATGAAGTGACCTAACTCGAATAAAGAAAAATGAATCTCGGTGATGGTACTTGATTTTTTTATTTTTATTTTTTAATTTAAGAAGAATCAGTGCTCGTTCTCCTCCCTTCCCAACCTACCTTTAAGCGACTCGAACCTATAACTAAAGTCATAGGTGTAAGGTGCTCTTGCTGACATGCCACATTTTCTTA
Organism: Sesamum angolense; assembly: GCA_034509725.1. Lineage (NCBI taxonomy): Eukaryota > Viridiplantae > Streptophyta > Magnoliopsida > Lamiales > Pedaliaceae > Sesamum > Sesamum angolense. The sequence continues at coordinate 11,253,562 of JACGWL010000014.1, forward strand.
CCTTATACTTTAAGGGCAAAACGTTCCACTTGCTCTTGGTGATGGTACTCGACTTCAGGGGCAAAATGTTTCGTTTGCTCCTTCTCTAACTCCAAATTACAATCTGTATTTGATTATGTTATTCGAAATTCTAATTAAACAAGTATAGAAAAAATAAAAATATATATTCTTGAATAATTTGATCTTAAAAGAGTAGTGGTTGGAGAATTATGTCCCAAAAGGTAATGTCATTTGGAAATTTGATCTTTCTTCAAAATTTTAAACTAGAAAAAGGGAGAAAGTAGAAAGAATATTAGGTAGTAGGTATGCAAAGAAAAGATGTTGAATGCCACACACAACAACCTACTCCTTTATTGAATTCAAATTTTTTTTTTTCAGTCACTGCATCATCGATTCAATCAATCCATCAATACATTAAGAATAACAAATAACAAATAATAATATCAATCATATAAAATAAGATAAATACCCACACGCTCGATAAAACTCAAACTCATAACTTCAAACCTGTACATAAAACTCGTATCGAAAGTTTGATTGGTTGGCATATGGGAAAAATGGGAGATGGCCCACTTGTTTTTGGGTGGAATGTTAGGAGGAGGAGGAGAAGTTCAACAGAATTTCCATCTCCACGTTTTTCACAGATTTGTCATTTTTTGACTATTTCTTCTGTTTTACTTTAAATATACATATATAGAGAGAAAAGTATACGTAATTTTATGTGATATTACAAATGAACAAATTATCCTTTATGAAAGAAAATAATAATTTATCTTCATGTATTTTTACAAATACAACTATTCACCCCCTCTATTTTTAAAAATAAAGCAATTTACTAAGGAAAATACATTTTTTTATTTTAAAAAATACAAAAAATAAATTATTATTAATTTTTCATAAAAAAATAATTTACTTATTTATAATATCACATAAAAATAAATTACATTGAAAGCTGGTTTACGAAGACAAAATAGTTAACAGTATGGTGCCACTAAAGAGCAACGCTACCTACCATCCATGTAATCATGTAAATAGCATTTTTGTCTTAAAAGAAAAAACAAGGGCAATGGTATGTGTTGTTGATGACCTTTGCATTTCGTCATGTCTTTTGATTTTAATTATATGGATAATCTCACACTCCTTTTATAAGATTTGATGTAATTACACGTAAATATCTTGTGATTTGAGAAATTACATATAATATTATTGAATTTGTTTTCGTCTAATAAATAAGTCCATCTGTTAGTGAAAATTCATCGAAATTGCTGATATTAACAAAAATATTAGAAAAAAAATCTATATTTACCCCCAATTTGACTTATTATTGATTTATTACAAGTCAAATAAATCTTTTTATAACTAAATTACCCTCATACGTCTTCACACTTTAATGCATGTTAAGTAATATATCTCCTCCGTTATATGGGTAGTCTAGTCCAAAAAAATTGTTTGACCAGCTATAAGTTAGTAATAAGTCAATGGATGATAAATATCAATTTTTGTCGTCAATATCAACAAAAAATTCTGACCAATGGAGGGACTTATTTGTTAAACGAAAGCAAGCCTCAGGGGTGCTAGATGTAATTTTCCAAACTACAGGAGATTTACCTGTAATTACACATAGGGGAGGGGAGTGTAATTATCTCTTAATTATAAGTTAAAGTAAGTTATAACATCATCTTTTGAAATTTAATATAATTATAAATTTTTTTATTATTTAAAAAAATTATAAACACTCCCTAATTTTAACGTTCGTGTAACAATGAGTCCATTACGTTAGGTTTTCATTCAAATTTTGTAGTGAACTACCCAAAAAACCATTTTAAATTATGAATTATAAATTTTTATAGATTTTTTTGAACTAATATTCTCAATAAATTATTCACTTTCCCAACCATCAACTTTTTTTTTTATATATATTTTCTCAAACTTTTTCTTTTTTGAAAAAATTAAATCAGCAAGAATGAAATAGTAATTTTTTGCTTACCGTCTAAGAACTACATAATTAATTTATATTTAAAAAAAATTTATAATTTTTCAAACAACAAGATGATATTCATAATTAGGTCACATTTTAAAGAAAAAATAGATGTAAACTACCCATTAAGTTGTTCATTTTTAAAGTACTAAAAAAGAATAAGACTTAGGCGGTAGCTTTAAAATTATGTCGTTTTTTTCATAGCATTAGTTTCTTTTTGTTTATGAAAACCTCTAAATTTCATATTCAACATATGGAAATTTTAAACCATGATAAATTTCACGAGTAACGTGGCGTGATTCATACTGTATGATATTTTCAACACCACTTTATTTATATCTATACTATATAAAAAAGAAAACTCATTTTTCACTCATAAATAGCAATTATTTACACGACACCAATTTTTTAAATTACCAAAAAATATCATTATGTATTTTCAATCACCTACTCAAATTCTTCTTCTCATTCATATGATTTATACTATATATCTATACTAATATGACAACTTCACTCACACTATTTTTTTTGTGTCGATAACATCCCTAAATTAGTTTTATTTTATTTATTTATTAAATGTGATTTGTTGATTTATAATCTTATTCTTATTTATATAATGTACATAACTATTTATTATAGGGTAAATTACAACCACCTCCTCTGAGGTTTGGCGTAATTACAAATATCCCTCATTATTTAAAAAATTACAAATACCCTCCTGATGTTTGATAAAATTATATAATCCTTGAATAGTGGTATAAAAATATCAATGTTGACCTTACTATTTTTAAAAAAAAAAAGAAATTAAAATCTTATAAAAATATTGAAAGAAATGGATGCTTTTTTTAAAAAAATTATAAAAAAATTAGCCATTTAGTCCATAAAAAAAATATTTTTAAAAAATAAATAAAATTATAATTTTTAATTCATAAGAGTATTTTGGTCAGTTCACCATAAAAAATAGGTGAATGGCTATTGTTAGACGAAATCGGGGGGTAGTTGAAATTTTTCAAACAATAAGGGAATATTCGTAATTATGCCAATCCTTAAGGGATATTGTAATTTACCCTTTATTATATGTACGCAGGGATGGCGTGCCATTATGGCTAGTATATATAAAAAGAAAAGATCCCATGAAAGTAGAAAACTAATTCATGCTCCCCCAAAAAACACCGTTTGGACAAACTTAGAAAGTGCAGAGGGGGCGGAGAATTAAGAAACTACAAAATTTGAGATGTTTTCATAAAATTTTGAGATCAAAATGTACACAAAGAATAAGCTGTCCCCGGATGCTTAAACAAGAAAACGTACCATTATTACAGCTCCCAAATACATCAGTCGAGGCCTTTATTCGCCGTCGGCAAATTTCTTACTCTTGATGTGTGATGCGTCTCCAATATAGCAATCGTTATGAATTGAGTAGAAAAATCTCCAATTACCAGAGTACATCAATTGTTTCCAATTTCCATGGATGGTCGATAAGTTAATGAAAAACTTGGGGTGATGCATAGTATTCGCTTTCGTTGAATACGGGTCTTAAATCTTCTCTGCACATAAACTCCAAAGGGAACGAAACGAGATGTCCCTTTACGGATTTTAATCTTTCCATAGGATCCGTGCCTGTGACCTCTCCGTCTTTGAAGAGTTCTAGCTTGTTTGGAGCTATTCCTAAATCAGTAGTGGTGTGCCCAATTTTTTCCCTCCAGAAGCTCATGCATTGTCGGAGTGCAACTCTGAAAGCGCTTGTATGAATTAAGCAATGGACACTGGAGTGTTGGAAAACAGGTGAAGTGCTAAGTTAGACATACCTTGTGTGTATCAGATCATTCGGTATACAAGAAAAGACGTCTTGGTATATCATCGTATTTGTCTGTCATTAACACAGTTAATTGAACCAGGGATTAGTTAAACTGCTACATCAAAAATTTAAAATCCAGATACAAACACACTATGTTTAACCAAAACTATGAAGCTACCAGCAAATGGAGAGAAGATAGAGAACGACATATAGACAACTCTATTTCTCAATAATCTCACTGGAATCTCAAGGGAAAAAGACCAATCTTCGTAACAATTTTTTATTATGACTACAGCTGCATAACATAATCCTCACCTTGGCAGTCGCCATCCATAGATCCTTGTAGGTTGAATCAATCACTGGGTCTCTTATTTTATTAACCTAAAAAATAGAGAACACAGTGTCAAAGCATGACAAAAGAATCCATTTCGATTCATTTCTCTAGCACAGCTTAGCCATCTTTTTTCAACACTCCGACCACTATATTAGCTTTCTGAAAGGATGAAATTAACCTCTGCGGAATGAAGACCAATGTGTTCAGACCAGAGCGAAAGGCGAAGACTCAGTGCAAATTTTCCAGCTTTCCATGGCTTGCCACCTATCCTTGAATCAACAAATTCTTTGTCCTCGATCACTACTCCTATCTGAAAATAAAATCCATTTACAATCAGGAAAGACAGTACAGATCGTCGATGCTGGAAAGTATTAGATGTTCATGCGAAGATGAAAATCAAAATAATCACAAGCCTGATGACCATATTGAAGTAAGCCTAACCAAACTTAGGGTCAGATAAGATTACAAATAGAATAATATATCTGTCGGATGTAATTCAAAAAATGTTGTGAAAAATCACAAAAGTACAAACTCTCCTATTAAAATTTTTTGCCTGCATAAATGCCTTCGACATTTTGATATAAGACAAGGAACTCAGCATAAAGAAAAGGCAAAACATAAACACAACGTAAATCAAGATATAGATAGTAAGCAGAGTCCAAGTTGCTTGACCAGTCCCATTGTCAGGTAACAGAAACTCCATCCACAATTGGAGAGCTCATCGCAGGAATTGCTATGCATTCCTAGATTAGCGGAAGCAATGTGCTTTTATTGTGTAAAAACAAGTAGTAATGAAGAAGTTTCAGTAAGAATTTAGATCATACCTCAGAATCTCTAGATCCAAGCAAACTTCTGTCATTAATTAGCAGAGCCAATCAATGTTGTACGGTCATCAACAATCATAATCTTGCTATGAACATAAACCTGAGCAAACACCCAACATCAACATCTTAAGCTAAATGAACACTCATCCATCCTCAGCCAAGTTTGGCAAAGGACCACAATGCAAAACAACTTGTATCTTTCTCAATTTTCCATTATCCTCTCTCTCTTTTCCCTTTTTCCTTTTTGTGTGTGTGTGTGTGTGTTGGGGGTGGGGTGGGGTTGTCCTCACATCACAACCAACCAAACAATTAGCAATCATTCAATTCCATAATCCTGTAAACTGCCACAAGAAACTATCTTTTCTAACTTAACAGCCAAGGAGTTCCGCAAAGAAACTATCACCCAAGCCACATCAACTCAAAATATTCCTTTGAAGCAGATAATAAAAGAAGTACTCTCATGGAAAATACTCCATTCTTAATGGAAAGTTTACTAAGGTATACATAAAAGTTGTTGAAATTAAAAACTACTGGAGATGAGCAACAATCAACTGCTATGATTCAAGAAATGGATATCTTTGAATTGGTACGCATAGGTTGTCAAAAGGAAATGCATGTATACCTGACTAGAAGCAACAGGACCACCATCAAAAAGTTTACCATAAGCTCTCAGACCATAAAAGGATATGTAATCGTGCACTCTAGGGCCAACAAGGTGACAGAGATTATGCAGTATTGAATTATGTCCTCTGCATATTGTCCGATACTGCCAATGCATAATGGCTCTCACAGACGCAGCACCAGAATCATCCACACCACCCTATTAGATTTTACCAGGATAAAACATGAACAGAACTATCTGCAATAGAAATTAATACAGCCCAGAAAAAATGTTAGTACCTGAAAACCTGGAAGAAGAGGTATGACAATAATAACCCTGAAACACTTCTTCTCATTGTGAGCTCGCATAATACGCCTATACAATGCTTCTAAAACACGATTTTGAATAATTTCATCACCTGACAGACCAGAGATGAAAAATTGATTCTGGAAAAAAGTTCAGCAAAAACATGTCAGAAAAAGTGAACTTCAATGTTCTTAGAACTTCTGATGCAAAAGCAACAATGACAAAAACAAAACCAATAGATATTTCATTCTGAACCCAGACAAAAAGTTATTCTAATATATGGCTGAATTGTTGGGAAAGTAACAAGTTCGTTTATGTACTTCCATATACCATCTTATCATGTATCTTTTATAAACCACCTTCACAATTCACAGCCTTCTCTCTGACCAAAGAAAGTACATGGATTATATCCTACCCCATTGGTGTTTGCTGCCTAAGTTAAAACTTCTTTAGAACTTACTGAACAAGGTATCTTTTTCGTGGGTTCCTTCACAATCTTTCTTCTGTCTTTAGCTTGATCTCAAATAGACAAAATTATTCTGGTAGAATAAATGAGAAGGTCAATCTTGTCCAATAGGGTGGAAGACAAATTCATCGTTTTTATAAGGGATTATGGGATTTTGATAATAGAAAAGACCAAAATATAAACCAACGTATGAAACATTCGGATTGAAAAAAAATAACATAACGGGATAAGTATGGGACTAAGGAGGAAAATTGGAAATGTAAGAATACAACTTTTAAGCTTCTCCTATGCAGTGAATGCAGTGTAAGTTTGTGAATTATTTTTTCCAATAAAATGCGAAAATTTTCTAAATTGAGATTACTTTAAAGAAAATAGACCCAACTTCTCCAAAAAATTCTCTGAACATAGATAAATGTAGCATGGTATGTAACTGAAATTAGAACCAGAAGGAAACGTGAATTACAAACCTCAATGTATACATAATGTTCTGCTCTGTCAATAAGCGAACAGTAAGCATTGTGAATACTTTCTTCAATCTGGCTTGTACCAGCAGACCACTGGCTGACACTCCTTATAATCTGAGAACCACAAGTCATCCATGAGTATGACAGAGAAGATCTAAAATTGCACATACAGCACATCAATCATCAGTGCACCTGCTTAAGTAACAAAATTTAAGCACTAGAAAAGGATCCATAAACATATCAATCTCAGAAACCATAAAGAATCCACAAGTTGATACTGAGACTTTGGAATTATATAGGGAGGAAGCAGGTTCATAAGCTTGTACACGTAAGATTTAGCAAACAGACCTTTGGGCAATCTGCAGATCCCTAACCTTTCCCCTAGTTATGGGTAAGTGAGATGTTGATCCAAGAAGTATGTGCCTAATCAGTGATCGCAAGAAACTCATACAGGATATGTTGATCCAATGCTAAAATGCCTTGAAAAGTATTATTTACATTCAGAATAATACACAGGAAATAGATATATGTATAGCATCTTTATGAAACATACATGCCAAAAGTTCCTCTAGGAAATCCACAGAATATGGTGGAGTTACTAGCATGAAAACATTGACATTCTTCGATTAACATATGCACTTCATATGCAAACTAGCAGCAGAGAGAATGCGTCTTCATAAATAGCATGACTGAAGGGTTAAATCAAAGTCCAGGACATAAGTACATATTAGATAAATGACATGCGGACTACCTATCAGGGACTTGAAAGAGAATAGCAGATTGTCACATCAAAAAGCTCAAGGTAATGCAGGAGACGGAATTCACCTGACAGCGACATGGTAGTCGAGGACCAACTTGTCCAATTTCATCAGCTGAAACAACTTGATCACCTCTTTCCTGTGTTTCCCACCATTCCTTTTCATTAACTACTGAATCAGGCTGCATCAAATGGTAAGACAACTCACTCTGAAAATCCAAGGTGTCAAGATCATCCACAAAACCCCTCATGGGCATATCTGGGATTAGTGGTTCAACTTTGCTTTTACGGAAACAGAAACCAGTCCTGCTAGGCCTGCTTGGCTGACCATCAAAATCATGCAGCGTGTTAAATGCATTTAATTTTGGTTCTATCTTTACAGCATCTGGCCCATCAGCCTCTTGAGGCATAAGCAACGGGACATCTTGAAATGATGATGGAGAGGGCAAACGGTCATTTCTTCTAGTGTCGTTATGATTGCTCAAGTTATTTTCCTCACCAAACTCTATCGCTTTGCTTTTACCCATGTAATGAGGAATAACCATGTGGTGCTGAGGCAAGAGCAGTGGAATTGTTTGTTCATTTTGCAGCCTTATTTCTCTGGAAGATCATAAAAGAAAAGTAAATCACCAGAAATTCCTACAGTCGAAATTACATCTGTCTTCCAGCAACAAAAAACATTCAACCTTTGCATAGTTCCATCGCTGAACAAAATGCCGGGCTACATCACGGCAAGGTGGCCCCCAAAGGGCACAGTGCACATCATGCCAAGGCATGCGTGGAAACTTCTGTCTATCTAATTCATCTTTCATTGTGTCCTCCCACGAATTCGGTTCTGACTCCCTGAGATTCAGTATTATGTCAAGCATTTTGCATTAGTTATAATGAAGAAATTCAATAACAATCTGACAATGCAAATGGCAGGTCAGCAAAATCCTAGTTGCCTTTTAATGGGAAAGAATTGACAGACTGTTGTTGTAGGTAAATAGAAATTCGAGACAAGCAGCTGCATACTTATGGTCAATGCTCAAGGTCGCAACAACAGAAAATAATCAAATAACCATGCGTATACGATACGATCTTGCCAGCACCAGCAAGATCAGAGCAAAACACCAGAAGCAACTAAAAACTTAACTCTAAAAGTGACAAAGAAACTGATGAGAATCTTAGTAGGGATCAGCTACGAGAGCTTTGTTTTTTAACTAGAGATACTATTTGAGATTGATACTAGATCATGCCTAATTAACATCACAAAGCGGTATATTAATAAGATTCTAGGGTACTGTCTTGAAGAAGTACCAGTTGGAACGTACCTTGGATTATAATAGTCCTTGCCAGGCCATATTTGAGACGGATAATCACCTACCTTATGTTCACCGGAGTCATAACGGCCAAAGCACTGATCAAGTCCTCCAATAAAACATATCTGGTGATCCACAATAACAATTTTTTCATGATGGGACCTATGCACGAGAATACGCAATATAAGCATATACAGAAGATTAGTTTAAATAGCAAAGCTATCAGAACGGAAGCAAAGACCTGGGATGGACACCATACCATAGATAGACACCAGAAGAAAAATGATCAGGATATCGTAGTACTCTGATATTTTCATGAATGCCCAGAAGCTTTCTCTTGCTATAGACACTGTTAATCTTGAGAGCTAGGGCTACCTCTTTGTATAGAAGAATGTACACCTAGATAAATAAGAGAAATGAGAAACACCAAGCATTCAAGTCGATCAGAAACAAACAAAAGCGAGAACAATAAAACCATGCAACGTTTCATGTTGACAACAGAGAAAGTAAATTCAACGGAAGATTTTTAAAAACTCTTTTCAGCTCAATGTAAGGGCTCCGGGAGATGCTTCAATGCCCAAAAGAGTCCTCAATTCATATTACGGTCATTCTAGTGCCTTTTTTCTTCTCTTTTTTTTTTGGCTTTGAAGTTGATGAATGGCAAACGCATTTGGGAGGTCACCTTTGCAATAATTTTCTATAACAGGACCTAGGCTTCTATCATTGTCTGAGTTTAGTTGGAATTTAGTGACATAAGACTAGAGTTAGTCAATTAGTTATTAATTTGTCCAAGTCCTCCTCCTCGAAGAAGAGTGCAATGTCTACATAGACTTTTATAAATAAGTAGCTGGTGTTATTGGAAAAAACTTTTATTGGAAATTGTATGGTGTGTTGCTTCATCCACAAGAGGGTTAAGAATTTTTTCTTCTCTTCATCTTTCTCATAGTCTTTGCTCTTAATATCTTCTTTTCTTTCTTTTCTACTGTTTATTGTCCTTTTCTACAATTCTGACATTGTAATAACTCGCAAAGCATCACCATAGTAAGGACTATCCCTTCCAATAACACAATCACGCTAAACTGCCCTGTTCCCAAAACAACTATGTTCAAAATTAAAAGTTCTTTAAAACCTAGCAATCCGCGGACTAACCAAGATGTATGCTGATTATAGCACAAACTATAAATTTGCAAATATTTTAAGATATTTATCATATAATATTTCTTTTAATATTTGCATGTGATGTTTGAAGTTTGAAATCATAATAACTAAAAGTAAATATTTGGGGAAATTAAATATGCCGATTGACAATAAAAGAAAAAACTACAGAGAATAACTGAAAATGATACACCTTGAGAACACTGTAGAGATACATGGGCCAGTGGGCATTAACAACCATGAGTTTGTCTGCTTAACATTTTATTGTCTTACAGTAGATTTACAGGGTAAGAAGACCAAAATAGTCACTAAGTTGGTCTCCGACTCTCTTGATGATACAAAAATATATAATAAACAAGTGCATTGAATCTGAATCAATTCATTCTTATATTGTTTGCTGTTGATGAGTCCCTTGCAGTTGCTATTATTGACAAGCGCAAAGCTAAACAGTAGCTTATAAGCACACTTTTCCCAACTTTCACTCTATTATTCAATCTCCTTTCTCTTCTTACTTAATGTCCATCATACCTCTCTCCATCTTTTCCGCAAATTAAATAGTCTATCATCTAGCTTCATAGAGTATAGTCACCTTTTTTCTTTCTTCCCAGGGTGAATACATAAAACATCAGGAAATAAATTTGGATATGTCCCTCAGGAGAATAGTAATAATGTGTAGACATTTAAGTAGATCCTTTTAGTTAGCAAATATTGCCTCTATACCTGCTCTGCTGTTATTAGCACACTTAATTACATTTGAAGGTTTGGTCCGTTATTACAATGACAAGTATTGTCCTAGCTCATTAAAGTTTGTGTTCTAGAACATTTTTATAGACCATTTACATAAGTTCAAATACCTGAATACCTTCCTTGGCTTTAGATTCTAGTAAAGAATCAAGGCGAGAGGATGCATGAGCATGAAATGGGCGCCGCAGGTATAGTTCTGGGCACACCCACCAACCACATATGAATATCTGCATTATTGATGCCAGAAATAAGATAATCGACAGTTTATGATAAGAATCATGACGACAGAAGTTTAGAAAAATAAACCTCAGATTTTGCTTGCTCAATGGCCAAAGCAATAGCTTCAAATGCAGCCCGACCATCCACAAACCACTGAGCTTGACTACCATCTTCAGTCAGACCCCGAGGAGGAGCAAAAGAACCAAAGCGATGGGGATGACACCAACCTTCAGGTGGTCGTAGACCAGCATCATTGATTGCGGCAACCCAATCTTTGACTTTGGCATTGCTCTTTGTCCTAAGCTTTATGCTCCTAGTGCCACAAGTCACCTATGATAAAATTCATAAACTCCTAATAGGCAAGACTTTAACTACCAGAGCAAATAGCGACAAACTTAGCTAATTCATAAAATCCACGATAGGAATTCCTTTAAAAACTTGTTATATAGTAACAACTTTTCGCTCAATACTCGCATCACTTAATTTAAGTAGGTTAATCCATTCCACATATTCCTTCAGACTAACTTCTCAACACAAAACTCAGCACAATGAGAACAGACGAAGTAAAAACTCAAAAGCATAAGGTGAATGTACAACAAATTAACCCTGCACACCCCAGTACTCGTGGGTAGAAGCAAGTCTAAATCAGATAAAGGTGTAGCAAGCAAATTCACTAATGTTACTCAGTTAGTAAATTATCCTATCTTGTAGTGAAGTTCATCCATGTTCATGCCAACTATAGAAACACATAAAAGTGTTTCCGAACTATTTTTCTATGTGCAATTACAGCAATAAATATGAGCAACAGTTTTATTGGAATCAGTACTTGATGATGCATAGGCTAACAGTCAAAACAACAATGCTTTGGGACCTGAGCTTCAATTGAAGCATACATGCTCCGTGAAGTCTAGTGAATGTTTTCTAAAAATTAAACTTGGTATTAGCTATACCCAACACTGCTGTTGAGGAAAAGGAGTAGCGAAATAGAGAATGCTTCAAGAAACTATATGATTTATGCATCACTTACTCTGAAATAATGACGTAAGGGATTGTGATCATGAACTTCTTTTGCCAAGGATACTCGGCCCTCTCCATTGCCGTCTGAGGCAGGTAGAACATCAAAAACAACAATGTCTAAAGGCTTGGGATCAAAAGGGTCCTTAAGAAAGGCCAAGAATCCAGGTTTTAATACAGCCCAAACCTGCATATTATCCAAGTATATACACCTACTGTCAATAATTTTGAGAATCAGTATATTGTGGACTGGATGATTATAATAATTATGAGCATTGAAATGGAAAAGGCATGAGAAAAAGGAGAAGTACTGAGCGCACGAAATGAGATTAGAGCAGTGAACACAAGCTAAAACAAAAAAGAAAGAAAAAGTTGTACGGCAGCATGATTGTGTGAGCTTATCCAGGTTCTTGTAATAATGTATAATGTACAAAACATTACTAAATTTCCTTAAGATATACTGATTAATTAGAATACACAGCAGAATGGCCTGCATGCACTTGAATGCCATATGTTTTGCTTAAAGCTGCATGGACTACTGTCTAATGGAGGATTTGGACTGTAGGATTACGTGATAAAATGAATGCTCAGCAAAACAATCAACCTGCCCATACAAAAAGTCATGCTATAAATACAACGGGAAAAGAAAATCAAGCTTCAAGTATAGCAAAGTGCCATCGACTTCTCCAAAGATCCACAGAGATGCTGACAACCAAAGACAGAAGAATGTGCATAATGACACATTTAAGGCTCCAATGTGAAATTAGACCAACTTTCATAAAGCATAATATCTAAAGCATATGGTCCATAATATTTTGTTACACAAATAAAAGAAAGGATGCTCTTTATATGCAAAACCTTATTTATCAACTCCCAGTTAATAACAAGACTTATTACCCATTATTAATAAGACTGACAAAGTGGCTGAACAACTTCTTTTAGAATAAGACATATTATCAACAAAATGATATTCACTTTAGCAGCTATTAACCATAACCATATCTAATTTGATTTTCTGACATCTAAAACATGACAAAGTTGCACTAATTCAAATACAGTGGGTTATGCAATGAAGTACACCATCAACAGAGCCAATACCGCCAGAGAAACCAATTAGGAAAGCACAGTATAAAATCCATGAAAGGCCATTACAAAATTGATATTTGGAAGAAATCAAATATGAGGAAATTTATGTTCTGTTTGCAAACAGACAAAGTATACAGTTAGAAGTTTGATTATTGCCAAGGAAGATCAGACCTTTTGCCAATTATCCCTGCAACAACAGAACCACTGACATGAACAACATGTTCTGTCATCGTCATTATCCAAGATTCTTGGTAAATGCTTCACCATAATGTAATCTTCCTTTAGCTTAGGACCATACTCCGGTGAGAAGATAACTTGGAAACTTCCAAGAACTTGCACACCTGCAATGCATAAAATTTTGCCTCAAAGTAAGGGAGAAGCTCCAGAATCCAGCACAACGACAAAAAGGAACTAGCCAGTTAGTTACAATTTCAATTTCCCATACATTTGTGTTGGGATCACTCAGGGATAGTGTTTAAGGCATAAATATCAGTTTAAGACATCCATGATCAAATCTTAGGTAAATAACAGCCAATCACATGATTACATGATTAACATGCTCCTGAGACATTGCCATATAGTTAATTAACCAAGAGTAAATAATATTTCACAGTGTGAGGATCATTTTGGCCCTCCACTTACGGAGCAATCCAACCCCCCTTGGCTTCCCAAAGCCAATTCTTGACTTTGCCAATGACTGTTGAATCTCAGTATCAAAAGAAACTGTTCATATCAATTCATCGATATTCCAAATAAAAATACAAATATTACTGAGTTGAGGATCATTCTATCTTGACTACAATTACAAAATTGCTTCAGTTGAGAGGAGTCTTATACTTACCTCTTCGCAGTTCACAAGATCTATATTGCTGAGGAAGTGATTTAAGTATCCCTGCATTGCTCCTTTTGCTCGGTCCGACATTGAGTGTTGCCTTCCAAGTGCCGGCCGAATAATTGGAAGAGCAGCACTAGATGGAACATCTCTGAACAAAAAACCACCTGTAAGATACATAACTATTACAACAGCAATCAACACATTTAACTCTTTTCAAGATCTAAACTAGTCACACTTGACTAAGAAAAACCTGTTTCTAGCACTGTCATCTTGGCGTGAAGGAACACCATCATCATCTGGTTCTTCATCGTCTTGCATGACTGTTGCATGGTCTCCTATTCCTAAATTTTGAAGCCACTCTTTAACCTTAGAGAAATTGGAGCAATAGGAAATTATTAACAGAGGATAAACACAAAACATGGATGGAATAGTATGTATTAGGTGCACATCACCTTTCCAAGGATAAAAGAAACAATCCGATCAATCTCAAGAAATATGCATAGTCAAACTTGAAACATCTACCATTCCAAGGAAATGAATTATCCTTTAGAATTATGGCAAGAATATGTTAGATAATGTGGATAACAATACCTGCTCTTGCTTTTCATGAATCTCCTCGATAAATTTTCTTTTCTTCAGAGCAAAGTGTAAAAAAAATACTTGCGAAGCTTTCTTCACTAACTGCCACTTGAACTAAGAGAAAATAGAGGGAAATCAGCACTCCAGATAATAAACTTGAGTTGTTCGGAATTCAAAATTCAACTTGAACAGCGTCATTTTCAATAAACTCTGAGCATCCTTAACACTAACCATGAGGCCTACAAGACAAAAAGCATAGGAAGTTCTTTGCTCGCATAAGCAGTAGACTAGGTAACATTCCCAGCAAACCTCAGCAGTTCAAGAACTTTCTTATTCTAACACAGCTAAAGTAATAAACCATAAACTTTTGATACTATGTTCAGACCTTGAAGTTTGGTAAAGAAAACACTAGCAGAAATCTTCTGGAAACAAGAAGGAAGCACCTTTACAAATATCAGTAGATATTAACTCAGTAGTCTATTTCATTTGCTATGTAATAATACACATCACATCCAATAAGTTCCCAAAACTCAACTATAACCAAGATTATAGAAATGATGCGCTGAAGCAAAATGAGCAGAGATCTAACTTTACTTTAAGAATTCAGTCTCTCTACTAACTCATGGAGTGCGAATGAATAACAGTTGATATTATCCAAGAAGAAGCAACTTATACTCACCCAAAACACATATTTTATCTTTCAATAAGCATAGTCAAGATCCATTTCGATCAAATAATAACAGAAACCAAAAAAGTAAATATTTTTCTCTAAGTCTAAACCCAATTTCCAACATTCAACATTTGACCTCTCAAACATACTAATCCATGACATCTTCCTATAACTCCATCACAAGAAACACAAAGTTCTCACGACAAATTAGCTTAAGTAATTTACCGTAGGTTAACTACGAGCCCCATCCCTATCTGCAGATATTTAATTATCCAACTTACCAATTCCCCCAAATCTTCCAAATTCCAGCTTAAAAAGAACCAAAAAAGAAAAATAAATCACACAACAAATACACCAGCATCATTCATACTACTACAATTTAAAATGACCGCACACCTCCTTGTACTGCAATTCAATCGTGTAAGTCAGTTGCATGGGGCTGATATCACCGGCGTCCGGCCGCGAAACTTGAACAATAGAAGCTTTGGCAACTCATCAAAAATCCGAGCAAACTCCCCGCCCAGAAAATTCTGATGATGAGGCGAAAAGAACGACGACGTCATCGGCGGCAACTCCGACGACCCCGGCGCCTCCGTTTCCATTTGCACATACTTGGGCCCGCCGCCGCCCATCAATTGCTCCGTCGACGCCATTTACATATATATCAATAACATATACAAAATCAAACGCTAAAATTACACTGCTCATACATTGAGATCTAATGGAGTTCTCCAGAAGAAGAAGAAGAAGAAGAAGAAGAAGTGAAATAGAAGTGAAATTGAGATTTGGATTTTGATATTTTCCAAATTCTTTATTTTATTTTGATTTGATTTGATAGTTGGATACTCCGGAATTGATTTTCGGATTAATTAATTTAATGTTGATTTGAATACAATAATGGCTAAAGTTGAATTTTACGTCGTTGTGTTCTTTTCAAATGAAACCAGTACAAAAAAAATATTATAATTTTTTTTAAGGTTAGAACGATAAATTATTATTTTGAGATAATTATGTTCTGTTTTTTTAAGATTTAATATAATTATATATAAATTTATTGTTGTTAGGAAAAATTATATCAATACTATTTCAAGTGTTTCTGTTTAACAAATTAGTCGTTGTGGTACGCCGTCCCTGTGTGCATATAATAAATAATTTTTCATACTTTAAAATATATTATATAAGAGTAAAATATATAAACCAATATATTCAATTTTAAAAAAAAGAAAAGAAAAATTTTTTTCAGTTAAAAAAAAATTTAAAAACTTGAATAAGTTAGTTATATTATTAGTTCAAGAATATTTTTGACTTTATAAAAAATCGGAACGGCGGAGTAATTAACCATTGTTTGTGAGTAAAAATAATCTTTCTTTTTTATATAGTATAGATAAATCAATTTTGTTAGTTAAAATTTACCGAATTTGTTGATATTAATTAAAAAGAATCTATATTTATTATCGATTGGCTTATTACTGAATTATAACAAGTTAAATAAATCTTTTCACAACCAAATTACCTTCATACGTTTTCATGTGTTAATGTATATGAAGAGGTATGTATGTCTTCACTAGAATGCTTTTGCTTCGAAGATGGTGAGATCATCCTTGCTATTCCTACATACAAAGGTAAACAACAAAATACTCCTCTTTGGCGCTATTCTCCAACAGATATTTACACAGTTCGTAGTGCGAACCACCATGCTCGGGATCTCCATACTCAACTTCACCTTCAAGCGTCCCATGCAATTGGACCTTTTTATGAACACCCAAAGTTCCGCACAAGATCCGTATGTTTGCCTAGCGGGCTAGTAGAAATGTGTTTCCTACCAACTCCAACCTTTCAAAGTGCATCCCACGCTCATCATTCTCTTGTCTGTTTCGTTCTGCTTCTTGATGATGACCACTTGCCCTACAAGTTTGGGCATTGTTTAACCTCCCATTTAGAGCGATCATGTGTTCCAATTCAGACATAGAAATATGGATGTGACAAGCCTACGAAACATTGGATCTTGATGGATTTAGAACTATTCTTACTTTTGCTTGGACTCTTTAGCATTGTAGGAATGTTTGTTTAATGGAAAACTCCCGCAATCAACCCCACCATATTGTGGGTTTTGCTCTTTCTTATCTCCAAGCTTTCACAGAGGCTACTGTAGGGAATCATAGTCAGTTGTGTTGCTCCATTTCGGAACAGATGGCAACATCCACCAGTTGACTCCATTATAATAAATTTTGATGGTGCCACTTTCAAATCTAAAGGTGAAACAGGCATTGGCGTGGTGGCTTGTGATTCTTCAGGAGGCCTTTTTATTTAGCTTGATCTCACTGAATTAACTTTCCTACTGCTCGACTTATTGTTGAGGCTCTTGCAGCGCAGGAAGCCATCTCCCTTGCACTCAAATCAGGCTAGGGCAAAGTGATCTAGGAAGGAGACAGTGCAAATCTCTTTCATTTGCTCAGCTCTCCTTATGTTGAATTTCTCATTCTCTGGACCTTTAGTTAACAATATTCGTTTTCTTTGCTCTAGTCTAGATTGTGTTTTCTCCGTTGTTCGTAGAACGGACAACTCTGCTACCCACTGTCTTGCTAAAAACTCAGGCACTCGTGCGGAAGATTATTCATTATTACCGCACTTTGCTCACTCTGCTTTTGTTACTGATTCTATTATTGAATGAAAGCTAGCACTTTCCTATTAAAAAAAATAAAGGTATATTTTCACCGTTATAAGGGTGGTTTAGTTCGAAAAAATTATTTGACTTGCAAAAATTCGGTAATAAGTCAATTGAGGGTAAATATCAATTTTCATTCAAGTTTTTTTGTTAATATTAGAAAATTCAGTTAATTCTGATCAACATGAAGATTTATTTGTTAGATAAAAGCAAACCTTATGGTGATAGATATAATTTCTCAAAGCACAACAGATTTACGTGTAATTATAGTAAATCTCAGAGGAGGGGAATGTAATTTTCCATTAAAACAACATCCTACGTGCTGGTTGCGTTCAAAACCTTATCCCTTAAAGTTATAAGACATCAACTTTGCAAATTGAGTTAGGTCTATTCATAAAAATAAAATAAACTAATATGCAAAAATATTAAACACCTTAATAAAAAATAAATAATTTTAGGGTTCATTTCACTTAAGCCCCTTTTAAAATGCGAAACTATATTTGCATCCTTTGTGAGAATTTTTTAGTTACAACTCTACTACCCCTTTTTGTTGGAGTTGGCTGAAAAACATTGTCGTCAGCAAACAAATTAATTTTACCTCTTATTCAACTTTCTGTCTAATTTATTGATAAAGATATATTGATAATATTTTTGTACCTATAAGGAATACATATAAATATATATATACAGTAAAAAATGTGTAACTATAATAAAAAAGTTATTGACATTGGATACAAAATATTGGTTGATGAAAGAAAAAAACTAGACGTATTGTTAATAACTTATATGAAATGTTGAATGAAGCATAAAATTAGAAGTTTATGTAATTATTTTGTTGCTATAAGTATTTCTCATGCATACCCTAATGAAATGCCGGAAAAGTAAAGTCTAAGTCGAGAATTTTTGGAGGGGTTTAAGTTTAATTTCAAAAAAGAATTGGGGGAATATGTATTTCATATTCCTAGAAGAGTTTAAGTTTAATTAACTCATAATTTATTTTTAATATATATAATTTATTAAATTATTTCTTAATTTTATGGTAAGAATAAATTTAAGTTATAAAGTATACATGCAGTAAAATTGATGTGGCTTGCGACTCAATCAATATCTCATTGTATAAGGTCAAATCGATTTTATAAAAACCTCACAGTTTTGTCTTGAAAGACATCTCGTTAGGATAAAAAAGTAGAGTAAGCAACTTTTATTAATATTTCAGACATGTTTTTAAAATACATTATTGTGAACTTATGAATGCATATTTTGGCAAACATTAGCTGCATAAGTCTTCACTCCAGCAAATTTATATTTTTCTTTTGGGATAATTATATTTTCACCCCTTTCACTATGGTCTAATTTCACAAACCATTTCATACACGCACACTCACATAAAACATCAACATAATTTACATAAATTGTCCTTATTTTTTAAAAATGACGCATACACCCCAAAAAACTCAACATAATTACACAAACTATCTTTACTTTTTGACCGCCAGTGGTGGTGTAGGTAATTACGCAAAAAATAAGAATGATTTATATAAATAGACCATTCATAAGAGAGTGTAAATGTTATTTTTTCAAAATATATAATTTAAATACGACAACGTATACTTAAACGACTTCAATATATCAAATTATAATGCATTTTTATTTCACTTATTTATACATGCTCACGTGTTCAGAATTTGCCATACATTTTGGGGTAAATTACAATAGTCTCTCACGAGGCTTATCAAAATTACAAATACACTTCATGTTTGAAAAATTAAAAATACTTATAGAATTAATAATCATTTAACAAATATCCTTACAACAGAATTGTCACAAGCAGTATTTGTTAGATGATCATTAGTTTAAGAAAATATTCAAACAACGAAGAGATATTTGTAACGATAAAAAACTTTAGGAAGCCCGTGGTAAATTACCATACATTTATTTTAGGATAAATTGCATAATACCTCCCTGTATTTTCAGAAATTAGCTAAAAACCCTTGTGTTAAAGAAATAGGCAAAACAACCCCTGTATTTTATAAAATACAACAAAAAACCCTCTCTCCGTTAGGAACTAACGGGCAGTGTGTGTCACTCGCCTATTGTGCAAGTGGGCCTCATTTTCTGGCCTTTTTGAGATTAAAATATCCATTTTGCCCCTTCTTTCATATTTAAATATATTTTATATTTCTTTCACATTATAATATGATTTAAATCAACTTATTTATATTATTATTTTATTTTAATGTATTTAATTAGTTTATTGAAACCAAATATATTACAAGAAATTATATTTAATTATGAAATATATTAATTTAATATAAAAACACCTAAAAAGTATATAAATATTTTAAAATTTGAAATTTGAAATTTTAAAAAATAAATAAAATTTAAAATATTAAAATTCACTTTTCAAATTAAAAATTTATATCCAATATAAAAGTCACTTATAATATATATTATTAATTCAATTAAATCATTAATTAATTTAAATATATTCTATTTATTTATAAATAATACTAATTGAATATCAAAATCCAAAAAATAATAACAAGTATTTTAAATTATATCATTAATTATAAATAATATTAAATTAAATATTAAAATTATTTTATTTAAATTCAAAAAATTAAATTATTTATTATTTTACTTTTAAAAAATTAGTTTTTTTAATTTTTTTTTCCGTAGTGGCCGGCGACGGCTCCTGGACGACGGACGAGGTCGTTTCTTCTAGGCGACCTCTATTGCCAAATCTGGTTGCCGCCTCTTCTGGAAGAGGCGCGAAGAAAGGCGGTCGCCCCCTTTGGGTGACGACCACCTGTCGCCGTCGCCCAGAAATGTTTGGGCGACCGCGAGCGTGGCCGCCCAAATTGGGGGGCGACGGCGTCTGAGGTGACCTGCGGCTATGGCGGGGGAGGGGTTTCTGGGGTGGGTAGGCAGGGCAGGGGGGGTGCTGAATCATCCATTTTTTACAATTGAAGATCAATGGTTCTTGTAAGAAGGGTATAACGGATAATTCAACAAAAAATTAACGATGTTAGTGTTGACTTAACGAAAGGGGAGAGTATGCAATATTTTAAAAAACACAAGGGATTTTTTGTGTATTTTTTTAACACGGGGGTGTTTTAGCTAAAATTTAAAACACGAGGGGGTTTTATGCAATTTACCATTTATTTTAAAAACACTAGTCATTGTGGCATGCTGTCCCTGCGTGCATATAATAAATAATTTTTCACACTGTAAATATTTTATAGAAGAGTGAAATATATAAACTAATATATTAAATTTAAAAAAAAGAAGGAAAAAAAATTTAATTTATCAGTTAAAATAAATTTTAAAAACTCGAATAAGCTTAATTATATTATTCAGTAATTCAAGGGCATTTTTTACTTTAAAAAAAATTGAATGCGACGGTATAAGTAACCACGGTTTTGTGAGTAAATGTGGCCTTTCCTTTTTATATAGTATCTATACTAATATGAAAGAAAAGAAAGCTCTTTTTAACCACTCACTAAATGATTTCCTATATAAAAATATACCAATTATTTAAACTACCA